>JACEFO010002399.1:0-16223 GCA_015342445.1 Digitaria exilis | reverse complement strand
AATTAGCCCCGGCTCTCCAGATATAACTAAATGGAGAGGCCTCTCTATGTAATTGTGTTCAGCTCCAAAAAGCTCGGGATTGGGATTAGATATAAGCTAGGCTTGGTTGCGATATCCTAACAATTTCGGGGGGTATATGTAAATATCCGAGGCACCATAAATATTACACGATCTTCGGGCGACCTCTCTGCAAAAGCTCGTGCTTCGCACTTCACAGGTCTCGTGGCGGCTCTAGCTGGCCAAAATCATCGAGCGCTTGGACGGTTGGACCAAAGCGAGGTAGGGGAAGGAAGAGGAGGACTCGTTTGCGTGCTCACAATTGCGCAATCTAGCGTGCGGCTCTCAATTTGCCCGACGAGTAGGGATGGCGCTCCCCGCTCAGCATGCAACGCATGCACTCGATCATCATACAGCGCCATGCCAAAAAAAGGCACAATCAAAGATAACAAACGGGCGAATAGGAGTCGAACTCGCGACCCCTTGACCTCTGCACAGGCTTGCACGTAACAAATGCGACGGAGAAAGACTGCTTCTAGAAATTGGCTTCCCACTCTATTTGATCATATAAATATGGAAGGATTAGACCCGATTAAACGCGCCTTGGTATGCAGAATCTTTGCCCTAAACGACGTGTAAAACGTATACGTAGGGAGTATATTATACCCTATAATATATTACTCTTTTTATGCCGTTTTCTAGGAAGCAAACATTCCCAGAACTAACAAGTGACAACTCAATCAGACGCCAAGTTTGGCGCACAACTTGGGTTTTAAGAGGCATTCCGAACGAAGACAAAAGTTCATAGTCCAGCAAACTTATCTCGGTCTCCGACTTTCAGTTTTTACCAATTCACTAGCACATTAAATGTGCTCCTATACACGATATGTTTGAAGAGTTGATTGTCATGTGAGACGAAAGTAACCATATGCCATTCATAAAAACCTCAGATCAGTGGAATCGTGCAGTGCTGGTCGGGCGTAATAAAAAAAAAGGAAAAAAGTCCTTTTTACAACCCTCAACTATTTAGCTCGTCCGAATTTCGACCCTAATGTATAAAACCAGAAGTCTTTTTCAACCCTGGACTATCAAAACGGTTTGTGTTTTTCAACCTTTCTGGTTTTGAAGGTGGTTTGCAAAACAAAAGTTCCGTTTTACACCCTTGAACTATAGATTTCGTTCAACTTTCAACCTTGAACTATAACGTTGTTTCAATTTTCAACCTTGGAATGATTGCTTCTCTATGTATGGATTCCTAATCGCGCTTGTGCTGCTAAGTGTATTTTTCAACCTCCATCGGCCACGCCGCACCATCGGTATGCATGGGTGGAGAATGATATGGAGAACGTGTGACGAGAAGTCAGTGCTCGCAAGTGTCGCCATCGCTGGCCGGGACGAGGGAGTCCGTTTGTGGTAGAGGTTGAAATTGAACAAGCGCTATAGTTTAAGGTTGAAAATTAAATGAAAGCTATAGTTTTAAGGGTGTAAAATGAACTTTTGTTTCGCAAACCACCTTCAAAACGAGAGAAGGTTGAAAAAACAAACGGTCTTTGATAGTTCAGGGTTGAAAGATTTCTGGTTTTGTATATTAAGGTTGAAAACTCGGACGAGCTCAAAAGTTGACAGTTGTAAATGGACTTTTTCCATAAAAAAAAAGTGTTGCGGCCAGCGTCTTTCTTGCTTCTACAACACTTTCGGGCTTCCATGAGGGTTTCGTAAACTGGTCGGACATACTGATAGTACAATAATTCATCATAAAAAAAACTGATAGTACAATAGCAAGGTTCAAGAGCCTACCACTAATCCACACCCCTCGTTCACTGAAAGAAGCATTGCGTAAAGAATATATTGAGGCCTTACAAAACACTTAAACATTTTAGATTTGGACCAAGTTTCTTGCGTTTGTCATGTACGCCTATGGGCCAACACCACTACAAATAAGCAAAGTAATAAGATTTCTGGAAGATATCCCAAATCAAACAGGGCATTTGTTTGGAAGCTAACATCATTCTCAAGAACGACGGTGACCATCATATCTCACACTGCGACAGATTGCTAGGACGAAATTTCAGTGAGAACAGAGTGCAATGTGCAAACAACAGAAATTTAGCAGATTATGGCAGACAAAAAATTTCGATTAGTCCATCCCATCCATCACGTTGAGGTTTCAGCTCCTATATACATCCCGAAGAAAAACGAGCTGCTGCAAGGAGAACTTCACGAGGAGGAGCCGAATTTGCTTATTTTAGAAACTGCTTAGCTGGTAGCTGCTCAGCGTTTCCTGGGAAACTATCAGCATCCATTACCACGGCTATGATTTCCGCAACTAGCTGGTAGCTGCTCAGCGTTTCCAGGATCGTCAAAAGGATCCATTCTAAGAGCTACAGAGAAACAATGCTAGTCAGACAACGGCACATATACTAATATAACAGGTTTCAAGTTAAGAACCGAGAATACCAAACTATCAATGCAGTAATCACTAAATATAAAGTTACATGCAATTGGAGGACGTCCTGTACTCTGCTATGACATAAACAGCTAACTCTTAGTATTGTGTAGGCACTTGGTGGAATGATGCCTGTGCAATAATAGGACAGAAGATGTACTTAGTGGAAAATTATCAAAATTTTCAGTACCAAGTTTCTGACATCAATCGATACTTCTAGTTATCAACACAAAATGGCTAAAGAAAATCTGTAAATGGTTGTTGAAGAATTCAGAGAAAAAGGATCCATGCCAAGAGATTCAGAGAAATTTCATACTAAATATCAGAACTGACTGAGAGCAGAGCCAATAAGTTAACACAGAACACCAAAATATTAGTAACATAGAAATCACAATGAATAAAGTTAAATGCACTTGGACATTGCATTGTTCTGTTACTGTGCTATGACAGGGACAGTTGACATAGAAATCAAAATGGATGAAGTTAAATTTGATTGCCCACTGTTCCGTTACTCTGCTATGACGAGGACAGTTGACTGTTATTGTGTATTTGCTGCCAACTCAATAATATGACACATGTCATACTAGCCAGTAAATCTGCAATTTCCTGGGAAACTATCAGCATTCGCAGTCAATTAGTTTGCATGACATGATACTGCTAGTGATCAACATAAAGTGGCCTAAAGATAATCTGTAAAATGTTGGTATTCTTAATTGAGCATGATTCATTTTCATGGAATTTGTGCAGGCCTGTGTATCACTACAAAATTGAGCCACGATGACGCCGACTGAAAAAACGAGCTGCTGCAAGGAGAACTTCACGAGGAGGAGCCGAAATTGCTTATTTAGAAACTGCTTAGCTGGTAGCTGCTCAGCGTTTCCTGGGAAACTATCAGCATCCATTACCACGGCTATGATTTCCGCAACTAGCTGGTAGCTGCTCAGCGTTTCCAGGATCGTCAAAAGGATCCATTCTAAGAGCTACAGAGAAACAATGCTAGTCAGACAACGGCCACATAATACTGAATATAACAGGTTTCAAGTTAAGAACCGAGAATACCAAACTATCAATGCAGTAATCACTAAATATAAAGTTACATGCAATTGGAGGACGTCCTGTTACTCTGCTATGACATAAACAGCTAACTCTTAGTATTGTGTAGCACTTGGTGGAATGATGCCTGTGCAATAATAGGACAGAAGATGTACTTAGTGGAAAATTATCAAAATTTTCAGTACCAAGTTTCTGACATCAATCGATACTTCTAGTTATCAACACAAAATGGCTAAAGAAAATCTGTAAATGGTTGTTGAAGAATTCAGAGAAAAAGGATCCATGCCAAGAGATTCAGAGAAATTTCATACTAAATATCAGAACTGACTGAGAGCAGAGCCAATAAGTTAACACAGAACACCAAAATATTAGTAACATAGAAATCACAATGAATAAAGTTAAATGCACTTGGACATTGCATTGTTCTGTTACTGTTGCTATGACAGGGACAGTTGACATAGAAATCAAAATGGATGAAGTTAAATTTGATTGCCCACTGTTCCGTTACTCTGCTATGACGAGGACAGTTGACTGTTATTGTGTATTTGCTGCCAACTCAATAATATGACACATGTCATACTAGCCAGTAAATCTGCAATTTCCTGGGAAACTATCAGCATTCGCAGTCAATTAGTTGCATGACATGATACTGCTAGTGATCAACATAAAGTGGCCTAAAGATAATCTGTAAAATGTTGGTATTCTTAATTGAGCATGATTCATTTCATGGAATTTGTGCAGGCCTGTGTATCACTACAAATTGAGCCACGATGACGCCGACTGAAAAAACGAGCTGCTGCAAGGAGAACTTCACGAGGAGGAGCCGAAATTGCTTATTTAGAAACTGCTTAGCTGGTAGCTGCTCAGCGTTTCCTGGGAAACTATCAGCATCCATTACCACGGCTATGATTTCCGCAACTAGCTGGTAGCTTGCTCAGCGTTTCCAGGATCGTCAAAAGGATCCATTCTAAGAGCTACAGAGAAACAATGCTAGTCAGACAACGGCCACATAATACTGAATATAACAGGTTTCAAGTTAAGAACCGAGAATACCAAACTATCAATGCAGTAATCACTAAATATAAAGTTACATGCAATTGGAGGACGTCCTGTTACTCTGCTATGACATAAACAGCTAACTCTTAGTATTGTGTAGCACTTGGTGGAATGATGCCTGTGCATAATAGGACAGAAGATGTACTTAGTGGAAAATTATCAAAATTTTCAGTACCAAGTTTCCTGACATCAATCGATACTTCTAGTTATCAACACAAAATGGCTAAAGAAAATCTGTAAATGGTTGTTGAAGAATTCAGAGAAAAAGGATCCATGCCAAGAGATTCAGAGAAATTCATACTAAATATCAGAACTGACTGAGAGCAGAGCCAATAAGTTAACACAGAACACCAAAAAATTAGTAACATAGAAATCACAATGAATAAAGTTAAATGCACTTGGACATTGCATTGTTCTGTTACTGTGCTATGACAGGGACAGTTGACATAGAAATCAAAATGGATGAAGTTAAATTTGATTGCCCACTGTTCCGTTACTCTGCTATGACGAGGACAGTTGACTGTTATTGTGTATTTGCTGCCAACTCAATAATATGACACATGTCATACTAGCCAGTAAATCTGCAATTTCCTGGGAAACTATCAGCATTCGCAGTCAATTAGTTGCATGACATGATACTGCTAGTGATCAACATAAGTGGCCTAAAGATAATCTGTAAATGTTGGTATCTTAATTGAGCATGATTCATTTCATGGAATTTGTGCAGGCCTGTGTATCACTACAAAATGGCCACGATGACGCCGACTGAAAAAAACGAGCTGCTGCAAGGAGAACTTCACGAGGAGGAGCCGAAATTGCTTATTTAGAAACTGCTTAGCTGGTAGCTGCTCAGCGTTTCCTGGGAAACTATCAGCATCCATTACCACGGCTATGATTTCCGCAACTAGCTGGTAGCTGCTCAGCGTTTCCAGGATCGTCAAAAAGGATCCATTCTAAGAGCTACAGAGAAACAATGCTAGTCAGACAACGGCCACATAATACTGAATATAACAGGTTTCAAGTTAAGAACCGAGAATACCAAACTATCAATGCAGTAATCACTAAATATAAAGTTACATGCAATTGGAGGACGTCTGTTACTCTGCTATGACATAAACAGCTAACTCTTAGTATTGTGTAGCACTTGGTGGAATGATGCTGTGCAATAATAGGACAGAAATGTACTTAGTGGAAAATTATCAAAATTTCAGTACCAAGTTTCTGACATCAATCGATACTTCTAGTTATCAACACAAAATGGCTAAAGAAAATCTGTAAATGGTTGTTGAAGAATTCAGAGAAAAAGGATCCATGCCAAGAGATTCAGAGAAATTTCATACTAAATTATCAGAACTGAACTGAGAGCAGAGCCAATAAGTTAACACAGAACACCAAAATATTAGTAACATAGAAATCACAATGAATTAAAGTTAAATGCACTTGGACATTGCATTGTTCTGTTACTGTGGCTATGACAGGGAAGTTGACATAGAAATCAAAATGGATGAAGTTAAATTTGATTGCCCACTGTTCCGTTACTCTGCTATGACGAGGACAGTTGGACTGTTATTGTGTATTTGCTGCCAACTCAATAATATGACACATGTCATACTAGCCAGTAAATCTGCAATTTCCTGGGAACTATCAGCATTCGCAGTCAATTAGTTGCATGACATGATACTGCTAGTTGATCAACATAAAGTGCCTAAAGATAATCTGTAAAATGTTGGTATTCTTAATTGAGCATGATTCATTTCATGGAATTTGTGCAGGCCTGTGTATCACTACAAAATTGAGCCACGATGACGCCGACTGAAAAAACGAGCTGCTGCAAGGAGAACTTCACGAGGAGGAGCCGAAATTGCTTATTTAGAAACTGCTTAGCTGGTAGCTGCTCAGCGTTTCCTGGGAAACTATCAGCATCCATTACCACGGCTATGATTTCCGCAACTAGCTGGTAGCTGCTCAGCGTTCCAGGATCGTCAAAAGGATCCATTCTAAGAGCTACAGAGAAACAATGCTAGTCAGACAACGGCCACATAATACTGAATATAACAGGTTTCAAGTTAAGAACCGAGAATACCAAACTTCAATGCAGTAATCACTAAATATAAAGTTACATGCAATTGGAGGACGTCCTGTACTCTGCTATGACATAAACAGCTAACTCTTAGTATTGTGTAGCACTTGGTGGAATGATGCCTGTGCAATAATAGGACAGAAGATGTACTAGTGGAAAATTATCAAAATTTTCAGTACCAAGTTTCTGACATCAATCGATACTTCTAGTTATCAACACAAAATGGCTAAAGAAAATCTGTAAATGGTTGTTGAAGATTCAGAGAAAAAGGATCCATGCCAAGAGATTCAGAGAAATTTCATACTAAATATCAGAACTGACTGAGAGCAGAGCCAATAAGTTAACACAGAACACCAAAATATTAGTAACATAGAAATCACAAATGAATAAAGTTAAATGCACTTGGACATTGCATTGTTCTGTTTACTGTGCTATGACAGGGACAGTTGACATAGAAATCAAATGGATGAAGTTAAATTTGATTGCCCACTGTTCCGTTACTCTGCTATGACGAGGACAGTTGACTGTTATTGTGTATTTGCTGCCAACTCAATAATATGACACATGTCATACTAGCCAGTAAATCTGCAATTTCCTGGGAAACTATCAGCATTCGCAGTCAATTAGTTGCATGACATGATACTGCTAGTGATCAACATAAAGTGGCCTAAAGATAATCTGTAAAATGTTGGTATTCTTAATTGAGCATGATTCATTTCATGGAATTTGTGCAGGCCTGTGTATCACTACAAAATTGAGCCACGATGACGCCGACTGAAAAAACGAGCTGCTGCAAGGAGGACTTCACGAGAGGGAGCCGAAATTGCTTATTTAGAAACTGCTTAGCTGGTAGCTGCTCAGCGTTTCCTGGGAAACATCAGCATCCATTACCACGGCTATGATTTCCGCACTAGCTGGTAGCTGCTCAGCGTTTCCCAGGATCGTCAAAAGGATCCATTCTAAGAGCTACAGAGAAACAATGCTAGTCAGACAACGGCCACATAATACTGAATATAACAGGTTTCAAAGTTAAGAACCGAGAATACCAAACTATCAATGCAGTAATCACTAAATATAAAGTTACATGCAATTGGAGGACGTCCTGTACTCTGCTATGACATAAACAGCTAACTCTTAGTATTGTGTAGCACTTGGTGGAATGATGCCTGTGCAATAATAGGACAGAAGATGTACTTAGTGGAAAATTATCAAAATTTTCAGTACCAAGTTTCTGACATCAATTGATACTTCTAGTTATCAACACAAAATGGCTAAAGAAAATCTGTAAATGGTTGTTGAAGAATTCAGAGAAAAAGGATCCATGCCAAGAGATTCAGAGAAATTTCATACTAAATATCAGAACTGACTGAGAGCAGAGCCAATAAGTTAACACAGAACCCAAAATATTAGTAACATAGAAATCACAATGAATAAAGTTAAATGCACTTGGACATTGCATTGTTCTGTTACTGTGCTATGACAGGGACAGTTGACATAGAAATCAAAATGGATGAAGTTAAATTTGATTGCCCACTGTTCCGTTACTCTGCTATGACGAGGACAGTTGACTGTTATTGTGTATTTGCTGCCAACTCAATAATATGACACATGTCATACTAGCCAGTAAATCTGCAATTTCCTGGGAAACTATCAGCATTCGCAGTCAATTAGTTGCATGACATGATACTGCTAGTGATCAACATAAAGTGGCCTAAAGATAATCTGTAAAATGTTGGTATTCTTAATTGAGCATGATTCATTTCATGGAATTTGTGCAGGCCTGTGTATCACTACAAAATTGAGCCACGATGACGCCGACTGAAAAAACGAGCTGCTGCAAGGAGAACTTCACGAGGAGGAGCCGAAATTGCTTATTTAGAAACTGCTTAGCTGGTAGCTGCTCAGCGTTTCCAGGATCGTCAAAAGGATCCATTCTAAGAGCTACAGAGAAACAATGCTAGTCAGACAACGGCCACATAATACTGAATATAACAGGTTTCAAGTTAAGAACCGAGAATACCAAACTATCAATGCAGTAATCACTAAATATAAAGTTACATGCAATTGGAGGACGTCCTGTTACTCTGCTATGACATAAACAGCTAACTCTTAGTATTGTGTAGCACTTGGTGGAATGATGCCTGTGCAATAATAGGACAGAAGATGTACTTAGTGGAAAATTATCAAAATTTTCAGTACCAAGTTTCTGACATCAATCGATACTTCTAGTTATCAACACAAAATGGCTAAAGAAAATCTGTAAATGTTGTTGAAGAATTCAGAGAAAAAGGATCCATGCCAAGAGATTCAGAGAAATTTCATACTAAATATCAGAACTGACTGAGAGCAGAGCCAATAAGTTAACACAGAACACCAAAATATTAGTAACATAGAAATCACAATGAATAAAGTTAAATGCACTTGGACATGCATTGTTCTGTTACTGTGCTATGACAGGGACAGTTGACATAGAAATCAAAATGGATGAAGTTAAATTTGATTGCCCACTGTTCCGTTACTCTGCTATGACGAGGACAGTTGGACTGTTATTGTGTATTTGCTGCCAATCAATAATATGACACATGTCATACTAGCCAGTAAATCTGCAATTTCCTGGGAAACTATCAGCATTCGCAGTCAATTAGTTGCATGACATGATACTGCTAGTGATCAACATAAAGTGGCCTAAAGATAATCTGTAAAATGTTGGTATTCTTAATTGAGCATGATTCATTTCATGGAATTTGGCAGGCCTGTGTATCACTACAAAATTGAGCCACGATGACGCCGACTGGAAAAAACGAGCTGCTGCAAGGAGAACTTCACGAGGAGGAGCCGAAATTGCTTATTTAGAAACTGCTTAGCTGGTAGCTGCTCAGCGTTTCCTGGGAAACTATCAGCATCCATACCACGGCTATGATTTCCGCAACTAGCTGGTAGCTGCTCAGCGTTTCCAGGATCGTCAAAAGGATCCATTCTAAGAGCTACAGAGAAACAATGCTAGTCAGACAACGGCCACATAATACTGAATAAACAGGTTTCAAGTTAAGAACCGAGAATACCAAACTATCAATGCAGTAATCACTAAATATAAAGTTACATGCAATTGGAGGACGTCCTGTTACTCTGCTATGACATAAACAGCTAACTCTTAGTATTGTGTAGCACTTGGTGGAATGATGCCTGTGCAATAATAGGACAGAAGATGTACTTAGTGGAAAATTATCAAAATTTTCAGTACCAAGTTTCTGACATCAATCGATACTTCTAGTTATCAACAACAAAATGGCTAAAGAAAATCTGTAAATGGTTGGTTGAAGAATTCAGAGAAAAAGGATCCATGCCCAAGAGATTCAGAGAAATTTCATACTAAATATCAGAACTGACTGAGAGCAGAGCCAATAAGTTAACACAGAACACCAAAATATTAGTAACATAGAAATCACAATGAATAAAGTTAAATGCACTTGGACATTGCATTGTTCTGTTACTGTGCTATGACAGGGACAGTTGACATAGAAATCAAAATGGATGAAGTTAAATTTGATTTGCCCACTGTTCCGTTACTCTGCTATGACGAGGACAGTTGACTGTTATTGTGTATTTTGCTGCCAACTCAATAATATGACACATGTCATACTAGCAGTAAATCTGGCAAATTTCTGGGAAACTTCAGCATCGCAGTCAATTAGTTGCATGACATGATACTGCTAGTGATCAACATAAGTGGCCTAAAGATAATCGTAAAAATGTTGTATTCTTAATTGAGCATGATTCATTTCATGGAATTTGGCAGGCCTGTGTATCACTACAAAATTGAGCCACGATGACTGCCGACTGAAAAAACGAGCTGCTGCAAGGAGATCTTCACGAGTAGGAGCGCGAAAATTGCTTAGTTTAGGGAAACTGCTTTAAGCTTGGTAGCTGCTCAGCGTTTCCTGGAAACTATCAGCATCCATTACCACGGCTATGATTTCCGCAACTAGCTGGTAGCTGCTCAGCGTTTCCAGGATCGTCAAAGGATCCATTCTAAGAGCTACAGAGAAACAATTGCAGTCAGACAACGGCCACATAATACTGAATATAACAGGTTTCAAGTTAAGAACCGAGAATACCAAACTATCAATGCAGTAATCACTAAATATAAGTTACATGCAATTGGAGTTCGTCCTGTTACTACTCTGCTATGACATAAACAGCTAACTCTTAGTATTGTGTAGCACTTGGTGGAATGATGCCTGTGCAATAATAGGACAGAAGATGTACTTAGTGGAAAATTATCAAAATTTTCAGTACCAGTGTTCTGACATCAATCGATACTTCTAGTTATCAACACAAAATGGCTAAAGAAAATCTGTAAATGGTTGTTGAAGAATTCAGAGAAAAAGGATCCATGCCAAGAGATTCAGAGAAATTTCATACTAAAATATCAGAACTGACTGAGAGCAGAGCCATATATAAGTTAACACAGAACACTCAAGATATGTAGTAACATAGAAATCACAATGAATAAAGTTAAATGCAGCTTGGACATTGCATTGTTCGCGCTTGCGGTTACTGTGCTATGACAGGGACAGTTGACATAGAAATCAAAATGGATGAAGTTAAATTTGATTGCCCACTGTTCCGTTACTCTGCTATGACGAGGACAGTTGACTGTTATAAGCTATTTGCTGCCAATGGTTAATATGACACATGTCATACTAGCCAGTAAATCTGCAATTTCCTGGGAAACCTATCAGCATTCGCAAGTCAATAGTTGCATGACATGATACTGCTAGGATAACATAAAGTGGCCTAAAGATTAATCTGTAAAATGTTGGTATCTTAATTGAGCATATTCATCATGGAATTGTGCAGGCCTGTGTATCACTACAAAATTGAGCCACGATGACGCCGACTGAAAAAACGAGCTGCTGCAAGGAGAACTAATCACGAGGAGGAGCCGAAATTGCTTTATTTTAGAAACTGCTTAGCTGGTAGCTGCTCAGCGTTTCCTGGAAAACTATCAGCATCCATTACCACGGCTATGATTTCCGCACTAGCTGGTAGCTGCTCAGCGTTCCAGGATCGTCAAAAAGGATCCATTCTAAGAGCTACAGAGAACAATGCTAGTCAGACAACGGCCACATAATACACTGAATATAACAGGTTCAAGTAAATGGCCGAGAATACCAAACTATCTGCAGTACTCACTAAATATAAGTTCATGCAATTGGAGGACGTCCTGTTACTCTGCTATGACATAAACAGCTAACTCTAGTATTGTGTAGCACTTGTGGAATGAATGCCTGTGCAATAATAGGACAGAAGATGTACTTAGTGGAAAATGATCAAAATTATTCAGTACCAAGTTTCTGACATCAATCGATACTGTAGTTATCAACACAAAATGGCTTAAAGAAAATCTGTAAATGGTGTGTTGAAGAATTCAGAGAGTTAAGGATCCATGCCAAGAGATCAGAGAAATTCATACTAAAATATCAGAACTGACTGAGAGCAGAGCCAATAAGTTAACACAGACACCAAAATATTAGTAACATAGAAATCACAAGAATAGTAAATGCACTTGGACATTGCATTGTTCTGTTACTTATGCTATTGACAGGGACAGTTGACATAGAAATCAAAATGGATGAAGTTAAATTTGATTGCCCACTGTTCCGTTTACTCTGCTATGACGAGGACAGTTGACTGTTATTGTGTATTTGCTGCCAACTCAATAATATGACACATGTCATACTAGCCAGTAAATCTGCAATTTCCTGGGAAACTATCAGCATTCGCAGTCAATTAGTTGCATGACATGATACTGCTAGTGATCAACATAAAGTGGCCTAAAGATAATCTGTAAAATGTTGGTATTCTTAATTGAGCATGATTCATTTCATGGAATTTGTGTAGGCCTGTGTATCACTACAAAATTGAGCCACGATGACGCCGACTGAAAATCCGTTTGAAGGCATATGAACTGATTCTGGTTATGAGCACAATTAATTAATAAACTAGCTCAGCCAAAATGGAATAGATTATATGCATTTGGCTCTTTCAGCAAACTCTGCAATCGAGTTTTAGTTATAGATCACATGTCAATACTGAATTTTGCAACCTGGAACACAATTATCCAGCTCATTAACAAGTTTCCTACTGCATTTTGTCTTGGTCTGAATGGAAGTTGCTGCTCATTACAGACCATGCGGCATACACAAAACACTGCATAATCTCAGACAAATGTGACACCATGCTAAGTCGATCTATGCACTAGAGAACTAGAACACCACCAGCTAGTCATAAGCAACTGATGAAACATTGCTAAGACGAAACTAGTAAAGAGCGCAACAATCAAGATGCTAGCTGTATGTGTTACCTTGGGCAATCCCTTGTGGCAGGGAAGAGGAGAAACCGGCAGGTGGGAGGCTCCGGCCACGGCGTCGCCAGGTCGTACTCGGTACTCCCCGTCGATGAACTCATAGACAGTGCACGCGAGCATGTCGACGCTGAAGAGGCGCTCTTCCTCCTTGAGGACGATGTAGGGCACATCGGAGTTAGGCGGGCTCACGGTCCCGGGTCCACGCTCAGGGTCAGGGATGATCTCCACGAACAGCCGCTCGCCATCGCTCTCCTTGATGCTGATGCATCGATGGTCGTGGATGCCGGCAGGGCCATGTCGAGAGCCCCGTCCTCGGGGAGTTCGTGAAAGAGCAGCAACGCGGGGCTGGGGTCGATCGAAGCTGATGATCCCCCAGGAGAGGTCGAACCACCGCCCACCAGAGCATCTCCTCCTCGTGGGAGACCACGCCGGCGGGAACCCACTCCCGGTCGCGGTCGGGCAAGGGGTTGGGCGTGTACCACTCGGGTTGTTCGCCGTCGCGAGGGGGAATGCGCTCGGCCGTGGCGGTGGCGAGGTGACCGTGCTCGACGCCTGCCCAGTCGAAGTCTCGCAGCAGGGTGAGGTTGCTCTGGTAGGGGACGTCGTCGAGGCACGCGCCGTGGAAGGGCTTCACGCCGAAGTTGAGGTGGAGGCAGCCGGGGCCGGCGCAGAGGACGTAGGTGTAGTAGTCGGGATTGTTGCGCTCGGGGTGGGCGGCCACCACACGAACGGGACGGAGAAGTCCGCCCTCGAGCTCCACTTCCTCATCCCCCGCCGCCGCCTGCGCGTCGGCCTGGACCTCCGCTACCCCCTCCGCCTGCGCGCCGCCGGGGACCAGGCGGGGGATGCGGCCAGGATCACCCACGGCCACGGCGGAACGACGGGCACGCACCCGTCGCCATCGCCGCGCCCGGGGATGCGCTGGCCGACGGGCGTTCCCGCGTGGCCCTGCTGGACGCCGGAGATGCGGAAGCAGCGCGCCACGACGAGATGGGTCTCGTGCGGGTCGACCGCAGAGCGCACGCCGGCTCGACGGCGAGGTTGAGGAGGAGGCGGTCGGGGCCGGCGGCGAGGATGTAGGGGTCGAGTTCGTTGGGGTCCGGGGTGGGGAGCGGCGACGGCGGCGACAGAGTGCGGCGTGACCGAAGTCCCCGGCGTGCCGCCTCCGCTTCATCGTCGCTCGACATGGGTGGATCTTGTGTGATTCGATGGATTTGGGGATTCTAATTTTGGTACGGTAGGGTATGATGAGGGATGGATATTAATGAAACTAGCTTGCTATCGCAAAGTTTCCTTTGCATTAAAAAACAACGCTCCGGTCCCGTCGCCGTCAGCCAAGCGCCAAGCCTATAAAATGCCACCAGCATCTTCCTTTCATTCCGTCGTCTCCTCCCCGCGCCCCTCCTCCCTCTCGCTGCTCGCCCGTCCTCGTCTCTCCCTCCCGCCCCGCCGAGCTCTCTCCCTCCCGTCCCGCCGAGGAAGACGCCACACCTCCCCGCCTGACGCGACGCGATGGACGAGGTCGCCCTGCGTCGGCTCATCGCGACAGACTGGCAGGCGCGCTGCCGGGCCGACAGTTACTGTTTCATTGTGCCGCGCCGCTTTGCAGTCACTGCTGCGTGGAGCATCACCAGCGCCACCAGCGCGCAGCAGGGAGCGGCCGTGCTACAGGTACGTCGCCGTGGGGGGTTTTCCTGGTGAAGTTCTTGTTGCCCGTTCTCGCATGAATTCGGTTTTATTTGTTGGTTTATATATGAATCTTGGATTGGATGAAATCCAAGAATCTGGGGTTGGATGAAATCTTGAGTTCTTGGGTTTTGCTCATCAGAAAAGATTCCCGTGCATGAGTTCGTTTATTTGTTGATTTATATATGAATCTTGGATTGGATGAAATCCAAGAATCGGATCTCGTTGGATTGGAGAAATCCAAGAAATCGCAATTGCCGCACCGTATGTGCAAAATGGTTCTCTCTTCGTTGGATTGGCGTGGTTCGTCCAATACTACGATTTACATTTGCGTCTCTCCGTCGTTCGTTGGATTATCATTAAGCATAGTACTCTGTAAGATGTTCGTCAAATTGAATAAGTTCTTTTGCAGAGGATCCAGCTCTACGACGGCGGTGCCCCTGCTTTGCTCGGAGACACGTCAGGGGATGCGGATACGACATGAACTGGTACCAGAGGGTGGTAAGGTGTGATTGGGCTCGGGGAAAATACACTTTTAAAAAAAACATTGAAGATGGTGATATGGAGTAAGGAGTGTGATGAATAGAGAATCCATGATAGGGATTTTTAGGGAATATTTGGGAAAATAACGGGGCCTTAGGCGGCGCAAGTAGTTCTGCTTAGCCCAGTTCCTCACAACAATGTGCATAATCACACATCAGATGCGAGGGTGGTCAGAGCCGCGTCAGGCGAGGCGCACGGTGGTGTAGCCTGGGTTGTAAGTCAGGATTGCTGGTCTCCTGTTAAGGTTTTTGTTTCTAACTGAAATCGGAGTCGTTCATGTACGTAAAAATTTTGACTCGCAGGTTGCCGTTGCGAGGAGGACGGCGTCTCCTTGCTGCTCAGCGCTGGGGTCCTGCGCGAGGCGGCCACTTCGCGCCTGCAGCACACCTCACCAAGACAGGTTGCACAGTAATGCCGGGCTCCTTTCGCCACTACTCATGCCTGACCATTCCCGCACAGCAATCCGCTGCCCCCTCCTGAAGTCGATGACGTCGTCCGCTTCGATGGCTGGGCGGCCGTGCCGTGCCGGCAGCTGCCGGCGCTTAGTGGAGAACGTACAGGTTTGATTGCTCTCACCTTCTCGCAGGCTGCAACAGGACCGCATGTGATGAATTGAGAACTCATCCATTCATATATTTCAGGCTTATACAGCACTCTGGTTCCGTCGTCTACCCGATACGCAGCCGGACTCCTGCACCGGCTGCCATCCGCTTACCAGTGGGAGCGCACGCATGCCTGCGGGGTGGATGTCCGGAGGTCTTTCTGGGCCTGCAGGAGTTCCTCCTGAGGTGCAGGTGCATGGGCACTTGCTTGCCTAGGGCGGAGCATGCGCTAAGGCGGCTGAAAGATTTGTCAGCGAGTGTATAAAGATTTTTGATGCATAGGGTACATCGATTAGCATATAGGAAACGAGAAATTCAACGATTGGAGATTGCCGTTAATCTCTGTTTTTGATTACAATACAAAGCCAGCTGTAACATGATTACGTAGAA
>JACEFO010002398.1:0-27166 GCA_015342445.1 Digitaria exilis | reverse complement strand
ACACGAAAGTTGTCATAAATATTATGAAGTAAATGCTGGAGAAATTTCAACGAAAATGGTTCAGTAAAATTGGAGTTATGCTAAAAATGGTGTAAGCCCTGTCTGCTGGAATTTCCTGGGGACAGTGAGATTAAAAATTTATTTTTACACCATCTTAACGACAGTTTCTGCTCCGAACCTCCAACATGAAACTTGTTAGGAATTACTTAAACAATGTTCTGGCCAAATTTGGGAATTTGTGAGCTTGTAGATTTCTAGATTTTTGTAATTTTTACCACCCTGCACAGAATCCTGTTCTTATTCTTTGGCGCTACCCGGTGCTCACCCTTGCCCTTTTTCTTTTGGTTCAGATGGACGCCCTCGCTGACCTGGCTAGCTACCCCAACGACGTGTCTTTCTCTGATTGCTTGGGATGGGAAGGCTTCCCCTAGCATCTTGTGGTCGGTTCTACAGGCACTTGGCTACCCTACACCGCCACAATATGAGAGAATCCTCATCCGAGACCGTGGGTGTGACTCGTTCCCTGTGTGCGTTTGGTGGTACACCTTCACCCGCCGTGTCCTAGTTCCCCCACCTGGACGGTGGAAGTTCATGGACACCACATGGAGACGACTTGTGAGCTAGCTGCTTGAATGGCCTCAGTTCTTTTTGTGCTCAGAACCAGAGCTTGGTAGAGCACCAGTTGCTTGGGGCTTTCCCACCAACTCAGCCGGATGATCCCCACTGGATGAGGCGCTACCTAGCTCTCCTTTGAGGATGGCGGAGAACCCCCGTCGCAGCAGCCGCTTTGATGATGAGGTGGATACGGGCGTATCACCGTTTGCAGGCACTTCTTGGACGGTCGCAGAGCGAGATGCTCAACATTGCTATGGACATGTCCGCTCGCGCCCGTGACATAGGGGTTGAGAGGACCTCTTTGTCCATTGAGGTGACCACTAAGATGCCATGATTGCTGACTTGGAGAGGCAATTGAATGACCTCCAGATTGCACACAACAACACCCAGAATGAGTTAGCACAAAACTAGAGATGAGCTTGAGGAGGTACATGGTACCTTGGAGCATGCAAATGCTAATGCTTGCCGCCCATGACGCTCAGCACCTTCTTGAGCAAGAAGGAGGGAATGGTGAAGGAGAGGCCCCCGAATTCCGACATGGACACCGAGGATGACATGCCGTCCCTTCCAGCTCCACCTTCACCTATGGGCAGCGAGGCTACCGCTAACAACTTGGATGATTTTTAGAGTGGTAGTAGCAAGTTTACTCCTCCGCTAGGCCTAGATTTTGGCTTCATGTTATAATAGGCTAGATGGAGTTGAGCTCCTCCTATTTGGTGGCAATGTAAATTAATGGTGTGGTTGTGGTGTAAAACTTGATGATGTTGTTACAGCTGTGTTGAAAACATTCTGCAGCTGACCTTGTTTTAATTATTGATGGGTTTTCCATTCATTTCTGGGCTGTGATGTGAACTACAAAGTTGTTTGGAATTTGTCAAACAAAATGATCACCAAATTTCAAACCCCATTGGTTAAGCGAAATAAAAATGACAACCAAAACACTATAGCTCGGCCTGCTGAAAAACAGCAAATGCAGAGAGCTAAAGATTGAATTTTTCGGCTTAGTTTCCAGTCCGAATTTGATTCCGAGCCCAACATGAAAGTTGTAGAGCATAAAATTTCCGAGCTACTGACCGAATGGGAGCATTTGACTTGGTTTCCTGTTGGGAGATATGATTTTCTCCCGAACTGCGTGCTGATTTGTCATTCTGCGCAGTACACTTAATATATTGTCACGTTCTATCTTGTCATTCATTATGCAAGCTTATGGAATGTGGCTAATACAAGTCCCTACTGCAGATGGCAATCACCCGCAGCGGTCACGACGCTAGTGGCTCCAACGCTAACCAGCAGGGGCCAGAGGGGCAGCAACAGCCACCGCCACCTCCTCCACCGCAGCACCTCTGTATGCCACGCAAACGGAGATTCTCCGGAACCTGCAGCATCAGCAGCAGATGATGCAGCAGCAGATGCTTCAGCAGGGAGGTCAACGGGCCCCTCAGGCTTAGGTGGCCAGATATGAGGATTTTCTGGCAGCGCACCCACCGATTTTCTCACGAGCTGATGAGCCCTTGGAGGCCGACACCTGGATTCGAGCTATCGAGTCCAAGTTTACCATCCTGGCGACGCCTTGCACTTCCAGCCGCAAGGTAGTGTTCGCGGCGCAGCAGCTCCGCGGCCCAGCTCTCCTATGGTGGGAGAACTACCTGGCCCTGCAGCAGGAGGTCATGTAGTTGAGTGGGATGAGTTCAAGGCTGCATTCAAGGCTCATCACATTCCGGCCGGTCTAGTAGAGCGAAAGCTGAATGAGTTTTGGCGCTGACCCAGGGTACCCATACAGTGCTTCAGTACGCCCTGGCCTTCAATGGTCTGTGCCCTTATGCGGGTCATCACGCCGACTCCGACGAGAAGAAGCTAGAGAGGTTCCGACGTGGCCTTAACACCAAGTTAAAGGCACAGTTGGCCACCACCCGTGCTGCCTCGTACGGTGATCTCGTGAACCTTGCCATCACCCAGGAAGACGCCAATATGGTGCACAAGGCGGAGAAGAAGAGGAAGACTCCCGCTGGACCGTCGAGCGCCGCAGCCACAGAGGTTCCGCTTGGTTCCCCCGGCTGCACCGCAGGGACAGTTCAGGGCACCTCAGGGAGGTGGATGGGTTGCTAGGCCGCCACAGCCTAACGCGCCTCGTTTCCCTCCACCGCCGCAGCAGCAGCAAGCACCAAGGCAAAATGCACAGCAGCCAGCTCGCCCTGGAGCCGGCTATCAGTGCTTCAAGTGTGGAAGTAAAGATCATTTTATCAAGGACTGTCCGCAGAACAAGCAGCAAAACCAGCGCCCGGGAAATCAGCAAGGCAAGGGCAAGCAGCAGCGTGTGCAAGTTCGGCAAGGACGGCTCAACTACACCACCTTGGCCGACTTACCCGAGGGAGCCCCAGACATGATGGTACCTTCCCTATCTGTACTCAACCTGCTGTGATATTGTTTGATTCCGGGGCAACACATAGTTTTATAAGCACAAGATTTCATGTGAAATGCGGATTAAATCATACCATACCAAATCATCGTATGTGATATCAACTGCGGGAGGTTAAAATTGCATCCAACCAAGTCACCCACAAGGTTCCGATCAGGCTGGGAAGTAAAACATTTCCTACTGATTTGATTCTGCTGGGTATGGAAGGAATTGACATTATGTTAGGAGCCAATTGGATGACTCAACATAAGGTTGTCCTAGATGTTGCGGAACGAGTTGTTGAGATAATCTCGCCTACGCATGGCCCGAGTGTGCTATATCTGCCACAACGGACTCGCGTCGATGCGTGTGCTTATGCAATGGTAGAAACCCAACTAAAGGGCATTCCGGTGGTATGTGAGTATGCGATGTATTCCGGATGACTTACCTGGGATGCCGCCGGATAGGGACATTGAATTTGTGATTGAACTTCAACCTGGCACAGCACCTATATCAAAGAGACCATATAGAATGCCGCCCAATGAATTGGCTGAATTAAAAATTCAACTCCAAGAATTGCTAGATAAAGGTTTCATTCGTCCAAGTGTATCACCCTGGGGATGTCCCGCTATCTTTGTGAAGAAGAAGGACATTCCTTGAGGTTGTGTATTGATTACCGGCCTCTCAATGCGGTAACTATTAAGAACAAGTACCCACTCCCCGTATTGACATCTTGTTCGACCAACTAGCTGGCGCCAGAGTGTTCTCCAAGATGACCTTCGCTCTGGCTATCACCAAATCAAAATCAGGCCATGTGACATTCCAAAGACTGCCTTTTCCACACGTTATGGGCTTTATGAATTCTTGGTTATGTCTTTTGGACTCACCAATGCCCCGGCCTACTTCATGTACCTCATGAATTCGGTCTTCATGTCAGAGCTAGACAAGTTTGTGGTGGTTTTCATTGACGACATTCTTATATATTCCAAGAATGAGGAAGAGCATGCTGAGCACCTTCGCATTGTTCTTCAAAGGCTGAGCGATCACCAGCTCTATGCCAAGTTCTCCAAGTGTGAATTCTGGCTTGAGAGCGTGAAGTTTTAGGTCACACGGTTTCCAAGGATGGTATATCCGTGGATCCAACCAAAATGCAAGAGGTGCTAGATTGGCAACCACCTACATCTGTCCACGAGATTCGGAGTTTTCTGGGTTTAGCCGGTTATTACCGTCGTTTTATTCCGGATTTCTCTCGGATAGCAAAGCCCATGACCGAACTCTTGAAGAAGGGAGTTAAATTTGAGTGGAATGACAAATGTGAGGAAGCTTTCCACACCTTGCGAAGACATTTAACTTCAGCCCCAGTTTTGGCTCAGCCCGATTGCACCAAGCCTTATGATGTCTATTGCGATGCATCAGGCACCGGTCTTGGCTGTGTTCTCATGCAAGAAAACCGAGTGATTGCTTATGCTTCTCGAGCACTTCGGCCTCATGAGCAAAACTACCCCACGCATGATCTTGAGTTAGCAGCGGTTATTCATGCTCTCAAGATGTGGAGACACTATTTGATGGGTGTTCCCCTGCAACATATACACAGACCACAAGAGCCTCAAATATGTTTTCACTCAGGCACATTTGAATATGAGGCAGCGAAGATGGTTGGAGTTAGCAAAGGACTATGACCTTAGTGTGCATTATCACCCCGGGAAGGCTAATGTAGTTGCGGATGCGCTAAGCCGCAAGGCTCGTTGTCATTGTCTTTCCGTGGAGTCCTATGCCGACACCCTGTGTCACGAAATGGCAAAGCTCAATTTAGAGATTGTTCCACACGGGTACTTCAACCATATTGCAGTGGAACCAACCTTGCACGATCAGATTGTTGTAGCCCAATTAAATGACGCGGGCATTAAAGTTCTTAAACGGAAATTGTCTAAGAAGAAGGTGAAAGAGAAGTACAAATGTTTCCGGTTGGATGGGCAGGGAGTGATGTGGTTTGGACATCGCCTCGTGGTGCCCAAAAACACGGAACTCCGGAGGAAGATTATGGATGAGGCACATCTCTCTAAATTTTCTATCCATCCCGGCAGCACCAAATGTACCAAGATTTGAAACAAAACTTTTGGTGGACTCGGATGAAGCGAGAAATTGCCACATATGTGTCGGAATGTGACACATGCCAGCGGGTTAAGGCCAGCCACTTGAAGGTAGCAGGCACGCTTCAACCTCTACCTATCCCCTCATGGAAATGGGAAGATATAAGCATGGATTTTATTGTCGGACTTCCCAGAACCCCTCAGGGACACGATTCCATTTGGGTAATTGTGGATCGCCTTACTAAGACTGCCCATTTTATTCCAGTCAATACCCTTTATGCTGCTAAGAAGTACGCGGAGATTTATTTGGAGCGGATCGTTTGTCTACATGGGGTACCCAAGACGATAATTTCAGATCGTGGTGCTCCGTTCGTAGCACGCTTTTGGGAACAGTTGCAATTATCCCTAGGCACCAAACTGATCCGTAGTTCAGAATATCACCCACAGACCGATGGGCAGACGGAAAGGGTAAATCAAATACTTGAGGATATGCTTCGAGCTTGTGTTATTCATTATGGGAAGAATTGGGAGAAGTGTCTATCCCTGGCCGAATTCTCCTATAACAACAGCTACCAAGCGAGTCTCAAAATGGCACCTTTCGAAGCCTTATATGGCAGAAGATGTCGGACCCCGTTGTGTTGGTCCCAGGCAGGCGAGAGGTATGCTTATGGCCCTGACCTTGTAAAGGAAGCAGAGGAAAAGGTTAGAATCATTCGTGAAAATTTGAGAACTGCCCAGTCAAGGCAGAAGAGTTACTTTGATCAACGGCGGAAGCCACTTCAGTTTGAAGTTGGTGATCACGTGTATCTTAAAGTCTCCCCGACCAAAGGTGTGCAAAGATTCGGACTAAAAGGAAAGCTTGCACCTCGTTATATCGGCCCGTATGAAATTACTCAGCAATGTGGGCCGGTAGCCTATCAAGTGAAGCTTCCCGAAAAACTTTCAGCTGTACACAATGTATTCCATGTTTCTCAACTCAAGAGGTGTCTTCGTGTTCCGACCGAAGTTGTTGAACAAGAGGAACTCTCGGTTGAACCGGATCTCTCTTATGATGAGCATCCCGTTAAGATCCTCGACGAGAAAGAGCGACAAACACGAAGGAAGGGAGTTAAAATGTACAAAGTTCAGTGGAGTCATCACTCCGAAGATGAAGCCACGTGGGAAACCGAGGACTATCTTAGGAAGAATTCCCCGACATACTTTCATAAGCCGAGGTATTTCTTTTCCCCTCTCTATCTCTAGGTTTAATCGAATCTCGGGACGAGATTCCTTTTAAGGGGGTAGGCTGTGACATCTCTGATGTCAAAAGAATTAAAAAGTGCAATTAAAATCAATGCAACAGGGAATTGGGTTGAAATTCAAAAATTCGTCAAAAATTCAATTATAATTCAAAAACAAGGGTTGTTTGGACACCCAACTGAAATCTCAAGACTTGGGTGCTGAACTTAAAAATCTCGGACCAAAAGAGTAGTTGTCATCACCTACAGCCCTTCGCGACAACCTCGCCACGGCGTTCGTTCCGCTCGATAACCCTCGAGCGGGGATGTCCGTGACGATCGAGCCTAGTCAGTATTGTCCGTGACGATCGAGCTATGTCCGTGACGATCGAGCTATGTCCGTGACGATCGAGCTATGTCCGTCACGATCGAGCCTAGCCAGTAGTTTCCGGCACGCTCGAGGCTCCGCAGCCAAGCTCGAGGACTCACCCTCGAGCGACGTTCCGGCACGCTCGAGGCTCCGCAGCCAAGCTCGAGGGGGCACTTACCCTCGAGCGACGTTCCGTCACGCTCGAGGCTTCGCAGCCAAGCTCGAGGGGGGCACTCACCCTCGAGTGGCGTTTCCGACCATTCGAGGCTCGGCAAGCTCGAGCTTGCGGTTCAAGCTCGAAGCGCCGTAGCGCCTGGTCGAAGTGCCTGGTCCAAGCTCGAAAGTTGTGTCCCACACCTCAGACCCCAACTTTTAATTTTACCCGTTTCGAAGTTCAGTTCGAATTTTTGGAGAAAATTCGAATTTGGAAATCGGAGCTCCACGGGCATGCTACAGTGCCCCTGGCGCGCGCTGCGCTGGCCGGAGCTCGGCCGCCACGTGGCCGGCGAGCGGCGCAGGCGGCGCTGAGCTGGCCAAGCCGCGGCGGACGCTGGCGCTTGTCGCCTAGCTCTTGTCCGGCCACTCCCGAGCCATCACTTCGCCGCTGTCGCCTCGCCTCGCCTCGCGCCGCGGAGCGCCATCATACGGTCGCGCGCCGCCGTGGCCGCACGCGCGCTCGCGCCGCGCCGAGCGCACTGCAGGCGGTAGAGTCCATTCGCGTTGCGCCAAAGCCTCTGCTGAGGATCTCCACTTCATCACGCGATGATCTTTGAGGCCCAACCGCGCGTGTGCGCTCTGTTCGAGTTCGCCGCGCCATCAATGGCGACCGCGACAGCCACCCACGCGCTCGCACGCTCCCGAGGCCGCACAGTGCCTCCCTTGCGTGCTCAATCACTCCACCAAGCACTCACACCCCTCCTCTCACTCGCTCACTTGGCCATTTCCACTTCCCCGCGCTCGCTCGGTCTTCTTCCTCCTCGCGACGCGCAAGCCGAACCCAAGCTCTTCGCGAAATTCCTCGTCCACGCTCCACCATTCCCAAATCCATCCCGCACGGAGCTCGTCCACTCCACCAGCTCCAAAACCCCCAACTTTCCCCAAGACATTGACCCTTCTCCGGCGAGAATTCGTGAATTCCCCCAAATCGCGATTTTCGGCCACCGGAGCACCCGCACGTCGAGCCCCTACTCCGAGCCGTCCCCGAGGTCAACCGAGCACGCCATTGGCTTCCTCGAGCTCCACTGGTGCTCTAGGACCCCTCGAACCTCGGCGAACGACCCCGAGCTCACCGGCGTAGAAGCCGCGGCGGCCGTGCCGCCACCACCTCGTCGCCGGCGAAACTCCGACCACCCCTGGCCTCCAAACCGTCCCCAAACGACTCGTGGTGAGCCCAGGAAGCTTTTCCCCCACTTCCCCGAGCCTAGTTCGCCGCCGTTTGGCCGGCGCAACTCCGGCGAGAGCCGAGGGCCTTTCTTCATCGTCTTCGTTTGTCTAGGGGTCTCTGCGCAAAAGTTCAGGGACTCGTTCATGAAGTTTTGAAAGATCTAGGGTTCTCTGCGTAAAAAGATTCTTAAGTCTAGGTTTGATTTTCCCGAAATTTGTAAAATCCATTAAAAATCGTACAAAACTCAGAAAAATGCACAAAAATACTCTCTGGATTCGTGAGAGTCTAAACTACAATCTCTATTAGACATGTTTGTACTTTTGACGAACTGTATGTGAATTAAAATTCAAACTATGAAAACCTAAAGTTGTGCACCATTTCAAATCCAGAGCTACGCTAGGGTTGAGCTTTGGATATGTTGTTTGTAGTGACTTTGGACAGCTTGTGTCCAAAGGGGACTAAAAAATATGAACTACAGCTCCTGTTATGAATTAAAATAGGTTTTCTGTCTTTTTGCAGTGCAGAAATCATTAAAAATAATCTGGGCAGTGAAAAATCACCATTTTGCTCCAGAGGACTAAAAACTTGTTAGCACACCTGTGAAAAATGAGAAACTTAATTTTTGCTCTGTTTAGGATGGTAAATAATTAAATATGTGTTTTTGGATGGAAAATTATCGAGGACTACCCAAGGGTTATTTTGAGCCATCACTTGGCCAGAGCCCTCCTCATGCCTATGCTTAGCTTTGGTAGGAAGATCTCCTGAAATGGATGAATTTTCAATTTATTATGAATTTATTTAATTTTCTGCAGTCAGCTCTTTGCACATTTTTAATAAATTATGTGTAGCGCAAAATTAGCTAAGTTTTGGAGTGAGCTTAGCTCTTATACTCCAGTAGCTGTCATAAATTTTATAGCTAAAAATGATGAACATAAATGGAGAAACAAAAATAGGAAGGAATTTAGGTGGAAATTGATTTATATAAAAAGAATAAACCTTTTTGGTTAATTAGTTAAAATAAAATGGATAGAATCTGAAATTCCAGAACAGCACCCAACTTTGTGAAGAAATAAATATAATTCTTTTATATATGTACACAATCACCATCGAATTCAAATAAAACTTTTTCCACACCTACACTGCTTTTGTGAAGAAAATAGAAATGCCTAAGCATGTCTAGGTGATTATGGCCTTCAAAGGCCTTAGTCTTAGGATCTAAAGGCAGCTGCCTTAAACTGTGCATATCATGTAGAAGGCGCTATCCCAGACGGCGACTACACCCTCATCCCCGCAGACGAGGAAGGAGTCCCGGAGCACGGTGCCGGTGTAGAAGTGACCAACCCGGAGGCTAACCCCCAGTCCGAGCAAGAAGGCAAGCCCCGGAGCATAACCTAACTTTACCAAATTATGCACTTTGAATTCTCTATGTTTGTGCATTTACGTTCAAGGAGTTGATTGAATACCTTAGCTGCACATTTCCTAGTACCTATGACTTGCAATACTAGTATGAAAGGGATCGATAGTGCATTGCTATAGGTCCGTTACAAGTCGAGTGATTTCCTGTCACTCGCGAGACATAGGAATTGCTTGTCTTTACTTATGTTGGAATCATAAGGATTGACGGGCGGGATGATAGATGTAGATCTCCCGTCCGTGTATGATAATTGATTAAGGTCGAAATGTGTGGAAAGAGCTGTCAAGTTTTTGAACGTACCACATGCATGCCGATGTATGGGGATCGGTAAGCCCGGTACCAGATTGAAGCAGCTAGGGCCGATAGCCATCTCTCCTTGGAAACTTTGTTTTCCCCTGCCGTACACTTGTGGATATATGCGTGAGACTGTGAGTGAAGCAGTAAACCTTTATCCTAAGGAAATGGACCCGGTTCCGAATTGTGGATCGATGGGAAAGGTTGGGAAATGCTTGTGCCTTTTATAGCAAGCAGAGTATCCGTGTGTGTTGGGTTTCCCCTGGCCAGGTAGCAAAATTCGGTTCGAACTGTCCGCTTCTCGCGGTTAATGAGACTGCTTGACCGCCTGGCTACATTGAGTAACAAGTGAAACTTTGAGATTTATAAACTTGTTCTATGAATTAAATTGTATTGCACCACTTGTATGCTTAGAGAGGATGCTAATCTAGAATGGTTAAATGTACTAGAATATGATGCTAAAACTTGAAAGCAAGGATCTACCTTTAGTTGCTTTTTGGCAAACAAACCCACCAGCCAAAAGCCTCTCATTGTCTAGATGTCGGTGATATAGATTTCACCCGACGGGTAAGCCTTGCTGAGTATTAGTATACTCAGCCTTGCTTGTGGCATTGATTTACAGGTACACCGTTGGATGTCGATGCTTTGTCTTGGCCTGCCCAGGTTCCACCTGGCTGGCACATCGAATGGGTTCCGTCCTCTGCCGAGGATCGGGAGGAGTAGCTTCGTGGCAGGCTTCAGCACGGAGTTATTTGTATCGTCGTTAGATTATTTTCTTCCGCTGCAATGAACTATTTTATTTCCGCTGCAAGACTTTGATACTCTGATTTCATTTCAAACTTGGCTTGTAATAACTTGTGATACCTATTTGTGTAAGTTAATTTGTGGAATGTTGTAATCTCTGGAACTCACCTTCGTGTGGGCGTGCTGTTGTTTCGATCGAGAAAAGTACGTGGTTTAATCGGGTTTAATCCGACGGCGCTCCAGCTTATTCCGGATTAAGTGCCTGACTACGTGATTAGTGGTCCAAGGTACTTAACTTGGAATAATTTCGGAGTGGTCCGCCACAGCTGGCATCAGAGCCGAAACAGCGCACCGGAGAGACCAACAAACCTTAAATAAATATTTTTGGAATAAAATTTGCCAACTCGTACTTCCGCCGTGCTTTTCGGTGGAAGGTTGTTGTTAGGACCGCTAAGGATGTTACCTAGAGCGTGAAGCCTATGTGGGTTAAGGGATCACGATATGATAGGTGGCAAATAGTATATTATACTGACTTCCAGCACATTTCATTCTGTCATTTACTTTACGCAATGGTGGGCGCAAGGTACGGCGATTGCTGTAACGTACCACGGCACTATATGAAAATATAGTGGCGGCACATAGTCAATACGCTGTGATGGCGTATGAAAATAGAATAGGATGGTGGGCGCAAGGTACGGCGATTGCTGTAGCGTACCACGGCATCATACGCAGATATGATGGCGGCACAAAGTCAATACGCTATCTCATGAGCGTATGAAACTGTCAATATGTTGCTTTGGTGACATATGAACATTGCCCGTTCAATGTTAAACGTTCGGGTGCCACCTCTATAGTGGGTGGTAATGAATGGAGACGCTTTCGTGAGTGCTGGCACGAAACGTTGATTATACATGCTCTGGAATGAAATCTTCTGCAGGTACACTAACCGCGAATCCGTATATTGAAACGGTTAGAGAAGTTCGACTAGTTAATATAGGGAGAGACGAATATTGCCTAGCCACCGGCACTAACTTCGTAAGCCAAAAGTTTATTGGCATGTGTGTTGGCGAGAACGAATAGGCCGCTCATGCTTTGCATCTCACCGAATTAATATCGAATACTAATAAGTGACCAAATCGAACCGCCGTCAAAGGAATTGAAATCACAACCCAAAAATCCTGCTGAGAACAATCTGTTTGCACCCTTAATTCGAAACTGAAAACGTTGTCGAACGAAAAAGTGTTCAACACGAAAGTTGTCATAAATATTATGAAGTAAATGCTGGAGAAATTTCAACGAAAATGGTTCAGTAAAATTGGAGTTATGCAAAAAAATGGTAACGCCCTGTCTGCTGGAAATTTCTGGGGACAGTGAGATAAAAATTTAATTTTTACACCATCTTAACGACAGTTTCTGCTCGAACCTCCAACATGAAACTTGTTAGGAATTACTTAAACAATGTTCTGGCCAAATTTGGGAATTTGTGAGCTTGTAGATTTCTAGTTTTGTAATTTTTACCACCCTGCACAGAATCTGTTCTTATTCTTTGGCGCTACCCGGTGCTCACCCTTGCCCCTTTTTCCTTTTGGTTCAGATGGACGCCCTCGCTGACCTGGCTAGCTACCCCAACGACGTGTCTTTCTCTGATTGCTTGGGATGGGAAGGCTTCCCTAGCATCTTGTGGTCGGTTCTACAGGCACTTGGCTACCCTACACCGCCACAATATGAGAGAATCCTCATCCGAGACCGTGGTGTGACTCGTTCCCGTGTGCGTTTGGTGGTACACCGTCACCCGCCGTGTCCTAGTTCCCCCACCTGGACGGTGGAAGTTCATGGACACCACATGGAGACGACTTGTGAGCTAGCTGCCTTGAATGGCCTCAGTTCTTTTTGTGCTCAGAACCAGAGCTTGGTAGAGCACCAGTTGCTTGGGCTGTTCCCACCAACTCAGCCGGATGATCCCCACTGGATGAGGCGCTACCTTAGCTCTCCTTTGAGGATGGCGGAGAACCCCGTCGCAGCAGCCGCTTTGATGATGAGGTGGATACGGGCGTATCACCGTTTGCAGGCACTTCTTGGACGGTCGCAGAGCGAGATGCTCAACATTGCTATGGACATGTCCGCTCGCGCCCGTGACATAGGGGTTGAGAGGACCTCTTTGTCCATTGAGGTGACCACTAGAGATGCCATGATTGCTGACTTGGAGAGGCAATTGAATGACCTCCAGATTGCACACAACAACACCCAGAATGAGTTAGCACAAACTAGAGATGAGCTTGAGGAGGTACATGGTACCTTGGAGCATGCAAATGCTATGCTTGCCGCCCATGACGCTCAGCACCTTCTTGAGCAAGAAGGAGGGAATGGTGAAGGAGAGGCCCCCGATTCCGACATGGACACCGAGGATGACATGCCGTCCCTTCCAGCTCCACCTTCACCTATGGGCAGCGAGGCTACCGCTAACAACTTGGATGATTTTTAGAGTGGTAGTAGCAAGTTTACTCCTCCGCTAGGCCTAGATTTTGGCTTCATGTTATAATAGGCTAGATGGAGTTGAGCTCCTCCTATTTGGTGGCAATGTAAATTAATGGTGTGGTTGTGGTGTAAAACTTGATGATGTTGTTACAGCTGTGTTGAAAACATTCTGCAGCTGACCTTGTTTTAATTATTGATGGGTTTTCCATTCATTTCTGGGCTGTGATGTGAACTACAAAGTTGTTTGGAATTTGTCAAACAAAATGATCACCAAATTTCAACCCCATTGGTTAAGCGAAATAAAAATGGCAACCAAAACACTATAGCTCGGCCTGCTGAAAAACAGCAAATGCAGAGAGCTAAAGATTGAATTTTTCGGCTTAGTTCCAGTCCGAATTTGATTCCGAGCCCAACATGAAAGTTGTAGAGCATAAAATTTCCGAGCTACTGACCGAATGGGAGCATTTGACTTGTTTCCTGTTGGGAGATATGATTTTTCTCCCGAACTGCGTGCTGATTTGTCATTCTGCGCAGTACACTTAATATATTGTCACGTTCTATCTTGTCATTCATTATGCAAGCTTATGGAATGTGGCTAATACAAGTCCCTACTGCAGATGGCAATCACCCGCAGCGGTCACGACGCTAGTGGCTCCAACGCTAACCAGCAGGGGCCAGAGGGGCAGCAACAGCCACCGCCACCTCCTCCACCGCAGCAACCTCCGACGTGGCAGCAGCTGTATGCCACGCAAACGGAGATTCTCCGGAACCTGCAGCATCAGCAGCAGATGATGCAGCAGCAGATGCTTCAGCAGGGAGGTCAACGGGCCCCTCAGCCTCAGGTGGCCAGATATGAGGATTTTCTGGCAGCGCACCCACCGATTTTCTCACGAGCTGATGAGCCCTTGGAGGCCGACACCTGGATTCGAGCTATCGAGTCCAAGTTTACCATCCTGGCGACGCCTTGCACTTCCAGCCGCAAGGTAGTGTTCGCGGCGCAGCAGCTCCGCGGCCCAGCTCTCCTATGGTGGGAGAACTACCTGGCCCTGCAGCAGGAGGGTCATGTAGTTGAGTGGGATGAGTTCAAGGCTGCATTCAAGGCTCATCACATTCCGGCCGGTCTAGTAGAGCGAAAGCTGAATGAGTTTTTGGCGCTGACCCAGGGTACCCATACAGTGCTTCAGTACGCCCTGGCCTTCAATGGTCTGTGCCCTTATGCGGGTCATCACGCCGACTCCGACGAGAAGAAGCTAGAGAGGTTCCGACGTGGCCTTAACACCAAGTTAAAGGCACAGTTGGCCACCACCCGTGCTGCCTCGTACGGTGATCTCGTGAACCTTGCCATCACCCAGGAAGACGCCAATATGGTGCACAAGGCGGAGAAGAAGAGGAAGACTCCCGCTGGACCGTCGAGCGCGCAGCCACAGAGGTTCCGCTTGGTTCCCCCGGCTGCACCGCAGGGACAGTTCAGGGCACCTCAGGGAGGTGGATGGGTTGCTAGGCCGCCACAGCCTAACGCGCCTCGTTTCCCTCCACCGCCGCAGCAGCAGCAAGCACCAAGGCAAAATGCACAGCAGCCAGCTCGCCCTGGAGCCGGCTATCAGTGCTTCAAGTGTGGAAGTAAAGATCATTTTATCAAGGACTGTCCGCAGAACAAGCAGCAAAACCAGCGCCCGGGAAATCAGCAAGGCAAGGGCAAGCAGCAGCAGCGTGTGCAAGTTCGGCAAGGACGGCTCAACTACACCACCTTGGCCGACTTACCCGAGGGAGCCCCAGACATGACTGGTACCTTCCCTATCTGTACTCAACCTGCTGTGATATTGTTTGATTCCGGGGCAACACATAGTTTTATAAGCACAAGATTTCATGTGAAATGCGGATTAAAATCATACCATACCAAATCATCGTATGTGATATCAACTGCGGGAGGTAAAATTGCATCCAACCAAGTCACCCACAAGGTTCCGATCAGGCTGGGAAGTAAAACATTTCCTACTGATTTGATTCTGCTGGGAATGGAAGGAATTGACATTGTGTTAGGAGCCAATTGGATGTCTCAACATAAGGTTGTCCTAGATGTTGCGGAACGAGTTGTTGAGATAAACTCGCCTACGCATGGCCCGAGTGTGCTATATCTGCCACAACGGACTCGCGTCGATGCGTGTGCTTATGCAATGGTAGAAACCCAACTAAAGGACATTCCGGTGGTATGTGAGTATGCCGATGTATTTCCGGATGACTTACCTGGGATGCCGCCGGATAGGGACATTGAATTTGTGATTGAACTTCAACCTGGCACAGCACCTATATCAAAGAGACCATATAGAATGCCGCCCAATGAATTGGCTGAATTAAAAATTCAACTCCAAGAATTGCTAGATAAAGGTTTCATTCGTCCAAGTGTATCACCCTGGGGATGTCCCGCTATCTTTGTGAAGAAGAAGGACCATTCCTTGAGGTTGTGTATTGATTACCAGCCTCTCAATGCGGTAACTATTAAGAACAAGTACCCACTCCCCCGTATTGACATCTTGTTCGACCAACTAGCTGGCGCCAGAGTGTTCTCCAAGATTGACCTTCGCTCTGGCTATCACCAAATCAAAATCAGGCCATGTGACATTCCAAAGACTGCCTTTTCCACACGTTATGGGCTTTATGAATTCTTGGTTATGTCTTTTGGACTCACCAATGCCCCGGCCTACTTCATGTACCTCATGAATTCGGTCTTCATGTCAGAGCTAGACAAGTTTGTGGTGGTTTTCATTGACGACATTCTTATATATTCCAAGAATGAGGAAGAGCATGCTGAGCACCTTCGCATTGTTCTTCAGAGGCTGAGCGATCACCAGCTCTATGCCAAGTTCTCCAAGTGTGAATTCTGGCTTGAGAGCGTGAAGTTTTTAGGTCACACGGTTTCCAAGGATGGTATATCCGTGGATCCAACCAAAATGCAAGAGGTGCTAGATTGGCAACCACCTACATCTGTCCACGAGATTCGGAGTTTCTGGGTTTAGCCGGTTATTACCGTCGTTTTATTCCGGATTTCTCTCGGATAGCAAAGCCCATGACCGAACTCTTGAAGAAGGGAGTTAAATTTGAGTGGAATGACAAATGTGAGGAAGCTTTCCACACCTTGCGAAGACATTTAACTTCAGCCCCAGTTTTGGCTCAGCCCGATTGCACCAAGCCTTATGATGTCTATTGCGATGCATCAGGCACCGGTCTTGGCTGTGTTCTCATGCAAGAAAACCGAGTGATTGCTTATGCTTCTCGAGCACTTCGGCCTCATGAGCAAAACTACCCCACGCATGATCTTGAGTTAGCAGCGGTTATTCATGCTCTCAAGATGTGGAGACACTATTTGATGGGTGTTCCCTGCAACATATACACAGACCACAAGAGCCTCAAATATGTTTTCACTCAGGCACATTTGAATATGAGGCAGCGAAGATGGTTGGAGTTAGCAAAGGACTATGACCTTAGTGTGCATTATCACCCCGGGAAGGCTAATGTAGTTGCGGATGCGCTAAGCCGCAAGGCTCGTTGTCATTGTCTTTCCGTGGAGTCCTATGCCGACACCCTGTGTCACGAAATGGCAAAGCTCAATTTAGAGATTGTTCCACACGGGTACTTCAACCATATTGCAGTGGAACCAACCTTGCACGATCAGATTGTTGTAGCCCAATTAAATGACGCGGGCATTAAAGTTCTTAAACGGAAATTGTCTAAGAAGAAGGTGAAAGAGAAGTACAAATGTTTCCGGTTGGATGGGCAGGGAGTGATGTGGTTTGGACATCGCCTCGTGGTGCCCAAAAACACGGAACTCCGGAGGAAGATTATGGATGAGGCACATCTCTCTAAATTTTCTATCCATCCCGGCAGCACCAAAATGTACCAAGATTTGAAACAAAACTTTTGGTGGACTCGGATGAAGCGAGAAATTGCCACATATGTGTCGGAATGTGACACATGCCAGCGGGTTAAGGCCAGCCACTTGAAGGTAGCAGGCACGCTTCAACCTCTACCTATCCCCTCATGGAAATGGGAAGATATAAGCATGGATTTTATTGTCGGACTTCCCAGAACCCCTCAGGGACACGATTCCATTTGGGTAATTGTGGATCGCCTTACTAAGACTGCCCATTTTATTCCAGTCAATACCCTTTATGCTGCTAAGAAGTACGCGGAGATTTATTTGGAGCGGATCGTTTGTCTACATGGGGTACCCAAGACGATAATTTCAGATCGTGGTGCTCCGTTCGTAGCACGCTTTTGGGAACAGTTGCAATTATCCCTAGGCACCAAACTGATCCGTAGTTCAGCATATCACCCATAGACCGATGGGCAGACGGAAAGGGTAAATCAAATACTTGAGGATATGCTTCGAGCTTGTGTTATTCATTATGGGAAGAATTGGGAGAAGTGTCTATCCCTGGCCGAATTCTCCTATAACAACAGCTACCAAGCGAGTCTCAAAATGGCACCTTTCGAAGCCTTATATGGCAGAAGATGTCGGACCCCGTTGTGTTGGTCCCAGGCAGGCGAGAGGTATGCTTATGGCCCTGACCTTGTAAAGGAAGCAGAGGAAAAGGTTAGAATCATTCGTGAAAATTTGAGAACTGCCCAGTCAAGGCAGAAGAGTTACTTTGATCAACGGCGGAAGCCACTTCAGTTTGAAGTTGGTGATCACGTGTATCTTAAAGTCTCCCCGACCAAAGGTGTGCAAAGATTCGGACTAAAAGGAAAGCTTGCACCTCGTTATATCGGCCCGTATGAAATTACTCAGCAATGTGGGCCGGTAGCCTATCAAGTGAAGCTTCCCGAAAAACTTTCAGCTGTACACAATGTATTCCATGTTTCTCAACTCAAGAGGTGTCTTCGTGTTCCGACCGAAGTTGTTGAACAAGAGGAACTCTCGGTTGAACCGGATCTCTCTTATGATGAGCATCCCGTTAAGATCCTCGACGAGAAAGAGCGACAAACACGAAGGAAGGGAGTTAAAATGTACAAAGTTCAGTGGAGTCATCACTCCGAAGATGAAGCCACGTGGGAAACCGAGGACTATCTTAGGAAGAATTTCCCCGACATACTTTCATAAGCCGAGGTATTTCTTTTCCCCTCTCTATCTCTAGGTTTAATCGAATCTCGGGACGAGATTCCTTTTAAGGGGGTAGGCTGTGACATCTCTGATGTCAAAAGAATTAAAAAGTGCAATTAAAATCAATGCAACAGGGAATTGGGTTGAAATTCAAAAATTCGTCAAAAATTCAATTATAATTCAAAAACAAGGGTTGTTTGGACACCCAACTGAAATCTCAAGACTTGGGTGCTGAACTTAAAAATCTCGGACCAAAAGAGTAGTTGTCATCACCTACAGCCCTTCGCGACAACCTCGCCACGGCGTTCGTTCCGCTCGATAACCCTCGAGCGGGGATGTCCGTGACGATCGAGCCTAGTCAGTATTGTCCGTGACGATCGAGCTATGTCCGTGACGATCGAGCTATGTCCGTGACGATCGAGCTATGTCCGTCACGATCGAGCCTAGCCAGTAGTTTCCGGCACGCTCGAGGCTCCGCAGCCAAGCTCGAGGACTCACCCTCGAGCGACGTTCCGGCACGCTCGAGGCTCCGCAGCCAAGCTCGAGGGGGCACTTACCCTTGAGCGACGTTCCATCACGCTCGAGGCTTCGCAGCCAAGCTCGAGGGGGGCACTCACCCTCGAGTGGCGTTTCCGACCATTCGAGGCTCGGCAAGCTCGAGCTTGCGGTTCAAGCTCGAAGCGCCGTAGCGCCTGGTCGAAGTGCCTGGTCCAAGCTCGAAAGTTGTGTCCCACACCTCAGACCCCAACTTTTAATTTTACCCGTTTCGAAGTTCAGTTCGAATTTTTGGAGAAAATTCGAATTTGGAAATCGGAGCTCCACGGGCATGCTACAGTGCCCCTGGCGCGCGCTGCGCTGGCCGAAGCTCGGCCGCCACGTGGCCGGCGAGCGGCGCAGGCGGCGCTGAGCTGGCCAAGCCGCGGCGGACGCTGGCGCTTGTCGCCTAGCTCTTGTCCGGCCACTCCCGAGCCATCACTTCGCCGCTGTCGCCTCGCCTCGCCTCGCGCCGCGGAGCGCCATCATACGGTCGCGCGCCGCCGTGGCCGCACGCGCGCTCGCGCCGCGCCGAGCGCACTGCAGGCGGTAGAGTCCATTCGCGTCGCGCCAAAGCCTCTGCTGAGGATCTCCACTTCATCACGCGATGATCTTTGACGCCCAACCGCGCGTGTGCGCTCTGTTCGAGTTCGCCGCGCCATCAATGGCGACCGCGACAGCCACCCACGCGCTCGCACGCTCCCGAGGCCGCACAGTGCCTCCCTTGCGTGCTCAATCACTCCACCAAGCACTCACACCCCTCCTCTCACTCGCTCACTTGGCCATTTCCACTTCCCCGCGCTCGCTCGGTCTTCTTCCTCCTCGCGACGCGCAAGCCGAACCCAAGCTCTTCGCGAAATTCCTCGTCCACGCTCCACCATTCCCAAATCCATCCCGCACGGAGCTAGTCCACTCCACCAGCTCCAAAACCCCCAACTTTCCCCAAGACATTGACCCTTCTCCGGCGAGAATTCGTGAATTCCCCCAAATCGCGATTTTCGGCCACCGGAGCACCCGCACGTCGAGCCCCTACTCCGAGCCGTCCCCGAGGTCAACCGAGCACGCCATTGGCTTCCTCGAGCTCCACTGGTGCTCTAGGACCCCTCGAACCTCGGCGAACGACCCCGAGCTCACCGGCGTAGAAGCCGCGGCGGCCGCGCCGCCACCACCTCGTCGCCGGCGACACTCCGACCACCCCCGGCCTCCAAACCGTCCCCAAACGACTCGTGGTGAGCCCAGGAAGCTTTTCCCCCACTTCCCCGAGCCTAGTTCGCCGCCGTTTGGCCGGCGCAACTCCGGCGAGAGCCGAGGGCCTTTCTTCATCGTCTTCGTTTGTCTAGGGGTCTCTGCGCAAAAGTTCAGGGACTCGTTCACGAAGTTTTGAAAGATCTAGGGTTCTCTGCGTAAAAAGATTCTTAAGTCTAGGTTTGATTTTCCTGAAATTTGTAAATCCATTAAAAATCGTACAAAACTCAGAAAAAATGCACAAAAATACTCTCTGGATTCGTGAGAGTCTAAACTACAATCTCTATTAGACATGTTTGTACTTTTGACGAACTGTATGTGAATTAAAATTCAAACTATGAAAACCTAAAGTTGTGCACCATTTCAAATCCAGAGCTACGCTAGGGTTGAGCTTTGGATATGTTGTTTGTAGTGACTTTGGACAGCTTGTGTCCAAAGGGGACTAAAAAATATGAAATACAGCTCCTGTTATGAATTAAAATAGGTTTTCTGTCTTTTTGCAGTGCAGAAATCATTAAAAATAATCTGGGCAGTGAAAAATCACCATTTTGCTCCAGAGGACTAAAAACTTGTTAGCACACCTGTGAAAAATGAGAAACTTAATTTTTGCTCTGTTTAGGATGGTAAATAATTAAATATGTGTTTTTGGATGGAAAATTATCGAGGACTACCCAAGGGTTATTTTGAGCCATCACTTGGCCAGAGCCCTCCTCATGCTTATGCTTAGCTTTGGTAGGAAGATCTCCTGAAATGGATGAATTTTCAATTTATTATGAATTTATTTCATTTTCTGCAGTCAGCTCTTTGCACATTTTTAATAAATTATGTGTAGCGCAAAATTAGCTAAGTTTTGGAGTGAGCTTAGCTCTTATACTCCAGTAGCTGTCATAAATTTTATAGCTAAAATGATGAACATAAATGGAGAAACAAAAATAGGAAGGAATTTAGGTGGAAATTGATTTATATAAAAAAGAATAAACCTTTTTGGTTAATTAGTTAAAATAAAATGGATAGAATCTGAAATTCCAGAACAGCACCCAACTTTGTGAAGAAATAAATATAATTCTTTTATATATGTACACAATCACCATCGATTCAAATAAAACTTTTTCCACACCTACACTGCTTTTGTGAAGAAAATAGAAATGCCTAAGCATGTCTAGGTGATTATGGCCTTCAAAGGCCTTAGTCTTAGGATCTAAAGGCAGCTGCCTTAAACTGTGCATATCATGTAGAAGGCGCTATCCCAGACGGCGACTACACCCTCATCCCCGCAGACGAGGAAGGAGTCCCGGAGCACGGTGCCGGTGTAGAAGTGACCAACCCGGAGGCTAACCCCCAGTCCGAGCAAGAAGGCAAGCCCCGGAGCATAACCTAACTTTACCAAATTATGCACTTTGAATTCTCTATGTTTGTGCATTTACGTTCAAGGAGTTGATTGAATACCTTAGCTGCACATTTCCTAGTACCTATGACTTGCAATACTAGTATGAAAGGGATCGATAGTGCATTGCTATAGGTCCGTTACAAGTCGAGTGATTTCCTGTCACTCGCGAGACATAGGAATTGCTTGTCTTTACTTATGTTGGAATCATAAGGATTGACGGGCGGGATGATAGATGTAGATCTCCCGTCCGTGTATGATAATGATTAAGGTCGAAATGTGTGGAAAGAGCTGTCAAGTTTTTTGAACGTACCACATGCATGCCGATGTATGGGGATCGGTAAGCCCGGTACCAGATTGAAGCAGCTAGGGCCGATAGCCATCTCTCCTTGGAAACTTTGTTTTCCCCTGCTGTACACTTGTGGATATATGCGTGAGACTGTGAGTGAAGCAGTAAACCTTTATCCTAAGGAAATGGACCCGGTTCCGAATTGTGGATCGATGGGAAAGGTTGGGAATGCTTGTGCCTTTTATAGCAAGCAGAGTATCCGTGTGTGTTGGGTTTCCCCTGGCCAGGTAGCAAAATTCGGTTCGAACTGTCCGCTTCTCGCGGTTAATGAGACTGCTTGACCGCCTGGCTACATTGAGTAACAAGTGAAACTTTGAGATTTATAAACTTGTTCTATGAATTAAATTGTATTGCACCACTTGTATGCTTAGAGAGGATGCTAATCTAGAATGGTTAAATGTACTAGAATATGATGCTAAAACTTGAAAGCAAGGATCTACCTTTAGTTGCTTTTTGGCAAACAAACCCACCAGCCAAAAGCCTCTCATTGTCTAGATGTCGGTGATATAGATTTCACCCGACGGGTAAGCCTTGCTGAGTATTAGTATACTCAGCCTTGCTTGTGGCATTGATTTACAGGTACACCGTTGGATGTCGATGCTTTGTCTTGGCCTGCCCAGGTTCCACCTGGCTGGCACATCGAATGGGTTCCGTCCTCTGCCGAGGATCGGAGGAGTAGCTTCGTGGCAGGCTTCAGCACGGAGTTATTTGTATCGTCGTTAGATTATTTTCTTCCGCTGCAATGAACTATTTTATTTCCGCTGCAAGACTTTGATACTCTGATTTCATTTCAAACTTGGCTTGTAATAACTTGTGATACCTATTTGTGTAAGTTAATTTGTGGAATGTTGTAATCTCTGGAACTCACCTTCGTGTGGGCGTGCTGTTGTTTCGATCGAGAAAAGTACGTGGTTTAATCGGGTTTAATCCGACGGCGCTCCAGCTTATTCCGGATTAAGTGCCTGACTACGTGATTAGTGGTCCAAGGTACTTAACTTGGAATAATTTCGGAGTGGTCCGCCACATGAACCCTTTCTTTTTCTTCTGGTTTCTCAAAAGTTGCTTGCATTGGTTCCAGATTTAATTGAGCCATTGCTTCTTCGACCTTAAATTTCCTTCATCACTAGCCGATGCCATGAATTCTCTTGGTAGTATGAAAACCATGTTAACATCGGCTGCATTATCATCTTGTCCACATTGTTTAGGACGCCACACTTGAGATGACACCTTCTTATTTCTCAAACGCTGGTGTGACTTTTCCTCTTGGATTTCTTCAAATCGGAGTCTTTGCAACCTCCTCTTTTGTGATTTTGTGACTCCATCCGGGCACCACCTTGGTTGAGGTATTTTAGCCTCACGACGGATATTCGGATCCCGATTTGGCAAAGGCTCTTCATCAGAAACCAAATTGTTAGCACGTTCTTCTAATTCTCTGCTCATAATCGGCTTATTTCCCAAGCGATCATACACACTCTGCCTGCCTCCGATTCTTTCATGAACTGGAGTACGCCGATATTCTTCAACTCTCTCTCGAATAATCGGCCGACGCTCTCTATCTTCAAATCGAGGCCTTTTTGAATGATCTATTCCTTCCATAGCCTCCATTGCACTCTGGACAATCATCTGGAGATGGCAATTTGATTCCCTCTTCCCAGCAGTAGATAAAGAAAGGACATCTCCAATGATCTTCATGCCGATACACCCTTTCCTCGTCCTGCCTTGTTCTCTCTTGTTGATATTGGTATTTCTTGATCAACCCTTGATAAGTGACACGCCTATGAGGGTTTCTGGGATAATCATTCTTCTCCATTTTCCTTTATCCTTTAAGTCAGAAGCAGAAATTTGTACTTTAGGATCAACAACCCCTTTTTCTTTTGCGACTCCGATGTCAAAAGCTTTGTCTGGCAAAACATTCCCTTTGGCTGGCTCTACCATATTCATGGGAAAGGATGCCCATCGATCTTCATCGGGCTTTTGCAGTTTAGCAGGAATCTCAAACTACAACGTTCCTTGTTCAATTGCCGATGGATTTGGTTTCTGAAACCTGCAGTCATTGGATTATGAGATGTAGCATTATGCCATTTGCAATATGTCATCTTCCTGAGCTCTTTCTACAGGATGGAATACTATGATTGGCGATAACTTGATCATCCCTTCTTTAAGTAGCAAATCGGAAATCTTATCGGCCTTCATTAACATCAAACCAAATCTTTCTGGTTCTTTTTTTACCAAAAGGACAAGCAATCGGCTTCTTATTCTTCACTCATTCTGCCACTCCGATTTCTTTATCTTCATCGAATCAGAATCGGAGTTAGAACTATACCCAAGATAATTTATCTTCTTATGATAAGGTCGCTTCTGTTCATATATCCGATTCTCATGCCTTGACATTCTTTGTACAATATGACTTAAGCTTTCAAACTCTTGAGCATCATCCTTGCTCATTTGAGATAGGAAGTAAACCATCAAAAAGCAACTGTGCCAATTGGGAGTCTGTCAAGTTTAATCCATAGCATCTATTTTTTGTCTCCCTGATTCTCTGAATGAAGTTTGCTACCGATTCATCATTCCTTTGCTTCAAGCTTGTCCAAATCAGTAATAGTCTTCTCTTGAACACCAGCAAAGAAATATTGATGAAATTGCTTCTCCAGGTCAGACCAATAGATAATTGAATTTGCTGGCAATGTCATAAACCATGAAAAGCTGGTCCAGATAAAGAGCTTGAAAATAATCGGACCTTCAATGCATCAGTAGCAGCAGCTTCTCCACATTCACTAGAATCTATTGACATGCTCAATAGTGGAGACTCATCATTACCAGAAAACTTGGTAAAATCAGGGATCTTGTAACGATGAGGATAGGGTAATGAATCATAAGTAGGTGGATAGGGAGTTCTATACATCACATGCTGAGTCTTGGGCTTCAATCCAAACTGATTTTGCATTATTTCAGCAATTGAGCTGCCCAATCCACTTGATTTGCTCCCGGTGCTGTTTCTTGACTTGGCTGTGACGTTCTTGGCTATTTCTTGACTTGGCTGAATCGGCCTTGAATATCCTTTTGGTGCCGATTCATTTTGCCTAGATGGCTATGGTGACGAGTCATATGCCCTGCAGACTGGTTGGACATTTGACCCTGACCTTGATGTTGAGTATTGCGATATACCTCCATAGCTGACGTAGTACCATGTGGCTCTGACTGATTTGGCATATTCATGTATTCATGTTAGGTGCTCTTACTGATTCTAGTTTAGGAGTCCATACTTGATATATGATTCCTTTTCATCAACTAATACCCAAATTAACACCGTCAGTATGCGGTACCATGTCATCTTTGGTTCTTCAGGTTGAGTCTTCTGATTTGATTTAGAGAAGTCACAAAGTATTCAGGAGGCATTCCCAACCCAGATTTAGGATCATATCCTTTGAAAAAGTCATTTCTCCTTGACGCCGATGGGATCGGCATTGATTGGGTGATTACTGCTGAGCTGTTTGGCGGGTCTGAATTGGAGGAATAGTAAATAATGTTGTTGATGAAAACTCCTCCTGAATAATCGGCCTTGATGCCGATTGTGTCTGTCCGATCGGCTGATCGGGATGCTGAGCCATTAAACACCTGGGAGAATGCATTCTTTGCAGCCCTTGCCTGAACATCCTTTGCGGAGGTGTTAACTTCAAACGGAGGAAGTTGCTGGTATGATGGGCCTTTAGACTGAAAATCACCCTCACGCAATGAACGAAGCACTTGGTTATGTAGCTCAATTGCCTATGATCTTGCCTTGATTTGCAAACGCATGATGAACTGCGCTCATTTATTAATTCATGTATCGTTCCAGGTGCTTCAGCTATCTTGACTTCACGAGGCAATGGAAATTCAGCTTTCTTGATAGCTTGACCTCGTTTAGTAGTACTAAATGACTTTAAGCATACAGTTCAAAATCTTCGACTGCTCTTGCCATGTCAGCTTTCTGCTCATTCGGTAAGATCTTCTTTAGTGGTATCAATGACATTCTGAGGTCCACATCAGAACGACAAGCTTCCTTCCTTGACATAGTCGAAGCTTTCGGGTCCCACCGAGCGTGCCAAAAGTGTGTTGACGCAAAAATCCGGGAAAGACCTTCACGTGCTACCACACGAAATCGGCTGTGCCGATGATGCAGGGCGTGTTAGTCAATATGACCTGTTGATTGACAAGGAAAATCGACGTTAGTGTCACGGTGAAATCGGCTGGGTTTCCCGATTTGGCAATGAAGACCAGAATCGGAAACTGGTTTCCGATCTACAATAAAGAAAACGGCTGGATCAGCCGATTCTGATGCAAAGCAGAGTAAGATTACTAAAACGTAATCTAACAAGCTAAGCAGAGCAACACTTAGAATAAATTTAAACGGCTATATCAGATCAATAGTGAGGTACAAATAACAGCCGATCAAAGCTTATTCTAAGCTGAATAGAGTTGAATAAAACCTAAACGAGTAACAGCGATACGCCCGATACTAAGCTTAGTATTACTCCATAACTGTCGAATAATTCCAAACGAAGCAACAGCGATACGCCGGTTGCTAAAGCTTGGATCTTACTCAGTAATACGGGACTTACAGGCAAGCCTTGAGATCTGATCACCCTCCGACGTGCCCAGAAGAACTCGTGAAACAAAAAAGACGAAGTCATCGACAATGTATGAAAGATGCGAAAAAAGTAAAGGTTTGTTTGATATTAGTGTGTACGACTTCCATGATCACGCAGGGTCGATACTTATTACTCTGATGACTATGATTTCCTAGACCTTTACGACAAACTTACTTGAACGCAAAAGAAAAACCTTTACAACCGTTTACGGCTCAAATTTTAAAAATAACCGACTCTTTATCTCGGTCCTTCTATATAACCCAACCTGTTGACTCCCCGACCTCTTCACGTCATCATCTTCTTCTAATCCTACTTTCATCAGACTCCGATTCTGACTCCAAATGCCCTTCTCATCGGATTCCGATTCCGGATTTGATCTGTTCCTGTCCTGTCGACTCCGATTCGATTCTATTACCTTCCACTTTACTTTTCGGCACCAGTGACCTGTCAAATCGGTTGTGTCAACACATAGCGAAAGTCTAAATATTATTAAATGTCTAACTAAGTAGAGCCGTCACCCACAGGGACACCCGAGCTGGGAACACACGTAGAAGTACGGCAGATCCTCGGAAAGCTCAGCAAGCGACTCGATCATTCAATGCTCCATCTGATTACCCATCGGGTTTGTTGAATAGTTGCAAGTGTAAATAAACCATCTTAACTTAAAAAATCTACACATGGTTATGCAAGAACAAAGCCTTGACATAGTTACACTGCATTAGCACTTTTGTAGTTCATTTAGTATCATCCATTACTACAATGGTAGAACCCAAAGTATGAAAACATATAGCAATGTGTAAGTAATTATTGAATAACCAACACCCATCAACCCTACATCATCTTCCTAATAAAAAAGGAGTCCAGACCGCTCGTAACCGTGAGCACGGCTATCATGATAGATCAACACTCTGCAGAGGTTTCACCCTTTAC
>JACEFO010002396.1:0-427008 GCA_015342445.1 Digitaria exilis | reverse complement strand
GCTAACAACTTGGATGATTTAGAGTGGTAGTAGCAAGTTTACTCCTCCGCTAGGCCTAGATTTGGCTTCATGTTATAATAGGCTAGATGGAGTTGAGCTCCTCCTATTTGGTGGCAATGTAAATTAATGGTGTGGTTGTGGTGTAAAACTTGATGATGTTGTTACAGCTGTGTTGAAAAACATTCTGCAGCTGACCTTTGTTTTAATTATTGATGGGTTTTCCATTCATTTCTGGGCTGTGATGTGAACTACAAAGTTGTTTGGAATTTGTCAAACAAAATGATCACCAAATTTCAACCCATTGGTTAAGCGAAATAAAAATGGCAACCAAAACACTATAGCTCGGCCTGCTGAAAAACAGCAAATGCAGAGAGCTAAAGATTGAATTTTTCGGCTTAGTTCCAGTCCGAATTTGATTCCGAGCCCAACATGAAAGTTGTAGAGCATAAAATTTCCGAGCTACTGACCGAATGGGAGCATTTGACTTGTTTCCTGTTGGGAGATATGATTTTTCTCCCGAACTGCGTGCTGATTTGTCATTCTGCGCAGTACACTTAATATATTGTCACGTTCTATCTTGTCATTTCATTATGCAAGCTTATGAATGTGGCTAATACAAGTCCCTACTGCAGATGGCAATCACCCGCAGCGGTCACGACGCTAGTGGCTCCAACGCTAACCAGCAGGGGCCAGAGGGGCAGCAACAGCCACCGCCACCTCCTCCACCGCAGCAACCTCTGTATGCCACGCAAACGGAGATTCTCCGGAACCTGCAGCATCAGCAGCAGATGATGCAGCAGCAGATGCTTCAGCAGGGAGGTCAACGGGCCCCTCAGCCTCAGGTGGCCAGATATGAGGATTTTCTGGCAGCGCACCCACCGATTTTCTCACGAGCTGATGAGCCCTTGGAGGCCGACACCTGGATTCGAGCTATCGAGTCCAAGTTTACCATCCTGGCGACGCCTTGCACTTCCAGCCGCAAGGTAGTGTTCGCGGCGCAGCAGCTCCGCGGCCCAGCTCTCCTATGGTGGGAGAACTACCTGGCCCTGCAGCAGGAGGGTCATGTAGTTGAGTGGGATGAGTTCAAGGCTGCATTCAAGGCTCATCACATTCCGGCCGGTCTAGTAGAGCGAAAGCTGAATGAGTTTTTTGGCGCTGACCCAGGGTACCCATACAGTGCTTCAGTACGCCCTGGCCTTCAATGGTCTGTGCCCTTATGCGGGTCATCACGCCGACTCCGACGAGAAGAAGCTAGAGAGGTTCCGACGTGGCCTTAACACCAAGTTAAAGGCACAGTTGGCCACCACCCGTGCTGCCTCGTACGGTGATCTCGTGAACCTTGCCATCACCCAGGAAGACGCCAATATGGTGCACAAGGCGGAGAAGAAGAGGAAGACTCCCGCTGGACCGTCGAGCGCGCAGCCACAGAGGTTCCGCTTGGTTCCCCGGCTGCACCGCAGGACAGTTCAGGGCACCTCAGGGAGGTGGATGGGGTTGCTAGGCCGCCACAGCCTAACGCGCCTCGTTTCCCTCCACCGCCGCAGCAGCAGCAAGCACCAAGGCAAAATGCACAGCAGCCAGCTCGCCCTGGAGCCGGCTATCAGTGCTTCAAGTGTGGAAGTAAAGATCATTTTATCAAGGACTGTCCGCAGAACAAGCAGCAAAACCAGCGCCCGGGGAAATCAGCAAGGCAAGGGCAAGCAGCAGCAGCGTGTGCAAGTTCGGCAAGGACGGCTCAACTACACCACCTTGGCCGACTTACCCGAGGGAGCCCCAGACATGACTGGTACCTTCCCTATCTGTACTCAACCTGCTGTGATATTGTTTGATTCCGGGGCAACACATAGTTTTATAAGCAACAAGATTTCATGTGAAATGCGGGATTTAAAATCATACCATACCAAATCATCGTATGTGATATCAACTGGCGGGAGGTAAAATTGCATCCAATCCAAGTCACCCACAAGGTTCCGATCAGGCTGGGAAGTAAAACATTTCCTACTGATTTGATTCTGCTGGGAATGGAAGGAATTGACATTGTGTTAGGAGCCAATTGGATGTCTCAAACATAAGGTTGTCCTAGATGTTGCGGAACGAGTTGTTGAGATAAACTCGCCTACGCATGGGCCCGAGTGTGCTATATCTGCCACAACGGACTCGCGTCGATGCTGTGCTTATGCAATGGTAAGAAACCCAACTAAAGGACATTTCCGGTGGTATGTGAGTATGCCGATGTATTTCCGATGACTTTACCTGGGATGCCGCCGGATAGGGACATTGAATTTGTGATTGAACTTCAACCTGGCACAGCACCTAATCAAAGAGACCATATAGAATGACCGCCCAATGAATTGGCTGAATTAAAAATTCAACTCCAAGAATTGGCTAGATAAAGGTTTCATTCGTCCAAGTGTATCACCCTGGGGATGTCCCGCTATCTTTGTGAAGAAGAAGGACCATTCCTTGAGGTTGTGTATTGATTACCAGCCTCTCAATGCGGTAACTATTAAGAACAAGTACCCACTCCCCCGTATGACATCTTGTTCGACCAACTAGCTGGCGCCCAGAGTGTTCTCCAAGATTGACCTTCGCTCTGGCTATCACCAAATCAAAATCAGGCCATGTGACATCCAAAGACTGCCTTTTCCACACGTTATGGGCTTTATGAATTCTTGGTTATGTCTTTTGGACTCACCAATGCCCCGGCCTACTTCATGTACCTCATGAATTCGGTCTTCATGTCAGAGCTAGACAAGTTTGTGGTGGTTTTCATTGACGACATTCTTATATATTCCAAGAATGAGGAAGAGCATGCTGAGCACCTTCGCATTGTTCTTCAGAGGCTGAGCGATCACCAGCTCTATGCCAAGTTCTCCAAGTGTGAATTCTGCTTGAGAGCGTGAAGTTTTTTAGGTCACACGGTTCCAAGGATGGTATATCCGTGGATCCAACCAAAATGCAAGAGGTGCTAGATTGGCAACCACCTACATCTGTCCCACGAGATTCGGAGTTTTCTGGTTTAGCCGGTTATTACCGTCGTTTTATCCGGATTTCTCTCGGATAGCAAGCCCATGACCGGAACTCTTGAAGAAGGGAGTTAAATTTGAGTGGAATGACAAATGTGAGGAAGCTTTCCACACCTTGCGAAGACATTTAACTTCAGGCCCCAGTTTTGGCTCAGCCCGATTGCACCAAGCCTTATGATGTCTATTGCGATGCATCAGGCACCGGTCTTGGCTGTGTTCTCATGCAAGAAACCGAGTGATTGCTTATGCTTCTCGAGCACTTCGGCCTCATGAGCAAAACTACCCCACGCATGATCTTGAGTTAGCAGCGGTTATTCATGCTCTCAAGATGTGGAGACACTATTTGATGGGTGTTCCCTGCAACATATACACAGACCACAAGAGCCTCAAATATGTTTTCACTCAGGCACATTTGAATATGAGGCAGCGAAGATGGTTGGAGTTAGCAAAGGACTATGACCTTAGTGTGCATTATCACCCCGGAAGGCTAATGTAGTTGCGGATGCGCTAAGCCGCAAGGCTCGTTGTCATTGTCTTTCCGTGGAGTCTATGCCGACACCCTGTGTCACGAAATGGCAAAGCTCAATTTAGAGATTGTTCCACACGGGTACTTCAACCATATTGCAGTGGAACCAACCTTGCACGATCAGATTGTTGTAGCCCAATTAAATGACGCGGGCATTAAAGTTCTTAAACGGAAATTGTCTAAGAAGAAGGTGAAAGAGAAGTACAAATGTTTCCGGTTGGATGGGCAGGGAGTGATGTGGTTTGGACATCGCCTCGTGGTGCCCAAAAACACGGAACTCCGGAGGAAGATTATGGATGAGGCACATCTCTCTAAATTTTCTATCCATCCCGGCAGCACCAAAATGTACCAAGATTTGAAACAAAACTTTTGGTGGACTCGGATGAAGCGAGAAATTGCCACATATGTGTCGGAATGTGACACATGCCAGCGGGTTAAGGCCAGCCACTTGAAGGTAGCAGGCACGCTTCAACCTCTACCTATCCCCTCATGGAAATGGGAAGATATAAGCATGGATTTTATTGTCGGACTTCCCAGAACCCCTCAGGGACACGATTCCATTTGGGTAATTGTGGATCGCCTTACTAAGACTGCCCATTTTATTCCAGTCAATACCCTTTATGCTGCTAAGAAGTACGCGGAGATTTATTTGGAGCGGATCGTTTGTCTACATGGGGTACCCAAGACGATAATTTCAGATCGTGGTGCTCCGTTCGTAGCACGCTTTTGGGAACAGTTGCAATTATCCCTAGGCACCAAACTGATCCGTAGTTCAGCATATCACCCATAGACCGATGGGCAGACGGAAAGGGTAAATCAAATACTTGAGGATATGCTTCGAGCTTGTGTTATTCATTATGGGAAGAATTGGGGAGAAGTGTCTATCCCTGGCCGAATTCTCCTATAACAACAGCTACCAAGCGAGTCTCAAAATGGCACCTTTCGAAGCCTTATATGGCAGAAGATGTCGGACCCCGTTGTGTTGGTCCCAGGGCAGGCGAGAGGTATGCTTATGGCCCTGACCTTGTAAAGGAAGCAGAGGAAAAGGTTAGAATCATTCGTGAAAATTTGAGAAACTGCCCAGTCAAGGCAGAAGAGTTACTTTGATCAACGGCGGAAGCCACTTCAGTTTGAAGTTGGTGATCACGTGTATCTTAAAGTCTCCCCGACCAAAGGTGTGCAAAGATTCGGACTAAAAGGAAAGCTTGCACCTCGTTATATCGGCCCGTATGAAATTACTCAGCAATGTGGGCCGGTAGCCTATCAAGTGAAGCTTCCCGAAAAACTTTCAGCTGTACACAATGTATTCCATGTTTCTCAACTCAAGAGGTGTCTTCGTGTTCCGACCGAAGTTGTTGAACAAGAGGAACTCTCGGTTGAACCGGATCTCTCTTATGATGAGCATCCCGTTAAGATCCTCGACGAGAAAGAGCGACAAACACGAAGGAAGGGAGTTAAAATGTACAAAGTTCAGTGGAGTCATCACTCCGAAGATGAAGCCACGTGGGAAACCGAGGACTATCTTAGGAAGAATTTCCCCGACATACTTTCATAAGCCGAGGTATTTCTTTTCCCCTCTCTATCTCTAGGTTTAATCGAATCTCGGGACGAGATTCCTTTTAAGGGGGGTAGGCTGTGACATCTCTGATGTCAAAAGAATTAAAAAGTGCAATTAAAATCAATGCAACAGGGAATTGGGTTGAAATTCAAAAATTCGTCAAAAATTCAATTATAATTCAAAAACAAGGGTTGTTTGGACACCCAACTGAAATCTCAAGACTTGGGTGCTGAACTTAAAAATCTCGGACCAAAAGAGTAGTTGTCATCACCTACAGCCCTTCGCGACAACCTCGCCACGGCGTTCGTTCCGCTCGATAACCCTCGAGCGGGGATGTCCGTGACGATCGAGCCTAGTCAGTATTGTCCGTGACGATCGAGCTATGTCCGTGACGATCGAGCTATGTCCGTGACGATCGAGCTATGTCCGTCACGATCGAGCCTAGCCAGTAGTTTCCGGCACGCTCGAGGCTCCGCAGCCAAGCTCGAGGACTCACCCTCGAGCGACGTTCCGGCACGCTCGAGGCTCCGCAGCCAAGCTCGAGGGGGCACTTACCCTCGAGCGACGTTCCGTCACGCTCGAGGCTTCGCAGCCAAGCTCGAGGGGGCACTCACCCTCGAGTGGCGTTTCCGACCATTCGAGGCTCGGCAAGCTCGAGCTTGCGGTTCAAGCTCGAAGCGCCGTAGCGCCTGGTCGAAGTGCCTGGTCCAAGCTCGAAAGTTGTGTCCCACACCTCAGACCCCAACTTTTAATTTTACCCGTTTCGAAGTTCAGTTCGAATTTTTGGAGAAAATTCGAATTTGGAAATCGGAGCTCCACGGGCATGCTACAGTGCCCCTGGCGCGCGCTGCGCTGGCCGAAGCTCGGCCGCCACGTGGCCGGCGAGCGGCGCAGGCGGCGCTGAGCTGGCCAAGCCGCGGCGGACGCTGGCGCTTGTCGCCTAGCTCTTGTCCGGCCACTCCCGAGCCATCACTTCGCCGCTGTCGCCTCGCCTCGCCTCGCGCCGCGGAGCGCCATCATACGGTCGCGCGCCGCCGTGGCCGCACGCGCGCTCGCGCCGCGCCGAGCGCACTGCAGGCGGTAGAGTCCATTCGCGTCGCGCCAAAGCCTCTGCTGAGGATCTCCACTTCATCACGCGATGATCTTTGACGCCCAACCGCGCGTGTGCGCTCTGTTCGAGTTCGCCGCGCCATCAATGGCGACCGCGACAGCCACCCACGCGCTCGCACGCTCCCGAGGCCGCACAGTGCCTCCCTTGCGTGCTCAATCACTCCACCAAGCACTCACACCCCTCCTCTCACTCGCTCACTTGGCCATTTCCACTTCCCCGCGCTCGCTCGGTCTTCTTCCTCCTCGCGACGCGCAAGCCGAACCCAAGCTCTTCGCGAAATTCCTCGTCCACGCTCCACCATTCCCAAATCCATCCCGCACGGAGCTAGTCCACTCCACCAGCTCCAAAACCCCCAACTTTCCCCAAGACATTGACCCTTCTCCGGCGAGAATTCGTGAATTCCCCCAAATCGCGATTTTCGGCCACCGGAGCACCCGCACGTCGAGCCCCTACTCCGAGCCGTCCCCGAGGTCAACCGAGCACGCCATTGGCTTCCTCGAGCTCCACTGGTGCTCTAGGACCCCTCGAACCTCGGCGAACGACCCCGAGCTCACCGGCGTAGAAGCCGCGGCGGCCGCGCCGCCACCACCTCGTCGCCGGCGACACTCCGACCACCCCCGGCCTCCAAACCGTCCCCAAACGACTCGTGGTGAGCCCAGGAAGCTTTTCCCCCACTTCCCCGAGCCTAGTTCGCCGCCGTTTGGCCGGCGCAACTCCGGCGAGAGCCGAGGGCCTTTCTTCATCGTCTTCGTTTGTCTAGGGGTCTCTGCGCAAAAGTTCAGGGACTCGTTCACGAAGTTTTGAAAGATCTAGGGTTCTCTGCGTAAAAAGATTCTTAAGTCTAGGTTTGATTTTCCTGAAATTTGTAAAATCCATTAAAAATCGTACAAAACTCAGAAAAATGCACAAAAATACTCTCTGGATTCGTGAGAGTCTAAACTACAATCTCTATTAGACATGTTTGTACTTTTGACGAACTGTATGTGAATTAAAATTCAAACTATGAAAACCTAAAGTTGTGCACCATTTCAAATCCAGAGCTACGCTAGGGTTGAGCTTTGGATATGTTGTTTGTAGTGACTTTGGACAGCTTGTGTCCAAAGGGGACTAAAAAATATGAAATACAGCTCCTGTTATGAATTAAAATAGGTTTTCTGTCTTTTTGCAGTGCAGAAATCATTAAAAATAATCTGGGCAGTGAAAAATCACCATTTTGCTCCAGAGGACTAAAAACTTGTTAGCACACCTGTGAAAAATGAGAAACTTAATTTTTGCTCTGTTTAGGATGGTAAATAATTAAATATGTGTTTTTGGATGGAAAATTATCGAGGACTACCCAAGGGTTATTTTGAGCCATCACTTGGCCAGAGCCCTCCTCATGCTTATGCTTAGCTTTGGTAGGAAGATCTCCTGAAATGGATGAATTTTCAATTTATTATGAATTTATTTCATTTTCTGCAGTCAGCTCTTTGCACATTTTTAATAAATTATGTGTAGCGCAAAATTAGCTAAGTTTTGGAGTAAGCTTAGCTCTTATACTCCAGTAGCTGTCATAAATTTTATAGCTAAAAATGATGAACATAAATGGAGAAACAAAAATAGGAAGGAATTTAGGTGGAAATTGATTTATATAAAAAAGAATAAACCTTTTTGGTTAATTAGTTAAAATAAAATGGATAGAATCTGAAATTCCAGAACAGCACCCAACTTTGTGAAGAAATAAATATAATTCTTTTATATATGTACACAATCACCATCGAATTCAAATAAAACTTTTTCCACACCTACACTGCTTTTGTGAAGAAAATAGAAATGCCTAAGCATGTCTAGGTGATTATGGCCTTCAAAGGCCTTAGTCTTAGGATCTAAAGGCAGCTGCCTTAAACTGTGCATATCATGTAGAAGGCGCTATCCCAGACGGCGACTACACCCTCATCCCCGCAGACGAGGAAGGAGTCCCGGAGCACGGTGCCGGTGTAGAAGTGACCAACCCGGAGGCTAACCCCCAGTCCGAGCAAGAAGGCAAGCCCCGGAGCATAACCTAACTTTACCAAATTATGCACTTTGAATTCTCTATGTTTGTGCATTTACGTTCAAGGAGTTGATTGAATACCTTAGCTGCACATTTCCTAGTACCTATGACTTGCAATACTAGTATGAAAGGGATCGATAGTGCATTGCTATAGGTCCGTTACAAGTCGAGTGATTTCCTGTCACTCGCGAGACATAGGAATTGCTTGTCTTTACTTATGTTGGAATCATAAGGATTGACGGGCGGGATGATAGATGTAGATCTCCCGTCCGTGTATGATAATTGATTAAGGTCGAAATGTGTGGAAAGAGCTGTCAAGTTTTTGAACGTACCACATGCATGCCGATGTATGGGGATCGGTAAGCCCGGTACCAGATTGAAGCAGCTAGGGCCGATAGCCATCTCTCCTTGGAAACTTTGTTTTCCCCTGCTGTACACTTGTGGATATATGCGTGAGACTGTGAGTGAAGCAGTAAACCTTTATCCTAAGGAAATGGACCCGGTTCCGAATTGTGGATCGATGGGAAAGGTTGGGAAATGCTTGTGCCTTTTATAGCAAGCAGAGTATCCGTGTGTGTTGGGTTTCCCCTGGCCAGGTAGCAAAATTCGGTTCGAACTGTCCGCTTCTCGCGGTTAATGAGACTGCTTGACCGCCTGGCTACATTGAGTAACAAGTGAAACTTTGAGATTTATAAACTTGTTCTATGAATTAAATTGTATTGCACCACTTGTATGCTTAGAGAGGATGCTAATCTAGAATGGTTAAATGTACTAGAATATGATGCTAAAACTTGAAAGCAAGGATCTACCTTTAGTTGCTTTTTGGCAAACAAACCCACCAGCCAAAAGCCTCTCATTGTCTAGATGTCGGTGATATAGATTTCACCCGACGGGTAAGCCTTGCTGAGTATTAGTATACTCAGCCTTGCTTGTGGCATTGATTTACAGGTACACCGTTGGATGTCGATGCTTTGTCTTGGCCTGCCCAGGTTCCACCTGGCTGGCACATCGAATGGGTTCCGTCCTCTGCCGAGGATCGGGAGGAGTAGCTTCGTGGCAGGCTTCAGCACGGAGTTATTTGTATCGTCGTTAGATTATTTTCTTCCGCTGCAATGAACTATTTTATTTCCGCTGCAAGACTTTGATACTCTGATTTCATTTCAAACTTGGCTTGTAATAACTTGTGATACCTATTTGTGTAAGTTAATTTGTGGAATGTTGTAATCTCTGGAACTCACCTTCGTGTGGGCGTGCTGTTGTTTCGATCGAGAAAAGTACGTGGTTTAATCGGGTTTAATCCGACGGCGCTCCAGCTTATTCCGGATTAAGTGCCTGACTACGTGATTAGTGGTCCAAGGTACTTAACTTGGAATAATTTCGGAGTGGTCCGCCACATGAACCCTTTCTTTTTCTTCTGGTTTCTCAAAAGTTGCTTGCATTGGTTCCAGATTTAATTGAGCCATTGCTTCTTCGACCTTAAATTTCCTTCATCACTAGCCGATGCCATGAATTCTCTTGGTAGTATGAAAACCATGTTAACATCGGCTGCATTATCATCTTGTCCACATTGTTTAGGACGCCACACTTGAGATGACACCTTCTTATTTCTCAAACGCTGGTGTGACTTTTCCTCTTGGATTTCTTCAAATCGGAGTCTTTGCAACCTCCTCTTTTGTGATTTTGTGACTCCATCCGGGCACCACCTTGGTTGAGGTATTTTAGCCTCACGACGGATATTCGGATCCCGATTTGGCAAAGGCTCTTCATCAGAAACCAAATTGTTAGCACGTTCTTCTAATTCTCTGCTCATAATCGGCTTATTTCCCAAGCGATCATACACACTCTGCCTGCCTCCGATTCTTTCATGAACTGGAGTACGCCGATATTCTTCAACTCTCTCTCGAATAATCGGCCGACGCTCTCTATCTTCAAATCGAGGCCTTTTGAATGATCTATTCCTTCCATAGCCTCCATTGCACTCTGGACAATCATCTGGAGATGGCAATTTGATTCCCTCTTCCCAGCAGTAGATAAAGAAAGGACATCTCCAATGATCTTCATGCCGATACACCCTTTCCTCGTCCTGCCTTGTTCTCTCTTGTTGATATTGGTATTTCTTGATCAACCCTTGATAAGTGACACGCCTATGAGGGTTTCTGGGATAATCATTCTTCTCCATTTTTCCTTTATCCTTTAAGTCAGAAGCAGAAATTTGTACTTTAGGATCAACAACCCCTTTTTCTTTTGCAGACTCCGATGTCAAAAGCTTTGTCTGCAAAACATTCCCTTTGGCTGGCTCTACCATATTCACTGGGAAAGGATGCCCATCGATCTTCATCGGCTTTTGCAGTTTAGCAGGAATCTCAAACTACAACGTTCCTTGTTCAATTGCCGATTGGATTTGGTTTCTGAAAACCTTGCAGTCATTGGTATTATGAGATGTAGCATTATGCCATTTGCAATATGTCATCTTCCTGAGCTCTTCTACAGATGGAATACTATGATTGGCCGATAACTTGATCATCCCTTCTTTAAGTAGCAAATCGAAAATCTTATCGGCCTTAGTAACATCAAAACCAAATCTTTCTGGTTCTTTTTTACCAAAAGGACAAGCAATCGGCTTCTTATTCTTCACTCATTCTGCCACTCCGATTTCTTTATCTTCATCGGAATCAGAATCGGAGTTAGAACTATACCCAAGATAATTTATCTTCTTATGATAAGGTCGCTTCTGTTCATATATCCGATTCTCATGCCTTGACATTCTTTGTACAATATGACTTAAGCTTTCAAACTCTTGAGCATCATCCTTCTCTTTGAGATAAGGAAGTAAACCATCAAAAGCCAACTGTGCCAATTGGGAGTCTGTCAAGTTTAATCCATAGCATCTATTTTTTGTCTCCCTGATTCTCTGAATGAAGTTTGCTACCGATTCATCATTCCTTTGCTTCAAGCTTGTCAAATCAGTAATAGTCTTCTCTTGAACACCAGCAAAGAAATATTGATGAAATTGCTTCTCCAGGTCAGACCAATAGATAATTGAATTTGCTGGCAATGTCATAAACCATGAAAAAGCTGGTCCAGATAAAGAGCTTGAAAATAATCGGACCTTCAATGCATCAGTAGCAGCAGCTTCTCCACATTGCACTAGAAATCTATTGACATGCTCAATAGTGGAGACATCATCATTACCAGAAAACTTGGTAAAATCAGGGATCTTGTAACGATGAGGATAGGGTAATGAATCATAAGTAGGTGGATAGGGAGTTCTATACATCACATGCTGAGTCTTGGGCTTCAATCCAAACTGATTTTGCATTATTTCAGCAATTTGAGCTGCCCAATCCACTTGATTTGCTCCCGGTGCTGTTTCTTGACTTGGCTGTGACGTTCTTGCTATTTCTTGACTTGGCTGAATCGGCCTTGAATATCCTTTTGGTGCCGATTCATTTTGCCTAGATGGCTATGGTTGACGAGTCATATGCCCTGCAGACTGGTTGGACATTTGACCCTGACCTTGATGTTGAGTATTGCGATATACCTCCATAGCTGACGTAGTACCATGTGGCTCTGACTGATTTGGCATATTCATGTATTCATGTTAGGTGCTCTTACTGATTCTAGTTTAGGAGTCCATACTTGATATATGATTCCTTTTTCATCAACTAATACCCAATTAACACCGTCAGTATGCGGTACCCATGTCATCTTTGGTTCTTCAGGTTGAGTCTTCTGATTTGATTTAGAGAAGTCACAAAGTATTCAGGAGGCATTCCCAACCCAGATTTAGGATCATATCCTTTGAAAAAGTCATTTCTCCTTGACGCCGATGGGATCGGCATTGATTGGGTGATTACTGCTGAGCTGTTTGGCGGGGTCTGAATTGGAGGAATAGTAAATAATGTTGTTGATGAAAACTCCTCCTGAATAATCGGCCTTGATGCCGATTGTGTCTGTCCGATCGGCTGATCGGATGCTGAGCCATTAAACACCTGGGAGAATGCATTCTTTGCAGCCCTTGCCTGAACATCCTTTGCGGAGGTGTTAACTTCAAACGGAGGAAGTTGCTGGTATGATGGGCCTTTAGACTGAAAATCACCCTCACGCAATGAACGAAGCACTTGGTTATGTAGCTCATTGCCTATGATCTTGCCTTGATTTGCAAACGCATGATGAACTGCCTCATTTATTAATTCATGTATCGTTCCAGGTGCTTCAGCTATCTTGACTTCACGAGGCAATGGAAATTCAGCTTTCTTGATAGCTTGACCTCGTTTAGTAGTACTAAATGACTTTAAGCATAACAGTTCAAAATCTTCGACTGCTCTTGCCATGTCAGCTTTCTGCTCATCGGTAAGATCTTCTTTAGTGGTATCAATGACATTCTGAGGTCCAACATCAGAACGACAAGCTTCCTTCCTTGACATAGTCGAAGCTTTCGGGTCCCACCGAGCGTGCCAAAAGTGTGTTGACGCAAAAATCGGGAAAGACCTTCACGTGCTACCACACGAAATCGGCTGTGCCCGATGATGCAGGGCGTGTTAGTCAATATGACCTGTTGATTGACAAGGAAAATCAGACGTTAGTGTCACGGTGAAATCGGCTGGGTTTCCGATTTGGCAATGAAGACCAGATCGGAACTGGTTTCCGATCTACAATAAAGAAACGGCTGGATCAGCCGATTCTGATGCAAAGCAGAGTAAGATTACTAAAACGTAATCTAACAAGCTAAGCAGAGCAACACTTAGAATAAATTTAAACGGCTATATCAGATCCAATAGTGAGGTACAAATAACAGCCGATCAAAGCTTATTCTAAGCTGAATAGAAGTTGAATAAAACCTAAACGAAGTAACAGCGATACGCCCGATACTAAAGCTTAGATATTTACTCCATAACTGTCGAATAATTCCAAACGAAGCAACAGCGATACGCCGGTTGCTAAAGCTTGGATCTTACTCAGTAATACGGGACTTACAGGCAAGCCTTGAGATCTGATCACCCTCGACGTGCCCAGAAGAACTCGTGAAACAAAAAAGACGAAGTCATCGACAATGTATGAAAGATGCGAAAAAAAGTAAAGGTTTGTTTGATATTAGTGTGTACCGACTTCCATGATCACGCAGGGTCGATACTTATACTCTGATGACTATGATTTCCTAGACGCTTACGACAAACTTACTTGACGCAAAAGAAAAGACCTTTTACAACCGTTTACGGCTCAAATTCTAAAAATAACCGACTCTTTATCTCGGTCCTTCTATAAACCCAACCTGGTGACTCCCCAGGACTCCTTCACGTCATCATCTTCTTCTAATCCTAACTTTCATCAGACTCCGATTCTGACTCAAAATGCCCTTCTCATCGGATTCCGATTCCGATTTGATCTGTTCCTTCCTTCGGACTCCGATTCCGATTCTATACCTTCACTTTACTTTTCGGCACCGATGTGACCTGTCAAAATCCGGTGTCAACACATAGCGAAAGTCTAAATATTATTAAATGTCTTAACTAAGTAGAGCCTCAAAAGCCACAGGGACACCGACTGGTTGAACACACCTAGAAGTACGGCAGATCCTCCGGAAACTCAGCAAGCGACTGATCATTCAATGCTCCATCTGTTACCCATCCGGGATTTTGTTGAATAGTTGCAAGTGTAAATAAACCATCTTACTTAACAAATATAACACGGGTTATGCAAGAACAAAAAGCCTTGACATAGTTAAACTGCATTAGCACTTTTAGTAGTTTCATTTTAGTATCATCCAATTTACTACAAATGAGTAGAACCCAAGTATGAACCCATTAATAGCAATGTGTAAGTAATTATTGAATAAACCAACATCAACCACTAACATCATCTTCTAATAAAAAAGGATCCAGACCGCTCGTAACCGTGAGCACGGCTATCATGATAGATCAACACTCTGCAGAGGTTTCACCCTTTACCCGCTGGTCACATAAATCCAAAAGAACTTATGCTACGAGGACTTTCACAAAGCACCCTAACAAGCACAGCAGCAGTTTTGGTTCAACATAGGCAGCATAACCCAAGGCATCGAGATTGACGTATGCTCAGGGCGCAACATGATGGGGTCAATGGCGTCCAGAGCGAGAGCGAAATCATAGCAACGTGTGAAGCTGCCGTACATCGGGCGCTTACATCACGGGACTTTGCCTAACGAGACATAGCCAACGGATAAATCCATCCTTGATGGATCAAACTATACTCTCACCCATGCTCCCCACATACGCCTTTCGGTAACCACTGGCGAGCTAGAGACGTACAAGCTAATTATCTAAGACCAGAGCCATTATAGTTCCAACGGCGGCGAAGAAGTTTCTGGGTTGCCGCTTTAAGAACTGGACATTACGGAGAGACAATAGAACAAAGCACGAAGCACATGCTCTAATTCCCTAGACCAAACCTTATAGAGACACTAGAACAAAGCACTAAGCACATGCTCTAGTTCCCCGAACCATGTTGCTAAAAAGCATCTTTTAATCATCATTGAAGTGAACCATTAATTCAATATTGATAATTAAATAAATGTTGTTCGCAACGCGTAGCAAATACTAACCATAATGCATATAACCCAGGTAAACAAGGAATAAGGTAAAGACTTGGATCATCCTTAGTGTATAACAAAATTAGACACATGCATATGAACATATGATTAAATGGTGTATAGGTAATCAAGGATTGTCCGTGTTATACTTGTCTTCCTCAGTGAACTGCTACTGCACCTGCTCTTCGGGAATGGGATCATCGGCAAACTCGAATGGCTCGTCAACTACTCACATCGATCACCACACAAGCATCCACACATACATGCATACAAGGCATTTAATTAGAACAGTACATGAAACATAAACTAATGAAGAAAAGAAGGCTTTAGAATTACTATACGCTTTACTACGAACACATGAGCGTGAAAATCACTCAAATCGGAGTTAAAACAAAGAAACTACGCTTAAAAGGGGCTCTAGGGGCTTGCTGATGAGAGTTTTAGGCTTCCAGGGGTGTTTTTGAAAGAAACCAGGGACCTAAAACATAATTTCGTATAAAAACTCGAGGGCTTATGGGTAAAACTGCCACTCAGGATGGCGAGCACTTTTTTCATAAGCACAGGGGCTAAACCAAAAGAAAAAGGACCTAAATCTAATTATTTTTGAACTACGCTGGACCGTGGGTTGATTTCCAAAAACTGCAGGGGCTCTTTTGCATAAACGCCATAGTGGCTGGTTTGACCTAGGCTTACTCGATTCAGATCTAATCTCGGCCGTATGATCTAGATAGGACGGCTCCGAGCGGTTGGGGCAAAGGGTCAACAAAGCGCGGCGGCGCACGGCGCCGCACGGCCGAGAGCTCGCCGGAGTTGAGCGAAACGGGGGCTACGGAGCTCCAAAGCTCACCGCGGCTAGCTCGGGAGAGAGAGAGAGAGAGAGAGAGGAGGAGGAGATGGCGAACCTGTTTTGGGGGTTGTGCTCGAGAGTTAGACGGCGGAGGCGGCTGGCGACGAGCGGCGACGGTCGGAGAACTCCGGCGAGGTCGCACGCACGCTGTGGAGCGAGAGAGAGGGGGTTTAGGGGCTCGGCGTGCTCCTCTGTACCTTGTGGTGCTCTTGGACGTGATCTCGTCGACAATGAGGCGGCGAGGCGATGGATCGGCGGCGGTGGCGCTGCGTAGAGCTTGGTGGCGGCTAGGGTTTCCGGGTAGGGCCGAGCGAGGGGTGGCGGTGCTTATAAAGGGGCCCTTGGCGTGTGGGTCAAGCCAAGCGAAGGCGGCGTGGCGTCGTGAGCGACCCGGACTCGAGCTCGGGTTCGAGCTCGTGTCGGGCTCGGTCCGGCTGAGAGGTGGGGGATGACAAGTGGACCCCACCCGCCGGCTAGTGAAGTGAGAGGGTGGTGGGCTGGCACGGCTGGCGGGAGTGGGCTGCTGCTGGGCTTGCGCGAGAGGAGCTGGGCCGCGCAGAGGGGAAAGGGGAGAGAGGGAAAAGGCCAGCTGGGCTAAAAAGAGAGAGAGGAACAAGAAAAAGGTTTTCCCTTTTATTCAAACACTTATTTGAATCCAAATTCAAATTCAAATTTGAATTCAACAATAAAAAATAAATGCACCAGCATGAATGCAACAATAATGTTTCTATCCCCTATATTTGCTTTTAATTATTCAAGATTTTATTTTCAATACATTTTTCATGAGCACTTGACTATAAAAAGCTATTTAATTACTAAATTGTAAATAGGGAAAATTTTAGGGTGTTACATTAAGAGCGAGATCCTGTCGCATGATGCCGCTTGACTTTACCCCGGTTTAGCTTGTTCTGTTCAGAGATTGTCTGCAAGAGATATACTTGTGTTATTTAGTGTCCATCACTATTACCTATTGGATAGCACAACAAGATATGTCTATGTTTGACAACATGACAACTGTAAAGTGGGAAATGTGAAGCGATAGAGAATACCTTGTTCTTTGAAGCTGACCACTTCTCAACAAGCTCACACCATTGTGCATCAGTCATGGTGTCAACATGAGAGATTGTTAGGACCTGATCAGCAAGGATGCCAACAAAATATTTCTTCTTCAATTCATCCCGCCTCTGCCGCACATGTTTCTTGAGGAAACTAAGACAGGCAACGAATGTTACCACATCCGTTCTGTCAATTCCTATCCTACCCTGTTGATTAGAATTGCAAATAATGTTACACAAGGGCAATATAAAAAAAAGTAGCACAAAGAGTGTAGACAAGCACTCACAGATAGCCTGATCATGAAGCCTTAAACATGTTCTTTGTTCTTGTACTCTTTCCAACTGGGAAGGATAGGAACTTCAGGTCTAACAGGATTATCTCGCTCTGATGTGAACTTGGCAGCTTGCACCGGATCATGCGGCCTCGAATTCCCTGAAGCAAAAAATGATGGGCAGCCTTCTCCCCATAGCTTTGTTCATCTTGTCAAGCAAAGGTCCTGTGGATGCTTGCCTCTTACCCGGCCGGTCACTTCTTCATCTACGGCCTGCAATTAGATTCAAGTTTCCATTAGTCATATGTTATGGAACTATATGAATGCAAAATAGCTTGACATTCTAGAAACCAACCTGTACGGGTGGACTCGTCTGCAGGTGCTTGAAATTCATCATCATCCATAGACTGTTGATGTGATTCTGATGCGATCCTTACTTCTTCCACTCCCTTCAATCTCTCAGAGTATCTGGTGACGCAGGCAGACATGGCACCAGTTCTTTTAGTTTTCTTTCTACAGTCTTTCGTACATTTAGTGAACAGAGACCACAGTTGTCAGCACGCGTAAATCAAAAGCACACATAAAGCATTGGAAATAGCTAGTCCTACTAAGCATGTGATATTTCTACAAATGGATGAACCTTATTAGCTTCGGCTGTCGCCTCCTCTTCTAGGTCTGTGTCGTCATCTCCATCAGCTTCTGGGCTGTAATCTCCATCGGCTTCTGGGGTCCCATTGCTGACTGAACTTTTCCTCTTTGAAGTACCCTTTTTTCCACCCATACCATTAAATTCTGCTGCTGCAGCTAGAATACCATGTTCTTTCAACACCTTCAGATTCGCCTTGACTGTTTCATCCCGTCGTCTTTCGTATTCAGTATGTTCTGACATGTTTAAACAAATGGTAAGTATTAGGCTCAACTCCAAAGAGTGCAACATGAAGGAAACTTTCACCGAATGGAACTCCCTATTTGGATTACAAACTAAACACTATTCTTTCCAACTTTTCACTATTCAACTATTCCTCCCTCACACAAAACACGCTTCCCAGCACTTAGCTGTAGTGATTTTCTGCAGCTACAGAGTTTTTCACCCCAATCTGAACACAAATTTTGCACTAACCAGTTTAGTATCCACAAAATGTCCCTAGAAATTCATTATTCATTTCACTATTCCTCCACATCATAGAACACACTTTCCAGAAAAGTTCCTACAATGTATTTCCCTACTTCTCCCCCATCTAAACTACTTCAATAGAACCATAGAACGTAGATTGATTTGTATACTGTTGCTCCGGTACCTCATCGTGTAACAACTATGGTGGTAGCCGAAGACGGGGAAGCACAACCTCGGTGGCGGAGTCATGGATGAGGAAGAAGCTTCGTGGCGGTGGTTACTGGGATTGGGAGCAGGTCCGGTGCGGCGGGGGTCGTCGGCCGGGAAGCAAATCCGGTGTGGTGATGGTGGACGGGGAAGTAGCTGCGCTGCGTTCAGCATCGTCGGCGTTGTCGAAGCTCTCTTGGCGTGGCGTACGGACTATGGTGGAGGGGAATGGGAGGTGGAGGCGAATGGGGAATTGGGGAGAGGTGGAGGTGGGAAATAAAAGAAGGAAGGGAAAAGAAAGACGGAAACAACAAGCGACATGGCGACACTACCCTTGGTGGTATGCGGAAAAATGCGACACACGCAGGAAGAGAAGTCTAGATTTGCATGAGGGTACAACGGGCTTTTTGGATGAAATGGTTTCGGGTTGGGCGGGGGACTTGCCGTGTGAAATTTGGATTCAATGTTTGAAGCCAAATTTGGATCGAATGTTTTCAGCTTGGGTGGGATGGTGAAAGTGATGCTGCGCGTGGACGGATGACATAGCGATATGGTCGGGTGACTAGGCAAGCGCAGCTAGTGGATATGGCGATGCATATATAAATCTCAAAAAGAAAATAAAATAGATTCATCAAATCATAGCTTAATGACAAAAAAGATTAATCAAATGAGATCATCTCTAAGGTCTTATTTAGTTCCCAGATATTCACTATTCCTTTAGTCTTTTTGTTCCATTGAAAACTGTGGTTCCCTCACAAACTTTTTCTACACTAGTTTCGATACAGGAAATTTTCTCCAATCTCTACAACTAAACAAACCTTTATACTCATATCAGGGATGTCTAGCCAAAACTTTAAAGGATTAATAGGCAGGTCCAGAAAAGTCATTTCGTGTGGCATGTGGCGTGACACGTCAACATCGTAGGTTTAAAAGCATAATGGATACCAATAATGAAAGGAAGGTAATTACTAACACATCCCCGGTTATTTCCCCTTCCCCTACCTCTTACCCTGACAAGAAAACCCCCGTCGATGCCAAAGCTCATCATCCAAATAGATTCTGACTGCGAGTAAGGCTACTACATGTCCGACTCCAGCATGAGCATCTCCGACTCTGGCATGAACATCTCCGACTTCGACGTGCCATCCTGGCTGACTGCTACGGCGGAGGCAAGGGACCCAACCTAGGCAGTCCCTCTGCCAACAACGGCGGCTAAGCGCCACCGCGTTCACCCACCAAAGGCGAAAGTTGCCGTCAATGACCTCCATAGTCTTGATGCCAGCAAGCAACCAAGCGGACGACCGCCCAAGGCCAGGTCTCCCTTGACAATCTCACTGCCGGTAAAGCGATCATGCGCACGGCTGCCCAAGGCCATGGCTCCCTCGATGAGCTCGGCACTGGTCAAGCTACCGCGTGGACCGCCGCCCAAGGCCATGGCTCCCTCGACGAGCTCGGTGCCGACAAAGCGACCGTGCGGACGACCGTCCAAGGCCATGGCTCCCTCGATGACCTCGCCGAAGGTGAAGAATCCCCATGGCCACCCAACAAAGAAAGGGAAGAAGAAGGCCGGCGACTCCTCCAGCTCCTCCGACACCCCGGTGTCAACCAACTCCGCCTACTACATCCATCATGGCTCTGACGATGGAGAAATTTATCTCTTAAAGCAAGACATGAACTTCGCCTTCGATCACGCGATGAAACTTCATGACAGGCTAAGTGAAGCGGAAGCCAAGATTACTACACTTACACGTTCCCTTGGGAAGTCACAGAGAAGGATCAGGGAACTTGAAGTTGTACGAAAGGAGGAGTGATGTGGATGATATGTTCTGTTGTGTAGTGTTCTGAATGGTGATGATGTTTTGTGTGGTCTGGGAGTAGTTGGTGCAGTCATGGTAGTCTACTGATGATATTATGTGTAGTATGCTAATCAGAAGTTGTGGCAGTTATGGTGAACAATGTTAATGTTGAATTTGTCGAACTGTTTGGTAAATGGCTAGTTGTTCCTGTTTCTTTTAGTTAGTGAAGAAATGAGAACCTGTTCAAAGTTCTTTTGTAAATGGTTATAGCGTTTCACAGTGATTCTAGCAATTCTGGCCTCTCACAAGTAGACTTATATTCTTCTTGCTCCCACCATTCCAAGGTTTCTTCTTCCTCCTTCCTCCAATCCATGGCTGCGCGTGGTCCTTCCTCACGTCCGTCTAGATTCTGGGGCACGCAGGCGGGGGCGGAGGTGGAACTTGGCTGGAGGTGGAAGAAGATCCGTGGTTCTTCCCCACCTCCGTCCAGATTCCATGGCAGGGAGGCGGGGGCGGAGGTGGAACTTGGCTGGAGGTGGAAGAAGGTCATGTGCGAGAGGCATAGAAAACATCTACATGAGTCTTTCTCTTTTTAATCTGACATTTAAACTGATAACTCATTTCTCTCCGTCGTATGAACTCTGATTTTGACGAATTTGTTTCTAGTGTCTTCCTAAAATAGCACTCTTTCCATGTAACTGTTTGTTTGCAAGTGAGATACTATTCCATATATTTCTTGCAGATCTCATAATAGTTTCTTACACATATATAAGAATATTATATCTAAAACAAAACTTACCATGAGGTTGTGTACAAAACTATAATGATGTTTGCATACTTGAAATTAAGTATGACTTAAGCTATAGATAGGGATCAACACTATGATGTGCAGGAGAGACGCGTCTTCTTTTGTGAACAATATGTGTATATATAGCCCCACTTTGCTAAAACCATATGACCTTTTAATAACAATGTAAAGCACCTAAAATACCCAGTCTATTCATTTATTAGTGTATGTCATAGATCTTGTTCATGTTGCTTAGTTTGACTATTTATTAATTACATGCACCTAGCTAGCAATATATGTATATATATGTATATAGAATTCTTCTTACTAACATGACTTCATAAACAAGGTTGTGTGCAAAGGTAGCTATATAATATAAATGTTGTGTAGTATGTGTGTGTGTGTGTGTGTGTGTGGTAGTAGTAGTAGTAGAAGTAGTAGTAGTAGTTTGCACACTTGGCTCCATTATTCATACCCAACCAACTACACCCTTCCAAATTATAGTCATTCCAATAATGTTGTTGGAGAGTCAAACAACTATTTTTACATTTGACCAAAGATATAGATGGACGATCGCATAATATCACACCATGTACGTCAATCTCGACGCCTTGGGTTATGCTGCCTATGTTGAACTAAAACGGCTACTGTGCTTGTTAGGGTGTCTTGTGAAAATCCTCGTAGCATAAGCTCTTTTGGATTTATGTGACCAGCGGGTAAAGGGCGAAACCTCTGCAGAGTGTTGATCTATCATGATAGTCGTGCTCACGGATATGAGCGACCTGGATCATTTTTTATTAGAATATGATGTTAGTGGTTGATGTTGGTATATTCTATGATTACTTATACATTATTTATGGGTTATAATTGGGTTTTACTCATTTGTAGTAATTTGAATGATAATAAAATGAAACAACTAAAAGTGCTAAAGCAGTTTAACCGTGTCAAGCCTTTTGTTCTTGCATAACCTGTGTTATACTTGTTAAGTATGATGGTTTACTTACACTTGCAATTATTCAACAAAAATCAAGGATGGGTAACACATGGAGCATTGAATGATCAGTCGCTTGCTGAGTTTCTAGAGAATCTGCCGTACTTCTAGCTGTGTTCAAGCAGTCGGTGTCCCTGTGGACTTGAGGCTCTGCTAGTTATGAAACATTTGCTATTATTAAGACTTCCGCCATGTTATTTGTTTAAGACTATGTCTTGTGTTAAACTCTGATGTAAACTATTTTATTTCGAGCATTGTATTCTCTGTGATCCATATTTGTAATCTATATGTGTTCTGTGGACATCCTGGGTATACATATGGAAGCATTCGGGTTTCTTGGAAATCTAGGTGTTACAAAGTTGGTATCAGAGCCATGCTGACTGTAGGATCACAGCCTAGATAGGACAGTCAATTAGATTTTGCTTAATCCTTGCTCTTTTATTATCTTCTACTTTGGAGTTGACTTTCTATTGAAAAATGGTGTTATATCCTACCTCTGTCCATTGTGAAAAAGTTTCTAACTTTGTTTACTCTTTCATCTTGTTTTAGATGGCTCGCACGAGGCAGATCCCCACAGGCCCACCTGCGTGGAACTCCCGTACCGCGTCGCAGAGTATTCGCTGAACAGGCAGAACCCAGACACCTACAGGGACTGGGTGCAGGAGCGCAAACAAGAGGAGCTTCAGAGGCAGCAGGCCGCAGAAGAGCTACAAGAGGGGCCTGAAGAGGAGGATCCCGAGGAGCGAGAGCCTGAGACTTTGGAGTCCGCAGCAGGAGAGCAAGATGAGCCCGTAGAGCAGCAGATGGTGGCCACAACTGAGGACACCGAGGATGATGAAGAGATGGACACCAACAATGGGGACGCGTCCGATGATGATATAGTGCCCCAGAGCCCTACGCCTGTCCTGTCGCCGCGCCAGATAACTCCACGCATGCGGTGGATCGTCTACAACTTCGACCGGGATGGAGGCGACCACTTCTAGCACAACAGGCTTCTCTGAGTGCTTCGTACCCACTACGGCCGTGTTGGAGTGGAGTACCACAGTGAGTGGTGGATGCACGTTCTCTACCACAGCTTCTGGAGGACCTCAGTGCACGTGAGGGTGACCGATGAGGTGGCGAGGGCTGCTCGTGAGATATCGGTTCACTATGCTATGTCTAATCGGGATACCTAGGAGGTAGGGATCACTGATGCTACACGCCAACCCTACCACGTCTACCGTCACAAGTGCTTCGCCAAGATCAAGGATGAGCCAGAGAGGTACTACACCCGCCGGAAGAGTGGTGCCACAGCTTGCACCATCGCGTCTACCGCTGACGTTCAGGACCCCTAGCTTGCTTCTACAGTGGTGCTTGTGGCTACTCTGAACACAGAGCTTCATGCTATGTCTGATGAGAATGCCATGCTAAGGAGGAAGCTTACCGTCATGCAGGAGAAGAATGAGGAGCTGCAGCACCAGTTGGGAGGACCCGCACCCCGCAGCCCAGAGAACCGTGGAGAGTCACCACCGTGCAGGAGGCCACACTACAACTCCCCTGCTGCCCACACCACCGTCGACCCCTAGATGCTTCTATGAAGTTGTAATAGGGATCGAGTAGTACGTTTGAAGTCTTACTGTGTCGAGTCGTGTGTGAACCATGTCTTTAAATGCTTGGATGATTTATTATTATGTTTATGTGTGATTTAGATCTTTGTAATGATTGTGATGCGCGTGGATGAAAGTCTGCAATCATCTAGTATTGGATTAAGGTATAAGGTATTTAGTTAATAAATAGTTGGGTTCTTAATCTCTTTTGCACATCATCTATTATCTTTCCTGTCGCTTGAGTACCTTATCTTGTCAGTGGTTTGCTTCTATTCTTGGCACTGGTTCAGACATGACTATGAATGTGAATGTTGGGGTTTTGATCAGTGATTGTTTAATAGTGACATATGGTTGAGACAAGAGGATCTTCAGGTGCTAGCAACCAGAACCAGAACCACCCACCCACCATGGAGGATCTGGTCTGCATGCAGACGCAGACGATGCAACAGTTGACTCAGGCCATAGCTTTGATGCAGCAGAACCTGCAGAACCCACCTGTCAAGCCGCTTCCCCAGCCCATTAGAGACAAGAGCGGAGAATTCTTGAAGGGGCGCCCGCCAAAGTTCTCTCGCGCCAAGGATCCGGTGGAAGCTGAAGACTGGATCAAGGCAGTGGAGAGACAGCTCGACATTGCTCAGTGTGATGACAGGGAGAAGGTACTCTACGCCTCAGGACAGTTTGAAGGAGCCACTCCAGACTGGTGGGAGGCATACCCGTATGTGCAACCCAACCGCAACCAGATCACCTGGCAGCAGTTCAGTGAGGAGGAACATGAGGAGCATTTGAGGCTAGTAATGCAGAGGCTCAGGGAGCACCAGTTGTATGCTAAGTTGAGCAAGTGTGAGTTCTGGCTGAAGGAGGTATCATTCTTGGGGCATGTGCATTACAGTATGGGAACAGTTGGGAGAAGAGTCTGTGCTATGCAGAGTTCTCGTACAACAACAGCTATCAACAGAGTCTCAAGATGTCAGCATTCGAGGCTTTGTATGGGAGAAGGTGCAGGACACCGTTGTTCTGGAATCAGGCTTGTGAAAGTAAGGTATTTGGACCTAAGGTGTTGAAGCGGGTAGAAGAGCAAGTGCAGGTAATCAGGAAGAATCTGAGGGCAGCTCAAACACGGCATAAAAGTTATGCAGGTGTGAGACGTCAAGATCTCAGCTTTGAAATTGGCGACTTTGTGTATCTTAAGGTGTCACCAATGAGGGCTGTGAAGAGATTCAATGTCAAGGGCAAGTTAGCACCTCGTTACATTGTACCTTTCAAGGTGTTGGAACGAAGAGGTGAAATGGCTTATCAGCTTGAGTTACCCGACAAATTGGCAGGGGTACATGATGTGTTCCATGTGTCACAGCTGAAGAAGTGTTTACGGGTGCTAGACGTATAGATTCCGCTAAAGGAGTTGAATGTGCAGGAGGACCTTACTTATGAGGGGTATCCTGTCAAGGTTTTGGAGGAGTCTGAGAGGGTCACCAGGAGCAAAGTCATACGTATGTGCAAGGTTTAGTGAAATCGTCATTCAGATGATGAAGCGACTTGGGAAAGGGAGGATGATCTCAAGGCAGAATATCCACATCTCTTCCAATCCACTTTCGAATCTCGAGGACGAGATTCATCTTAAGGGGGTAGGTTTGTAACACCCTAAAAATGCCCTATTTAAAATTTAGTGAATAAATGGCTTTTTATATTCAAGTGCTCATAATTAATGTAGGCAAATAAAACTTTTGAGGAAAATAAAAGCAAATATAGGGAATAGAAATATTATTGTTGCATTCATGTTAGTGCATTTCTTTTTTGTAGTTGAATTCAAATTTGAATTTGAATTTGAATTCAAATGAATGTTTGAATAAAAAAACCACTTCCTTTCTCCCTCTCCCTCTCTCTCTCAGCCCACCTTGCCCCGGCCCACATCCCTCTCTCACTCTCTCTCCCCTCCTCGCGCAGCCCAGTCCTTCTCGCCGTGTGGCCCACCTCCAGCCTATTAGCCGTGCCAGCCAGCCCGTGCCACGCTTGCTCGCTCTGTCGCTGACCAGCCGGCCCCACTTGTCATCTCCCACCTCGCACCGCTGATAGACCGAGCCTGACACAAGGTCGAGCTTGAGTCCGATCCGCGTCGTCTCCTGCTCGCTTGGCCCGCCTGCCAAGGCACACTCGCCGCCCCTATATAAGCGCCGCCCCTGCTCCTCAACCCCCCTCCTCACGAACCCTAGCCGCCATCGAGCTTGCGCAGAACCGCCGCCGCTCAAACCCTAGCCGAGCACCGCCGCCGCCAATCCGCCGTTCCACCGCCCCATTGTTGGTGAGACCCGTCCAGGAGCTTCGCAAGGTAGTAGGGAACCCGCTGAGTGCTTGTGCGAGCTCGCCCTCGACCTGCGTCTGCCAGCCGCCTCCGCTAACCAATCCTAAATCACAACCCCCAAAACGGGTTCTCCATCTTCCCCTGTTTCTCCCAAACCAAACGCGGCGAGGTTTGGAGCCCCGTAGCATCACCAATGCTCGATTCTGGCAAGCTCCCAGCTGCGCGCTGCCGTCAGCCGCCGCAGACCGTCCGATCTAGATCCTAGGGCCCAGATCTAAACTGGAGAAACCGTATGAGCCCGGTCCACCGTGGACCCGTGGACCGTGGTCTACGGCCGGTCCACCGCACAGTACCCGTGACGTCAGCTGACATCAGCCCTCAGCCGCTGCCATGGTCTTTTGGCAAAATAGCCCCTGACTTTTTGCGAAATTCACCCGTAGTCCAGATCTATTCAAAGCTATTTATGGTTTCGTCCTTTTTCTTTTGTTTTAGCACCTGCTCTTTTGTAAAATAGAACCTGCCATCCTAGCTGTCGGTTTTACTCATAGACCATCGGTTTTCTATACAAAATTATGTTTTAGGTCCTTGGTTCATTTGAAAAATACCCCTGGAAGCCTAAAACTATCACCAGCAAGCCCCTAGAGCCCGTTTTAAGGGTAGTTTCTTCGTTTTAACTCCGATTTGAGTGATTTTCACGCTCATGTGCTCGCAATGAAGTGTATGGTAATTCTAAAGCCTTCTTTTCATCATTTGTTTATGTTTGGTGTACTTTTCTAATTAAATACCTTGTTTTCATGTATGTGTGGCTACTTGTGTGATGATCGATGTGAGTAGTTGACGAGCCGTTCGAGTTTGCTAACGATCTCGTTCCCGAGGAGCAGGTGCAGCAGCAGTTCGCTGAGGAAGGCAAGTATAACACGGACAATCCTTGTTACCTATACACCCTTCTAATCATATGTTCATACACATGTGTCTAATATTGCTATACATTAAGGTTGTTCCTAGTCTTTACCTTATTCCTTGTTTACCCAGGCTATATGCATTATGGTTAGTTTTTCTACCCGCTGCAAATAACATTTATTTAATTGTTAACATTGAATTAATGGTTCACTTTAATGATGGTTAAAAGATGCTTTATAGCAACATGGTTCGGGGATCTAGAGCATGTGCTTTGTGCTTTGTTCTAGTGTCTCTATAAGGTTTGGTCTAGGGAATTAGAGCATGTGTGTCGTGCTTTGTTCTAATGTCTCTCCGTAAGGTCCGGTTCTTAAAACGGCAACCCAGGAAATTGTTCGCCGCTGTTGGAACTATAACGGCTCTGGTCTTGGATAATTAGCTTGTATGTCTATAGCTCGCCAATGGTTACCAAAAGGCGTATGTGGGGAGCATGGGTGAGAGTATAGTTTGATCCATCAAGGACGGATTTATCCATTGGCTATGTCTCGTTAGGCAAAGTCCCATGATGTAAGCGCCCGATGTACGGCGGCTTCACACGTTGCGATGATTGCGCTCTCGCTCTGGACGCCATTGACCCCCTCACGTTACACCCTGAGCGTACGTCAATCTTGATGCCTTGGGTTATGCTGCCTATGTTGAACCAAAACGGCTACTGTGCTTGCTAGGGTGTTTTGCGAAAGTCCTCGTAGCATAAGTTCTTTTAGATTTATGTGACCAGCGGGTAAAGGGTGAAACCTCTGCAGAGTGTTGATCTATCATGATAGCCGTGCTCACTGATACGGTCCACCTGGATCTTTTTTTATTAGAATATAATGTTAGTGGTTGATGTTGGTATATTCTATGATTACTTATACATTATTAATGGGTTATAATTGGGTTTTACTCATTTGTAGTAATTTGAATGATAATAAAATGAAACAACTAAAAGTGCTAAAGCAGTTTAACTGTGTCAAGCCTTTTGTTCTTGCATAACCTGTGTTATACTTGTTAAGTAGATGGTTTACTTACACTTGCAATTATTCAACAAAATCCCAGATGGGTAACAGATTGAGCATTGAATGATCAGTCGCTTGCTGAGTTTCCAGAGGATCTGCCGTACTTCTAGCTGCGTTCAAGCAGTCGGTGTCCCTGTGGACTTGAGGCTCTACGAGTTATGAAACGTTTGCTATTATTAAGACTTCCGCTGTGTTATTTTTTTAAGACTATGTCTTGTGTTAAACTCTGATGTAAACTATTTTATTTCGAGCATTGTGTTCTCTGTGATCCATATTTGTAATCTATATGTGTTCTATGGACATCCTGGGCACACGTATGGAAGCATTTGGGTTTCTTGGAAATCTGGGTGTTACACGAGGACTCCGGCTTAGAATGTGAGATGGACTTGTCCGATGGTAGGCTCCATGGCTACAAGCATCCAGTCCATCCCACCGATGATCTGCGCATCAACTTTGCACCCTAAGGACCTGATGTGGGGGTGCCCAGTCTGTCGCAACAAGGGGCCCAAGTGGGAGACCATTCATGCGCTCAGGGACCACGTCGTGAGGCAGTCAACGTCCATGGCCCCAAGGGAGGACTACTGTGACATCCCAGATGTTAAAAACCTTAAAAATACTCTAAAAACAGGGTTAAAGGGGCAGCTTTGGGTTAGCACACTTAAATTGAGCTAAATTTCAAAATTGAATTTTCTATACGGCCATTTTGACACCCGACTGAAATCTCAAAAATTTTGTGCTAAACATGAAAATCTCCAAAAATAAAAGTTGTTTGTCATCGCAAATAAAGCCTAGTTACTGTTGGGAATTTTTCCAAATTTTGCAGTTAAGCCCCTCAAAAACTCTAAAAGCCATGCAGAACACCTTTTCAAATATGGCTTGTTTGAGCTTCAAAAATTCGAAATCTCAGGTTCACCCCAAAAAGAAAGTTGTGTCCCACTTTTCAAACTCCAACTTTTGTGTTTGCACTTTTTGAAGTTCAATTCAAATTTTTGGAGATAAATGCGTTTAAACCAGGGAGCTCCACGGGCGCTCCGACCTCAGCCCGGGCGTCCTCTGCCCGAGGCCGGCAGCGGCCGCCATGTGGCCGGTGAGCGGCGGCGACCCGGCCAGGCCGGCCAAAGCCACGGCAGCCGTGCCTCCCTTCCCCATGAGCATGCCAGCGCCCCCGACCTGTCACTTCGCGCGCTACAGCGCAAGAGCGAGCCTCGCCACGCGGTCGCGCCATCATGGCGAGCAGAGCTTCGCCATAGGCCGCCAGCACGCGCGTCGGGCTGCGCTGCCCCGCGGCCGGATTCCAGCCCGCTACGCGCCAAGCGCCTCTGCGGAGGATCTTCACTCCCCAACACCACAATCCCCGTCGCCCAACCGCCTGCCAGCGCTCTGCCCGAGCTCTCAGGCCATCAATGGCGCTGCTCAGCTGTCCATCCTCCCCGCGCGCGCTCCTGAGGAAGCTCAGCCCTCCCTAGCGTGCCCAAACACTCCACCGAGCGACCTCACACTCTCTCCTAGCCAGCACCCAGCCATTTCCCTCTCCTCCGCGCTCATGCACTTCTTCTTCCACCTCCGGCCGTAGTGACCAAATCCGAGTTCTTGCCGCCGCGAACCCAATCCCCCATAATTCCCTCCATGGTTTCCGAATCCACCGCACCCGAAGCTTGCTCATCCACCTAGCTAGCCCCTCGAACCATCCCTAGCTTGAATCGAGCAGCCCTCACCGGGAATCGAAGAAATTCCTCGCCGCTCGGCCGTTCCCACAGCGAGCTCCACCTCCACGTCGAGCTCTACCTTCCGGCCAACCCCGTCGCCGTCGAGCCCCACGACGAGCTCCGCCTAGTCCCGGTGAAGCTCACGCGCCCTTCCACGCCTCGCCTCGACCCCTGCAGCTGGCTACCAACGTCACTAGAGCTAGTCGCCCCACCGCTCACCGTCGACGAGCCACGCCGCTTCACCACCGTCCTCGAGAGCTACCCCAAACGACTCGCGGTGAGCCCCTCATCGTTTTCCCCCACTTCCCCCGCGCCGGTTCGCCGTCTTCTCGCCGGAATCCAGTCGCCGGCGAGCAAAGGGCCTAGATGCATTCCCCATTTTAGTTTTAGGGTCCTCCATGTAAGTTTGAGGGACGTGTTTGAAAGGTTTTAAAAGTTCTAGGGTCTCCGGCGTAAAAGAGATTCTTAAACCTAGGTCCATTTTTCTAAGATCTTGTAAAATCCACTAAACATCGTAGAAAAATCAAAAAAATGCACAAAAATACTCACTGGACTCGTGAGACTGTAAACTCCAATCTCAATTCTGCATGTATATACTTTGGAGGAGTAGTTTTTGAATTAAAACTCAAACTGTGTTTTGAGAGTTTTGTGCACCATTTCAAATCCTGAACTTTTATGTAGCTGAGCTTTGGATATGTTGCTTGTATGGACTGTAGAAGCTGTGTTTCCAAAGGAGAGCTAAAAATATTATGGCGGACCACTCCGAAATTATTCCAAGTTAAGTACCCCGGGACCACTAATCGAGTAGTCAGGCACTTAATCCGGAATAAGCTGGAGCGCCGTCGGATTAAACCCGATTTAACCACGTACCTTTCTCGATCGAAACAACAGCACACCCACACGAAGGTGAGTTCCAGAGATTACAACATTCCACAAATTTAACATACATAAATAGTATCTCGAGGTTATTACATACCAAGTTCGAAATTTTAATCAGAGTATCATGTTCATTGCAGCGGAAATAAATAGTTCAATGCAGCGGAAAGATAAACTAACGACGATACAACGTAACACCATGATAAAGCCTGCCACGGTGCTACTCCTCCCGTTCCTCGGCAGAGGACGGAACCCACTCGATGTGCCATCCAGGGGGAACCTGGGTAGGCCAAGGCATGGCATCGACTGCCACATCCAACACTGTACCTGTAAATAAAAGCCACAAGCAAGGCTGAGTATACTAATACTCAGCAAGGCTTACCCGTCGGGTGAAAACTACATCACCGACATCTAGACATGAGAGGCTTTTGGCTGGTGGGTTTGTTTGCCAAAAAGCGACTAAAAGTAGGTCCTTGCTTTCATAGTTTTAGCATCATATTCTAGTGGATTTAGCCATTCTAGATTAGCGTCCTATCTAAGCATACAAGTGGTGCAATACAATTTGATTCATACAACAAGTTCATCAATCTCATAGTTCCACTTGTTACTCAATGCAGCAAGGCGGTCAAGCAGTCTCATTAACCGCGAGAAACGGACAGTTCGAACCGAATTTTGCTACCTGGCTAGGGGAAACCCAACACACACGGATAATGCTTGCTATAAAAGGTACAAACACTTCCCAACCTTTCTCATCGATCCACAATTCGGATCCGAATCCACCTTCCTTAGGATAGAGGTTTACTGCTTCACTCACAGTCTCACGCATATATCCACAAGTGTACGGCAGGGGAAACAAAAGTTTCCAAGGAGAGATGGCTATCGGCCCTAGCTGCTTCAATCTGGTACCAGGCTTACCAATTCCCATATATCGGCATGCATGTGGTACGTTCAAAAACTTGACACACTCAACCACACGTTTCGACCTTAAATCAATTATCATACACGGACGGGAGATCTACATCTACCATCCCGCCCGTCCATCCTTATGATTCTAACATAAGTAAAGACAAGCAACTCCTATGTCTCGCGAGTGACAGGAAATCACTCGACTTGTAACGGACCTAAAGCAATGCCCTATCGATCCTTTCATACTACTGTTGCAAGTCATAGGTACTAGAAATGTGCAGCTAAGGTATTCAATCAACTCCTTGAAACGTAAATGCACAAGCATAGGGAATTCATAGATGCATGAACTTTAAAGGTTAGGTTATGCTCCGGGGCTTGCCTTCTTGCTCTAGCTGGGGGTTAGCCTCCGGGTTGACTGTTCCTTCGCCGGCACCGTTCTCCGGGGTGCCTTCTCCGTCGGCGGGGATGAGATGGTAGAAGCCGTCCGCAACAGCGCCTTCTACACGAGATGCATAACTTATAGTGGCTGCCTAGTGATTCCAAAACTAAGGCCTTGAAGGCCATATTCACCTAGACATGCTTAAGTACTACTCTCTTCTTCATAAAATTAGAGTAGGGGTGTGGAAAATTTCTTACGCATCTTTGATGGTGATTGTGTACATATATAAAAGAATTTCTATTTATTATTTTGAAGATTGGTGCTGTTCTGAAATTTTGGGCTTTCCTTATTTTATTTTAACTAATTATCAAGAATGTCTATTCTTTTATATAACTCAATTTCACCTTAATTTCTTCTCATTTTTGTTTCTCAATTTTTGTTCATCCATTTTATCTATAAACTTTATGACAGCTACTGGAGTATAAGAGTTAGGCTCACTCCAAAATTTAGCTAAAACTGAGCTATACAGAATTTATTAAAATTAGTACAATCTGCTGCCTAAATAATCAAGATAAATTCATATAAAATCGAAAATACATCCAAATCAGGAAATTTTCCTACCAGAGCTAGTCATGAATGCAAGGAGGGCTCTGGCCAAGTGGTGGCTCAAAATAACCCTTGGACAGTCCTCAATAAATTTCTATCCGAAAACACATATCTATCTATTTGCTAGTCTAAACAGAGCAAAAATTAACTTTGGCATTCTTAACAGATGTGCTAACAAGTTTTTAGGCCTCTGGAGAAAAATAGTGATTTTTAGCTGCATAGATTATTTTTAATAATTTCTGGACTACAAAAAGATAGGAATCACAAATTAATTCATAACTGAAGCTACAGTCCATGTTTTTAGGTCCCCTTTGGACACAAGGTGTCCAAAGTCATTGCAAACAACATATCCAAAGCTCAGCCCTAGCGGAGCTCTAGATTTGATATGGTGCACAAGTTTCTAAATTTACAGTTTGAATTTTAATTCAAAAATGGTTCACCAAAAGTATATACATGCTTAAATGAGATTGGAGTTACAATCTCACGAGTCCAGGGAGTATTTTTCTGCATTTTTCTGATTTTTGTACGATTTTTAGCGGATTTTACAAGATTCGGGAAAAAATAGATCTAGGTTTAAGAATCTTTTTACGCTGGAGACCCTAGAACTTTTAAAACCTTTCAAACAAGTCCCTGATTTTTGCGCAGAGGACCCTAGAACTAAAAAGGGGAACGCAAACAGGTCCACGGCTCGTCGGCGTTGCTACGCCGGCGAAACGACGGCGAGTTGGCTCGGGGAAAGTTGGGGGAAATGGAGAGAGCTCACCGCGAGTCGGTTGAGGTAGGTCTCGTGGTCGGAGGTGAAGCGGCGCGGCTCGTCGACGTTGAGCGGCGGCACGGTTGGCTCCGGCGACGTCGCTAGCGGCCTGCGGTGGTCGAGACGATGCGCGGAGGGGCGTGTGAGCTTCACTGGATGATGGTGGAGCTCGTCGTGGGGTTCGTCTGCGACGGGGATGGCCGGGGTATGGGGCTCGACGTGGAGGTGGTGTTTGCGGTGTTAATGGCCGAGCGGTGGGGAAAAGCCTCAATTCGCGGCGAGTGAGGCTCGATTCAAGCTGGGGAGTGCTCGAGCGGCTAGCGGGGTGAGTCAGCGAGCTTCACGAGCGAGGGATTGGGAAAACGTGGAGGGGTTCGCGGTCGATTTGGGTTCGCGGCGAGGAAGCTCGAGCTCTGCTCGGAGCGTCCCGAGGTGGAAGACGATGGGAGCGAACGCGGGGAGAGGGAGAGGGACAGGGCGCTGGCTGGGGGAAGGAATTAGGGTGCTCAGGGAAGGGTTTGGGTGCGCTAGCGAGCACCGAGGTGCCTCGGGAGCGTGCGCACGCGCGCTCGGGCTGTCAAGGTCGCCATTGATGGCGCTGACGGCTCGGGCAGCGGCGCAAGCGCGGGTTGGGCGAAGGAGATCGTGGCGTGGCGCTGGGGGATCCTCTGCAGAGCTTCTTGGAGCGTAGCGGGAGGAGAATCGCGCGAAGCGGTCTCTGCACGCGAGCGCGGCGACGGCCACGGCGGCGCTCCGCCCGCCATGATGGCGTTCGCGCGGCGCGAGGCGGCAGCGCGCTATCGAGTGCGACGCGATGGCACGGGAGGGAAGTCGGACAACCGCGTGACGACAAACGCCAGCGGCCGCCGCGGCTCGGTCGGCCTGGCGAGGCCTCTGCCGCTCGCCGGCCACGTGGCTGCCGACTCCCGGCCAGAGCAGTGGCGAGCCAGGGCGACTGTGGGGCGCCCGTGGAGCTCCTGTGCCCCTTTCGGATTTTCTCCAAAAAGTTGAACTGAACATGAAAAAGTGTAAAAACAAAAGTTGGAGTTTGAGAGGTGGGACACAACTTTCTTTTTGGGGTGAACCTGAAATTTCAAATTTTTCGAGCTCAAACAACCCAATTTCAAAAAGGTGTTCAGAACTGTTTTTCGAGTTTTTGAAGGACTAAACTGCAAAATTTTCAAAAGTTCCAAATAGTGACTAGGCCTTATTTGGAGATTTTCAAGTTTAGTACAAAATTCTTGAGATTTCAGTTGGGTGTTAAACAACCTTTGTTTTTGAATTTCAATTTGAATTTTGATGAATTTTTGAATCCTAACACCCTTATTTCCCTTTTTGCACTTGTTTCAAGTGTACTTTTAAAACTTTGACATCAGAGATGTCACAGCCTATCCCCCTTAAAAGGAATCTTGTCCCGAGATTCGATTAAACTAGGAATAAGGTAGGAAAGGTACCTTTGGCTTACGAAAGGATGTCGGGGAAGTTCTTCTTAAGATAGTCTTCGGTTTCCCACGTGGCTTCGTCTTCGGAGTGATGACTCCACTGAATTTTGTACATTTTAACTCCTTTCCTTCGTGTTTGTCTCTCTTTCTCATCGAGGATTTTAACGGGATGCTCATCATAGGAGAGATCCGGTTCAACCGAGAGTTCTTCTGGTTCAACAACTTCGGTCGGAACACGTAAACACCTCTTGAGTTGGGAGACGTGGAAAACGTCGTGCACGGCTGAGAGCTTCTTGGAAAGCTTCACACGGTAGGCTACCGGTCCACATTGTTGAGTAATTTCATATGGGCCGATGTAACAAGGTGCAAGTTTTCCTTTTAACCCAAATCTTTGCACACCCTTGGTCGGGGAGACCTTGAGATACACGTGGTCACCAACTTCAAATTGAAGTGGCTTCCGCCGTTGATCAGAGTAACTCCTTTGCCGTGACTGGGCGGTTCTCAAATTTTCGCGGATGATCCTAACCTTTTCTTCTGCTTCCTTTACAAGGTCAGGGCCATAGGTATACCTCTCGCCTGCCTGGGACCAACACAACGGGGTCCGACATCTTCTACCATATAAGCCTTCGAAAGGTGCCATTTTAAGACTCGCTTGGTAGCTGTTGTTATAGGAGAATTCGGCCAGAGATACACATTTCTCCCAATTCTTCCCATAATGGATAACACAAGCTCGAAGCATATCCTCAAGTATTTGATTTACCCTTTCCGTCTGCCCATCGGTCTGAGGGTGATATGCTGAACTACGGATCAGTTTAGTGCCTAGGGATAGTTGCAATTGTTCCCAAAAGCGTGCTACGAACTGAGTACCACGATCTGAAATTATCGTCTTGGGTACCCCATGTAGACAAACGATCCGTTCCAAATAAATCTCAGCGTACCTCTTAGCGGTATAAATGGTATTGACCGGAATAAAATGTGCGGTCTTGGTAAGGCGGTCCACAATTACCCAAATGGAGTCATGCCCCTGAGGTGTTCCGGGAAGTCCAACAACGAAGTCCATGCTTATATCTTCCCACTTCCATGAGGGAATAGGTAGAGGTTGAAGTGTGCCTGCTACCTTCAAGTGGCTAGCCTTAACCCGCTGACACGTGTCACATTCCGACACATACGTGGCAATTTCTCGCTTCATCCGAGTCCACCAAAAGTTTTGTTTCAAATCTTGGTACATTTTGGTGCTACCGAGATGGATAGAAAATTTGGAGAGATGGGCCTCATCCATAATCTTCCTTCGGAGTTCCGTGTTTTTGGGCACCACGATGCGATGTCCAAACCACATCACTCCCTGCCCATCTAACCAGAAACACTTGTATTTTTCCTTCACCTTCTCCTTTGACAATTTCCTTTTAAGGATTTTAATCTTTGCGTCATTTAATTGGGCTTCAACAATCTGATCATGCAAGGTTGGTTCGACTGAAATATGGTTGAAGTACCCATGTGGAACAATCTCTAAGTTGAGCTTTGCCATTTCATGGCACAAGGTGTCAGCGTAGGACTCCACGGAAAGACAATGACAATGAGCCTTGCGGCTTAGTGCATCCGCAACCACATTAGCCTTGCCGGGGTGATAATGCACACTAAGGTCATAGTCCTTTGCTAACTCCAACCATCTTTGCTGCCTCATATTCAAATGTGCCTGAGTGAAGACATATTTGAGGCTCTTGTGGTCGGTGTATATGTTGCATGGAACACCCATCAGATAGTGTCTCCACATCTTGAGAGCATGAATAACCGCTGCTAACTCAAGATCATGCGTGGGGTAGTTTTGCTCATGAGGCCGAAGTGCTCGAGAAGCATAAGCAATGACTCGGTTCTCTTGCATGAGGACGCAACCAAGTCCGGTGCCGGAAGCATCACAATAGACATCATAGGGCTTGGTGCAATCGGGTTGAGCTAAAACTCGGGCTGAAGTTAAATGTTTTCTCAAGGTGTGGAAAGCTTCATAACATTTATCATTCCACTCAAATTTGACTCCCTTCTTTAAGAGTTCGGTCATGGGTTTCGCAATCCGAGAGAAGTCCGGAATAAAACGGCGATAATAACCGGCTAAACCCAGAAAACTCCGAATCTCGTGGACAGAGGTAGGTGGTTGCCAATCTAGCACCTCTTGCACCTTGGTCGGATCCACAGATATACCATCCTTGGAAACCGTGTGACCTAAGAATTTCACACTCTCCAGCCAGAATTCACACTTGGAGAACTTGGCGTAGAGCTAATGGTCTCTCAATCTTTGAAGAACAATGTGTAGGTGCTCGGCATGCTCTTCTTCATTCTTGGAATATATAAGAATGTCATCAATGAAAACCACCACGAACTTATCTAGTTCTGACATGAAAACCGAATTCATGAGGTACATGAAATAGGCTGGGGCATTGGTGAGTCCAAAAGACATGACCAAGAATTCATAAAGCCCGTAACGAGTAGAAAAGGCAGTCTTTAGAATGTCACAAGGTCGGATTTTGATTTGGTGATAGCCAGAGCGAAGGTCAATCTTGGAGAACACTCTGGCGCCAGCTAGTTGGTCAAACAGGATGTCAATACGGAGGAGTGGGTACTTGTTTTTAATAGTCACCGCATTGAGAGGTCGGTAATCAATACACAACCTCAAAGAATGGTCCTTCTTCTTCACAAAGATAGCGGGACATCCCCAAGGTGACACACTTGGACGAATGAAACCCTTGTCTGGCAGTTCTTGGAGTTGAATTTTTAATTCAGCCAATTCATTGGGTGGCATTCTATATGGTCTCTTTGATATAGGTGCCGTGCCAGGTTGGAGTTCAATCACAAATTCAATGTCCCTATCCGGCGGCATCCTAGGTAAGTCATCCGGAAAAACATTGGCATACTCACATACCACCGGAATGTCCTTTAGTTGGGTTTCTACCATTGCATAAGCACACGCATTGACGCAATTCCGTTATGGCAGATATAGCACACTAGGGCCATGCGTAGGCGAGTTTATTTCAACAACTCGTTCCGCAACATCTAGCACAACCTTATGTTGAGTCATCCAATTGGCTCCCAACACAATGTCAATGCCTTCCATACCAAGCAGAATTAAATCAGTAGGAAATATTTTACTTCCCAGCCTAATTGGAACTCTTCGGGAGACTTGGTTGGATGCTATTTTACCTCCCGCAGTTGATATCACATATGATGATTTGGTATGGTAAGATTTTAGCCCACATTTTGCATGAAATCTTGTGCTTATAAAACTATGTGTTGCCCCGGAATCAAACAATATCACAGCAGGTTGAGTGTGGATAGGGAAGGTACCAGTCATGTCTGGGGCTCCCTCAGGTAGGTCGGCCAAGGTGGTGTAGTTAAGCCTTCCTTGTCGGACCTGCACACGCTGCTGCTGTTTGCCCTTGTTTTGCTGATTTCCTGGGCGCTGGTTCTGTTGCTTGTTCTGCGGGCAGTCCTTGATAAAGTGGCTGTTACTGCCACACTTGAAGCACTGATAGCCGGCTCCAGGGCGAGCTGGCTGTTGTGCATTCTGCCTTGGCGCCGGTTGCTGCTGCGGCGGTGGAGGGAAACGGGGCGCATTAGGCTGTGGTGGCCTAGCAACCCATCCACCTCCCTGAGGTGCCCTGGACTGTCCTTGCGGTGCAGCCGGGGGAACCAAGCGGAATCTCTGCGGCTGCGCGCTCGAGGGTCCAGCGGGAGCTTTCCTCTTCTTCTCCGCCTTGTGCACCGTGTTGGCGTCTTCTTGGGCAATGGCGAGGTTCACAAGATCGCCATATATGGCAGCACGGGTGGTGGCCAATTGAGCTTTCAACTTGGTATTGAGGCCACGTCGGAACCTCTCCAACTTCTTCTCGTCAGAGTCGGCGTGATGACCCGCATATGGGCACAGACCATTGAAGGCCTGGGCGTATTGGAGCACCGTGCGGGTACCCTGGGTCAGAGCCAGAAATTCGTTCAACTTCCGCTCTACCAAGCCGGCAGGAATATGATGAGCCTTGAACGCAGTCTTGAACTCATCCCATTCAACCACATGACCCTCCTGCTGCAGGGCCAAGTAGTTCTCCCACCATAGGAGAGCTGGGCTGCGGAGCTGCTGCGCCGCGAACACTACCTTGCGGTTGGAAGTGCAAGGCGTGACCAAGATGGTGAACTTGGATTCGATGGCTCGAATCCACGTATTGGCCTCCAGGGGCTCATCGGCTCTTGAGAATATCGGCGGGTGTGTAGCCAGAAAATCCTCATATCAGGCCACTTGAGGTTGAGGGGCCCGGTGACCTCCCTGCTGTAGCATCTGCTGTTGCATCATTTGTTGCTGATGCTGCAGGTTCCGTAGGATTTCCGTTTGCGTGGCATACAATTGCTGCCACGTCGGAGGTTGCTGCGGTGGCGGAGGTGGTGGCGGCTGTTGCTGCCCCTCTGGCCCTTGCTGGTTAGCATTGGAGCCACTAGCGTCATGACCGCTGTGGGTGATCGCCATCTGCAGTAGGTACTTGTATTAGCCACATTTCATAAGCTTGCATAATGATGACAAGATAGAACGTGACAATATATTGAAGTTTACTGCGTAGGAGTGACATATCAACAAGCAGTTCGGAAGAAAAATCATATCTCCCAACAGGAAGCAAGTCAAATGCTCCAATTCGGTCCATAGCTCGAAAATTTCATGCTCTACAACTTTCATGTTTGGCTAAGATTCAAATTCGGGCTGGAACTAAGCCGAAAAATTCAATCTTTAGCTCTGTGCGTTTGCTGTTTTACAGCAGGCCGAGCTGTAGTGTTTTGGTTACCATTTTTATCTCGCTTAACCAATGGGGTTGAAATTTGGTGAACATTTCGTTTGACAAATTCCAAACAACTTTGTAGTTCACATCACAGCCCAGAAATAAATGGAAAATCCATCAATAATAAAAACAAAGTTAGCTGCAGAATGTTTTCTACACAGCCATTACAACCTTCATCAAGTTTTGGGATCACACAACCACACCATTAATTTACATTGTCTCAAAAGATTTAAAAAGGAGCTCAACTCCATCTAGCCTATTACAACATGAAGCCAAAATTTAGGCCTAGCGGAGGAGTAAACTTGCGACTACCACTTCTAGAAGTCATCTAAGTTGTTAGCGGTAGCCTCGCTGCCCATAGGTGATGGTGGAGCTGGAAGGGGCGGCATATCATCCTCGGTATCCATGTCGGAGTCGGGGGCCTCTCCTTCTCCTTGCTCTCCTTCTTGCTCAAGAAGGTGCTGAGCATCATGGGCGGCTAACATAGCATTAGCATGCTCCAAAGTACCGTGTACCTCCTCAAGTTCTTCTCTTGTTTGGGCTAGCTCATTTTGGACGTTGTTGTGCGCGATGTGGAGGTCATTCAATTGCCTCTCTAAATCAGCAATCATGGCGTCCCTGGTGCTCACCTCAATGGACAATGAGGTCCTCTCAACCCCAATGTCACGGGCACGGGCAGACATGTCCATAGCAAGGTTGAGCATCTCGCTCTGCGACCGTCCTAAGAGCGCCTGCAAACGGTGGTAAGCTCGGATCCACCTCATCATAAGTGCAGCTGCAGCGACGGGATTTTCCGCCATCCTCAAAGGGGAGCTAAGATAGCGCCTCATCCAATGGGGATCATCCGGCTGAGTCGGTGGAAACAGCCCAAGCAACTGGTGCTCTACCAAGTCCTGGTTCTGAGCACAAAAAGAACTAATGCCATTCAAGGCAGCTAGCTCACAAGTCGTCTCCATGTGGTGTCCATGAACTTCCACACTCCAAGTGGGGGAGCTAGGACACGGTGGATGGCGATATACCACCAAACGCACACGAGAACGGGTCACACCACGGTCTCGGATGAGGGTTCTCTCATATTGTGGCAGGGTAGGGTAGTCGAGCGCCTGCAAAACTGACCATAGAATGCTAGGGAAACCTTCCCATCCTAGGCAGTCTGAAAAGGAAACATCGTTGGGGTAGCTGGCCAAGTCAGCGTGAGCGTCCATTCTGAACCAAAAAGAAAAGGGCAAGGGTGAGAACCGGTTAGCGCCAAAGAAAACAAAACAGATTCTGGACATTGTAGTAAAAATTATAAAACTCGAAATCTACAAGCTCAAAAATTCCCAAATTTGTCCAGGACATTTTTTAAGTAATTCCAAACAAGTTTCATGTTGGAGGTTTGAGCAGAAACTGTCATTAGGATGGTGTAAAAATTCAATTTTCATCTCACTGTCCCCAGGAATTTCCAGCAGACAGGGGGTTACCATTTTAAGCATAACTCCAGTTCTACTGAACCATTTTCGTTGAAATTTCCACAGCATAAACTTCATAACTTTTATGACAACTTTCATGTTGAACACTTTTTCGTTTGACAACGTTTTCAATTTCGAATTAAAGGTGCAAACAGACTGGTTTCAGCAGAATTTTGGGTTGTGATTTGAATTTTGACGGCGGTTTACATGGTCACGTGTTAAGGCTCAATATCATTTCGGTGAATGCAATGCATGAGCGGCCTATTCGTTCTCACCAACACACATGCAATTAAACTTTTGGCCTATGAAGTTAGTGCCGGTGGCTAGGTAACATCCGTCTCTCCCTATATTATCTAGCCGAACTTCTCTAACCGTTCAATCATACGGAATCGCGGTTAGTGTACCTGCAGAAAATTCCATCCCAGAGCATATATAATCAACCTTTCATGCCAGCACTCACGAAAGCGTCTCCATTCATTACCACCCACTATAGAGGTGGCACCCGAACGTTTAACATTGAACGGGCAATGTTCATATGTCACCAAGGCGACATATTGACAATTTCATACGCTCATGAGATAGCGTATTGACTTTGTGCCGCCATCATATTTGCATATGATGCCGTGGTACGCTACAGCAATCGCCGTACCTTGCGCCCACCATGCTATTCTAGTTTCATACGCCATCACAGCGTATTGACTACGTGCCGCCACTATATTTTCATATAGTGCCGTGGTACGTTACAGCAATCGCCGTACCTTGCGCCCACCATTGCGTAAAGTAAATGACAGAATGAAATGTGCTAGAGGTTAGTATATTATATTATTTGCCACCTATCATATCGTGATCCCTTAACCCACATAGGCTTCACGCTCTAGGTAACATCCTTAGCGGTCCTAAAATAACCTTCCTTCGCAAAGCGCGGCGGAAGTACGAGTTGGCAAGTTTTATTTCAAAATGTTTATTTAAGGTTTGTTGCTCTCTCCGGTGCGCTGTTTCGGCTCTGATGCCAGCTGTGGCGGACCACTCCGAAATTATTCCAAGTTAAGTACCCCGGGACCACTAATCGAGTAGTCAGGCACTTAATCCGGAATAAGCTGGAGCGCCGTCGGATTAAACCCGATTTAACCACGTACCTTTCTCGATCGAAACAACAGCACGCCCACACGAAGGTGAGTTCCAGAGATTACAACATTCCACAAATTTAACATACATAAATAGTATCTCGAGGTTATTACATACCAAGTTCGAAATTTTAATCAGAGTATCAAGTTCATTGCAGCGGAAATAAATAGTTCAATGCAGCGGAAAGATAAACTAACGACGATACAACGTAACACCATGATGAAGCCTGCCACGGTGCTACTCCTCCCGTTCCTCAGCAGAGGACGGAACCCACTCGATGTGCCATCCAGGGGGAACCTGGGTAGGCCAAGTCATGGCATCGACTGCCACATCCAACACTGTAATACTCAGCAAGGCTTACCCGTCGGGTGAAAACTACATCACCGACATCTAGACATGAGAGGCTTTTGGCTGGTGGGTTTGTTTGCCAAAAAGCGACTAAAAGTAGGTCCTTGCTTTCATAGTTTTAGCATCATATTCTGGTGGATTTAGCCATTCTAGATTAGCGTCCTATCTAAGCATACAAGTGGTGCAATACAATTTGATTCATACAACAAGTTCATCAATCTCATAGTTCCACTTGTTACTCAATGCAGCAAGGCGGTCAAGCAGTCTCATTAACCGCGAGAAGCGGACAGTTCGAACCGAATTTTGCTACCTGGCCAGGGGAAACCCAACACACACGGATAATGCTTGCTATAAAAGGTACAAGCACTTCCCAACCTTTCCCATCGATCCACAATTCGGATCCGAATCCACCTTCCTTAGGATAGAGGTTTACTGCTTCACTCACAGTCTCACGCATATATCCACAAGTGTACGGCAGGGGAAACAAAAGTTTCCAAGGAGAGATGGCTATCGGCCCTAGCTGCTTCAATCTGGTACCGGGCTTACCGATTCCCATATATCGGCATGCATGTGGTACGTTCAAAAACTTGACACACTCAACCACACGTTTCGACCTTAAATCAATTATCATACACGGACGGGAGATCTACATCTACCACCCCGCCCGTCCATCCTTATGATTCCAACATAAGTAAAGACAAGCAACTCCTATGTCTCGCGAGTGACAGGAAATCACTCGACTTGTAACGGACCTAAAGCAATGCCCTATCGATCCTTTCATACTACTGTTGCAAGTCATAGGTACTAGAAATGTGCAGCTAAGGTATTCAATCAACTCCTTGAAACGTAAATGCACAAGCATAGGGAATTCATAGATGCATGAACTTTAAAGGTTAGGTTATGCTCCGGGGCTTGCCTTCTTGCTCTAGCTGGGGGTTAGCCTCTGGGTTGACTGTTCCTTCGCCGGCACCGTTCTCCGGGGTGCCTTCTCCGTCGGCGGGGATGAGATGGTAGAAGCCGTCCGCAACAGCGCCTTCTACACGAGATGCATAACTTATAGTGGCTGCCTAGTGATTCCAAAACTAAGGCCTTGAAGGCCATATTCACCTAGACATGCTTAAGTACTACTCTCTTCTTCATAAAATTAGAGTAGGGGTGTGGAAAATTTCTTACGCATCTTTGATGGTGATTGTGTACATATATAAAAGAATTTCTATTTATTATTTTGAAGATTGGTGCTGTTCTGAAATTTTGGGCTTTCCTTATTTTATTTTAACTAATTATCAAAAAGGTCTATTCTTTTATATAACTCAAGTTCACCTTAATTTCTTCTCATTTTTGTTTCTCAATTTTTGTTCATCCATTTTATCTATAAACTTTATGACAGCTACTGGAGTATAAGAGTTAGGCTCACTCCAAAATTTAGCTAAAACTGAGCTATACAGAATTTATTAAAATTAGTACAATCTGCTGCCTAAATAATCAAGATAAATTCATATAAAATCGAAAATACATCCAAATCAGGAAATTTTCCTACCAGAGCTAGTCATGAATGCAAGGAGGGCTCTGGCCAAGTGGTGGCTCAAAATAACCCTTGGACAGTCCTCAATAAATTTCTATCCGAAAACACATATCTATCTATTTGCTAGTCTAAACAGAGCAAAAATTAAGTTTGGCATTCTTAACAGATGTGCTAACAAGTTTTTAGGCCTCTGGAGAAAAATGGTGAGTTTTAGCTGCATAGATTATTTTTAATAATTTCTGGACTACAAAAAGATAGGAATCACAAATTAATTCATAACTGAAGCTACAGTCCATGTTTTTACGCTGGAGACCCTAGAACTTTTAAAACCTTTCAAACAAGTCCCTGATTTTTGCACAGAGGACCCTAGAACTAAAAAGGGGAACGCAAACAGGTCCACGGCTCGTCGGCGTTGCTACGCCGGCGAAACGACGGCGAGTTGGCTCGGGGAAAGTTGGGGGAAATGGAGAGGAGCTCACCGCGAGTCGGTTGAGGTAGGTCTCGTGGTCGGAGGTGAAGCGGCGCGGCTCGTTGACGTTGAGCGGTGGCACGGTTGGCTCCGGCGACGTCGCTAGCGGCCTGCGGTGGTCGAGACGATGCGCGGAGGGGCGCGTGAGCTTCACTGGACGATGGTGGAGCTCGTCGTGGGGTTCGTCTGCAACGGGGATGGCTGGGGTATGGGGCTCGACGTGGAGGTGGTGTTTGCGGTGTTAATGGCCGAGCGGTGGGGAAAAGCCTCGATTCGCGGCGAGTGAGGCTCGATTCAACTGGGGAGTGCTCGAGCGGCTTGCGGGGTGAGTGAGCGAGCGTCACGAGCGAGGGATTGGGAAAACGTGGAGGGGTTCGCGGTCGATTTGGGTTCGCGGCGAGGAAGCTCGAGCTCTGCTCGGAGCGTCCCGAGGTGGAAGACGATGGGAGCGAACGCGGGGAGAGGGAGAGGGACAGGGTGCTGGCTGGGGGAAGGAATGAGGGTGCTCAGGGAAGGGTTTGGGTGCGCTAGCGAGCACCGAGGTGCCTCGGGAGCGTGCGCACGCGCGCTCGGGCTATCAAGGTCGCCATTGATGGCGCTGACGGCTCGTGCAGCGGCGCAAGCGCGGGTTGGGCAAAGGAGATCGTGGCGTGGTGCTAGGGGATCCTCTGCAGAGCTTCTTGGAGCGTAGCGGGAGGAGAATCGCGCGAAGCGGTCTCTGCACGCGAGCGCGGCGACGGCTACGGCGGCGCTCCGCCCGCCATGATGGCGTTCGCGCGGCGCAAGGCGGCAGCACGCTATCGAGTGCGACGCGATGGCACGGGAGGGAAGTCGGACAACCGCGTGACGACAAGCGCCAGCGGCCGCGCGGCTCAGCCGGCCTGGCGAGGCCTCTGCCGCTCGTCGGCCACGTGGCGGCCGACTCCCGGCCGGAGCAGTGGCGCGCCAGGGCGACTGTGGGGCGCCCGTGGAGCTCCTGTGCCCCTTTCGAATTTTCTCCAAAAATTTGAACGGAACATGAAAAAGTGTAAAAACAAAAGTTGGAGTTTGAGAGGTGGGACACAACTTTATTTTTGGGGTGAACCTGAAATTTCAAATTTTTCGAGCTTAAACAACCCAATTTCAAAAAGGTGTTCAGAACTGTTTTTCGAGTTTTTGAGGGACTAAAATGCAAAATTTTCAAAATTTCCAAACAGTGACTAGGCCTTATTTGTGATGACTAACAACTTTTATGTTCGGAGATTTTCAAGTTTAGTACAAAATTCTTGAGATTTCAGTTGGGTGTTAAACAACCTTTGTTTTTGAATTTCAATTTGAATTTTGATGAATTTTTGAACCCTAACACCCTTATTTCCCTTTTTGCACTTGTTTCAAGTGTACTTTTAAAACTTTGACATCAGAGATGTCACAAATATGGCCTGTAACTTCAGTTATGATTTATTTTGTGATTTCTGTTCTAGTTCGGTTCTGCATTTATTAAAAATAATTCATACAGCCAAAAATCACCATATTTCACCAGAGGTCTAGAAACTTGTTGGTACATGTGGTGAAAATGATAAACTTAATTTTTGACACTGTTTAGACTAACAAATAAATAGATGATGGTTTTCGGATAGAAAATTTGTGAGGGCTGACCAAGTGTTATTTTTAGCCACCACTTGGTCAGAGCCTTTCTTTTACTCATGTCTAACTCTGGTAGAGAAATCTTTTGTTTCGGAAGTAGTTTTGATTTTATATGAATTAATATTGTTTCTTGAGCAGCAACTTAAACTATTTTTAATAAATTCTGTGTAGCTCGGTTTTAGCTAAATTTTGGAGTGAGCCTAGCTCTTATGCTCCAGTAACTGTCATAAAGTTTGTGGATAAAAAGGATGAACAGAAACAGAGAAACAAAAATGAGAAGAAACTAGAGTAGAATGAGTTTTATAAAAAGAAGTAGGTCACTTTTGATACTTTTATAAATAAGGCATGTGGAGTTTTAAAATTACAGAACTAAAACACTTGCTTAGAAATAATGGTTTGGGTTGTTTTATATATGTACACAATCACCATCATAAAAGCATAAAATTCACACCACACACACTTCCTTTAATTTTGTGAAGAAAAGAATAAACCACTTGTATGTCTAGGTGAATATGGCCTTCAAGAGCCTCAACCTTTAGACTAAAAACCAGCAGCAACTCTTAAAACTTGTGCATCTCATGTAGAAGGCACTATCACTGACGGCACCTACAACCTCGTCCCCGCCAACGAAGAGGAGGCTCCCGAAGGCGGTGCTGACGTGATCGTAATTGACCCGGAGTCTGACGCCGGCATAGCCCAAGAAGGCAAGCCCCGGAGCATAACCTGACTTTTAAATTGTGCAACTATAAATTATTTATTCTTGTGCATTTACGTTTCAAGGAGTTGTTTTGAACACCCTAGTTGCATGATTCTAGTACCATGACTTGAAATACTAGTATGAAAGGGTCGTTAGAGCAATGCCTTTAGGACAGTTACAAGTCGAGTGATTTCCTGTCACTCGCGAGATATAGGAGTTGCTTGTCTTTACTTATGTTGGAATCATAAGGATGGACGGGCGGGACGGTATGTGTAGATCTCCCGTCCGTGTATGATAATCTGATTAAGGTCGAAACATGTGGTTCTGTGTGTCAAGTTTTTGAACGTACCACGCACATGCCGACCTATGGGAATCGGTAAGCCCGGTAGAGGATTGAAACCGCTAGGACCGATAGCCATCTCTCCTTTGAAATATTTCGTTTCCCTTACCGTACACAAGTGGATATATGCGTGATTGATGGGAAAGGTTGGGAAGTGCTTGTACCTTTTATTGCAAGCATTATCTATGTGTGTTGGGTTTTCCCTGGCCAGGTAGCAAAATTCGGTTAGAACTGTCCGCTTCTCGCGGTTAATGAGACTGCTTGACCGCTGTGCTGCATTGAGTAACAAGTGGAACTATGAGGATGATGAATTTGTTGTATGTACTAAATTGTATTGCACCACTTGTATGCTTAGAGAGGATGCTAATCTAGATTGGTTAACACTATTAGAAATTGATGCTAAAATCATGAAAGTAAGGATCCACTCTTAGTTGCTTTCTGGAAAACAAACCCACCAACCAAAAGCCTCTCATGTCTAGAAGTCGGTGAAGTAGTTTTCACCCGACGGGTAAGCCTTGCTGAGTATTAGTATACTCAGCCTTGCTTGTGGCGTTTTATTTCAGGTACTGCTTTGGAGGAGGCGGTCAATTCCGTCCCCTGGCCTACCCAGGTTCCACCTGGCTGGCATGTCGAGTGGGTTCCATCCTCTGCCGAGGATCGGGAGGAGTAGCACCATGGCCAGCTTCATTATGGCGTTGCTATGTATCTTCGTTAGTTTAGTCTTTCCGCTGCAATGAACTCTCGTACTTTTATTTGAAATTCGAACTTGGTTGTAATAACTTGTTGTTACTATTTATGTAAGTTGAATTTGGGGAATGTTGTAATTTCTGGGACTCACCTTCGTGTGGGCGCGCGTGTTGTTTCGATCGTGAAAGTACGTGGTTAATCGGGTATAATCCGACGGCGCTCCAGCTTATTCCGGATTAAGTGCCTGACTACTGGATTAGTGGTCTGCGGGTACTTAACTTGGAATAATTTCGGAGTGGTCCGCCACAGCTGGCATCAGAGCCGAAACATGCGCACCAGAGAGAGCAACAGACCCTTAATAAACAATTTTTGAAATAAAGTATGCCAACCCTTACTTCCGCCGCGCACTTGCGATGGAATGCTATCCATAGGACCGCTAAGGATGACGTGTAGAGTGTGAAGCCAATGTGGGTTAAGGGATCACGATATGATAGGTGGCTAATTATATATTATACTGACTCCCAGCACATTTTCATTCTGTCATTTACTTCTCGCAATGGTGGGCGAAAGGTACGGCGTTTGCTGTAACGTACCACGGCACTATATGAAAATATAGTGGCGGCACATAGTCAATACGCTATGATGGCGTACAAAACTAGAATAGAATGGTGGGCGCAAGGTACGACGATTACTGTAGCGTACCACGGCATCATATGCAAATATGATGGCGGCACAAAGTCAATACGCTATTTCATGAGCGTACGAAATTGTCAATATGTTGCCTTGGTGACATATTAAGCATTGCCCGTTCAATGTTGAACGTTCGGGTGCCACCACTATAGTGGGTGGTAATGAATGGGGACGCTTCCGTGAGTGCTGGCACGGGAGGTTCATTATGATTGGTCTGGAATGGAATTTTCTGCAGGTACGCTAATCACGATTCCGTAAGTTGAACGGTGTGTTGGTGAGAACGAATAGGCTGCTCATGCATTGCAATTCGCTGAAACTCTATTAAATCATGTTGTATGATCATTGAACTACCCGTCACAAAAATTGAATAATAACCGGAAAATGTGCTGAAACTCTACTGAAAACAGATCTACATGCACTGTCGTTTCGAGATTGAAAAACCCATCAAACGAAAAGTGTCCGATATGAAAGTTGTCACAAATGTTGTCTAGTTTGTGCTGTAGAAATTTTAACGATTTTGGTTCATTAAATTGAGAGTTATGCTTAAAATGGTGACCCCCTATCTGCTGGAATTTCCTGGGAACAGTGAGATAGAAATTGAATTTTTGCACATTCTTAACGACTGTTTGTGCTCAAAACTTCAACATGAAACTTGTTCGAAATTACTTAAACAACGTTCTGGCCAAGTTTGGGAATTTTTGGGTTTGTATACTTTGAGTTTTACCATTTTTAGTACACTGTCCAGAATCTGTTTTATTTCTTGGCGCTAACTGGTTCTCACACTTGACCTTTTTGTTCAGATGGACGGCCACGCTGACCTTGCTAGCTACCCCAATGATGTCTCCTTCTCGGACTGTCTTGGATGGGAGGGTTTCTCTAGCATCCTTTGGTCCGTGTTGCAGGCACTTGGCTACCCCAACCCGCCACAATATGAGAGAACCGTCCTCCGTGACCGTGGTGTGACTACATGCAGAGTGCGTCTGGTGGTGCACCGCCACCCACGTTGTCTAAGCTCTCCCACATGGAGTGTGGAAGTCCATGGGCATCATATGGAGACCACTTGTGAGATGGCTGCTCTTAATGGGATCACCTTCTGTGCCCAGAACCAGGACCTTGTGGAGCACCAGCCCCTTGGACTGTTTCCACCAGTCTAGCCTGACGACGCTCATTGGATGAGGCGCTATCTCAGCTCACCTTTGAGGGTGGCAGAGAACCCCGTTGCCACAGCCGCACTCTTGATGAGATGGATCAGGGCTTATCACCGGCTGCAGGCACTGCTGGGGCGGTAACAAAATGAAGCACTTAACCTTGCTATTGACATGTCTGCTCGTGCCCGTGACCCTGGGATTGAGAGAACCTCTTTGTCCATAGAGGTGAGTACTAGGGATGCTATGATTGCTGACTTGGAGAGACAGCTGACCAACCTCCACTTAGAGCACAATAATGCCAACAATGAGCTAACTCAAGTGAGGGATGAGCTAGAGAATGTGCAGGCCGACTTGGAGCATGCCAATGCTATGCTAGCTGCCTACGATGCTCAGCACCTTCTCAATGAGGCGGGAGAAAATGAAGGAGAAGCCCCTGATTCAGACATGGACACCGAGGATGACATGCCACCTATTCCCGCTCCACCGTCTCTCATGGGCAGCCAAGCTACGGCTAACAACCTAGACGACTTCTAGGAGCTTCGGTAGCAAGTTACAACTCTGCGTAGCCTAAATTTTGGTTTCATGAGGTAATAGGCTAGTTGGAGTTGAGTTTCCTTTAAGCTTTTGAACATGTAATCCATTGCCATGGGATGTGTAAGCCCTAAGACTTGAGAATGGTTGTAATGTTTATGTTGAAAACTTTCTGTAGCCACTCTTGTTTTATTTATTGACGTGTGTTCCTTTCACTTCTGGGCTATGACTTGAACTACAAAGTTGTCTGAAATTTGTCGAACAAAACGCTCACCAAAATTCAACTCCTTTGGTTAAGTGAGATAAAAATGGCAACCAAAACACTACAGCTCGGCCTTCTGAAAAACAGCAAAAACAGAGAACTGGAAATTGAATTTTTCGTCCTAGTTCTAGCCTGCTTTTGGTTATGAGCCAAACACGAAAGTTGTAGAGTATGAAATTTTCAAGCTACTGACCGAAATGGGACATCTAAATCGACTGCTACTGGAGGATATGAATTTTCTTCTAAAACTTTTTGCTGATATGTTATCCTTATGCAGTAAGCTTCATTACATTGCCACGTTCTATCTTGTCATTAATTTATGCAAGCTTATGGATTGTGGCTAATACAATTACCTACTGTAGATGGCTATCACTCGCAGCGGTCACGATGCTAGCGGATCCAACGCTAACCAGCAAGGGCCGGAAGGGCAACAGCCACCACCACCTCCGCCACCGCAACAACCCCCAACGTGGCAGCAGCTGTATGCCACCCAAACAGAGATCCTCTGTAATCTGCAGCACCAGCAACAGATGATGCAGTAGCAGACGCAACAGCAGCAAGGTGGTCATCGTGCCCCTCCACCTCAAGTGGCCCGGTACGAGGACTTCTTGGCTACCCACCCTCCGGTGTTCTCCAGAGCCGAGGAGCCCATGGAAGCTGATGCATGGATTCGGGCCATCGAATCCAAGTTCTCCATCCTGGCTACGCCTTGCACTCCAAACCGCAAGGTGGTCTTTGTGGCACAACAGCTCCGAGGCACAACTCTCCTATGGTGGGAGAACTATCTGGCTCTCCAGGAGGAGAACCATGTCATCGAGTGGGAGGAGTTCAAGACTGCCTTCAAAGCCCACCATATCCCAGCTGGGTTGGTAGAGAGGAAGTTAAATGAATTCCTAGCTCTGACTTAGGGAACCCGCACTGTGCTTCCGTACTCACAGGCCTTCAATGGTCTGTGTCCTTATGCGGGTCATCATGCTGACTCAGATGACAAGAAGAAGGAGAGGTTCCGCCGCGGCCTCAATACCAAGCTCAACGCCCAGCTGACCACTACACGGGTTGCCACATATGGTGAACTCGTGAACATTGCCATCGCCCAAGAAGATGCCAACATGGTCCATAAGGCCGAAAAGAAAAGGAAGGCTCCCGCTGGACCTTCGGGTGGGCAACCTCAGAGGTTCCGCTTGGTTCCCCCGGCTGCACCGCAGGGGCCGCCAAGGGCGCCTCAGGGAGGACGTTGGGTTGCTAGGCCGCCACAGCAGGGTGCGCCTCGCTTCCCTCCACCGCCGCAGCAGCCACAGGCGCCGAGGCAAAACGTGCAGCAGCTACTTAGTCCTGGAGGTGGCTACCAATGCTTCAAGTGTGGCAGCAACAGCCATTTCATCCAGGACTGCCAACAAAACAAGCCTCAGAACCAGCGTCCTGGGAATCAACAGAACAAGGGCAAGCAGCAGCGAGTCCAAGTCAGGTAGGGAAGGCTCAACTATACCACCCTGGCTGACCTACCTGAGGGAGCACCGGACATGACTGGTACTTTCCCTATCCACAACCAACCTGCTGTGATATTGTTTAATTCCGGGGCAACACATAGTTTTCTAAGCACAAGGTTTAATGTAAAATGTGGGTTAAAATCATATCACACCAAATCAGCATATGTGATATCAACAGCGGGAGGTAAAATAGCATCCAACCAAGTCACTCGAAAAGTACCAATCAAGCTGGGTAGTAAAGTTTTCCCTACTGATTTAGTTCTGCTTGGACTGGAAGGAATTGATATTGTTTTGGGGGCAAATTGGATGACTCAACATAAGGTTGTGCTAGATATTGCCGAAAGGGTTGTGGAAATAAACTTGCCTACACATGGGCCTAGTGCACTTTATTTGCCACACCGAAAATGCGCCAATGCTTGTGCTTAGACCATGGTAGAAACACAACTAAGGACATTCCGGTGGTATGTCAGTATGCCGATATTTTTCCGGATGACTTACCTGGGATGCCGCCGGACAGGGATATTGAATTTGTAATTGAACTTCAACCTGGCACAACACCTATATCAAAGATACCCTATAGAATGCCACCCAATGAATTGGCTGAATTAAAAATTCAACTCCAAGAACTGCTAGACAAAGGTTTCATCCGTCCTAGTGTGTCACCATGGGGTTGTCCGGCTATCTTTGTGAAGAAGAAGGATCAATCTTTGAGGTTGTGTATTGACTACCGGCCTCTCAATGCTGTGACCATTTAAAATAAGTATCCACTTCCCCGCATTGATGTTCTTTTTGACCAACTAGCTGGCGCCAGAGTGTTCTCTAAGATTGATCTTCGCTCTGGCTATCACCAAATAAAGATTTGTCCTTGTGACATTCCCAAGACTGCCTTCTCCACCCGCTAGGGACTCTATGAATTCTTGGTCATGTCTTTTGGACTCACGAATGCCCCAGCCTACATCATGTATCTCATGAATTCGGTTTTCATGTCCGAGCTTGACAAGTTCGTAGTGGTCTTTATTGATGATATTCTCATATATTCCAAGAATGAGGAGGAGCATGCCAAGCACCTTCGCATTGTCCTTGCGAGATTAAGAGACCATCAGCTTTATGCCAAGTTCTCCAAATGTGAATTTTGGCTAGAAAGTGTGAAATTCTTGGGTCATACGGTTTCCAAAGATGGTATATTCGTGGATCCGACCAAGGTGCAAGAGGTGATGAATTGGCAGCCACCTACCTCTGTCCATGAAATTAGGAGTTTTCTAGGTCTAGCTGGTTACTATCGCCGCTTCATTCCGGATTTCTCTCGAATTGCTAAACCCATGACCGAACTCTTAAAGAAGGGGGTCAAATTTGAGTGGAGTGACAAATGTGAAGAAACTTTCCACACTTTGAGAAAACATTTGACTTCAGCCCCAGTCTTAGCTCAGCCCGACAGCACCAAGCCATATGATGTTTATTGTGATGCTTCAGGCACCGAACTTGGTTGTGTCCTTATGCAAGAGAACCAGGTCATTGCTTATGCTTCCCGAGCACTCCGGCCACATGAGCAAAATTACCCTACACATGATTCTTGAGTTGGCAGCGGTTATTCATGCTCTCAAGATTTGGAGGCACTACCTGATGGGTGTTCCATGCAATATATACACCGATCACAAGAGCCTCAAATATGTCTTCACTCAGGCACATTTGAATATGAGGCAGCGAAGATGGTTGGAGTTGGCGAAGGACTATGATCTTAGTGTGCATTATCACCCCGGGAAGGCTAATGTGGTTGCGGATGCACTAAGTCGCAAGGCTCGTTGTCACTGCCTTTCCGTGGAGTCCTATGCCGACACCTTGTGCCATGAAATGGCAAAGCTCAACTTGGAGATTGTTCCTCATGGGTATTTCAACCATATCTCTGTTGAACCAACCTTGCACGCTCAGATTATTGTGTCCCAATTAAATGATGCAAAGATTAAAATCCTCAAAAGAAAATTGGCAAAAGAAAAGGTCAAGGAAAAATATAGATGCTTCCGGTTAGATGGACAGGGAGTGATGTGGTTTGGACATCGGATAGTGGTGCCCAAGAACGCCGAACTCCGAAGGAAAATCATGGATGAAGCTCATCTTTCAAAATTTTCCATCCATCCCGGTAGCACCAAAATGTACCAAGACCTTAAACAAAACTTTTGGTGTACTAGCATGAAGCGGGAAATTGCCAAATATGTGTCGGAGTGTGACACGTGTCAGCGGGTAAAGGCTAGCCACTTGAAGGTAGCAGGCACTCTTCAACCTCTACCGATTCCCTCATGGAAGTGGGAAGATATAAGCATGGATTTCATTGTTGGACTTCCCAGGACCCCTCAGGGGCATGACTCCATTTGGGTAATTGTGGACCACCTCACAAAGACCGCACATTTTATTTCCGTCAATATAGCCTATACCGCTATTAAATATGCTGAAATCTATTTGGATCGGATCGTTTGCTTACATGGTGTACCCATGACGATAATTTCAGATCGTGGTACCCAATCTGTGGCATGCTTTTGGGAACAAAACTGATCTGTAGTTCAGCATACCACCCTCAGACCGATGGGCAGACGGAAAGGGTAAATCAAATCCTTGAAGATATGCTTCGAGCTTGTGTTATCCATTATTGGAAAAATTGGGAGAAATGTTTATCTCTGGCTGAATTCTCTTATAACAACAGCTACCAAGCAAGTCTAAAAATGGCACCTTTCGAAGCTTTGTATGGTAGGAGATGTCGGACACCGTTGTGTTGGTCCCAGGCAGGCGAGAGATACACGTACGGTCCTAACCTTGTAAAAGAAGCAGAGGAAAAGGTTAGGGTCATCCGTGAAAACTTGAGAGCCGCACAATCTCGGCAAAAGAGTTACTTTGACCAGAGAAGGAAGCCCCTTCAGTTCGAGGTCGGCGATCATGTGTACCTCTAGGTCTCCCCGACCAAAGGTGTGCAAAGGTTTGGGTTGAAAGGAAAGCTTGCGCCTCTCTATATTGGTCCATATGAAATCACTCAACAATGTGGACCGGTTGCGTATCGTGTGAAGCTTCCCAAGAAACTCAAGGTTGTTGAGCAAGAAGAACTCTCGGTTGAGCCGAATCTTTCTTATGAAGAGCATCTTGTCAAGATCCTCGATGAGAAGGAGAGAAAGACACGAAGTAGAGAAGTTAAAATGTACAAAATTCAGTGCCATCACTCCGAGGATGAAGCCACATGGGAAACCGAAGACTACCTTAAAAAGAACTTCCCCGACATCCTTCCTAAGACCAAGGTACCTTTTCCCTATCATGTCGTTAATCACAATCGAATCTCGGGGCGAGATTCCTTTTAAGGGGGGTAGGCTGTGACATCCCAGATGTTAAAAACCTTAAAAATACACTAAAAACAGGGTTAAAGGGGCAGCTTTGGGTTAGCACACTTAAATTGAGCTAAATTTCGAAATTGAATTTTCTATAAGCCATTTGACACCCGACTGAAATCTCAAAAATTTTGTGCTAAACTTGAAAATCTCCAAAAATAAAAGTTGTTGGACATCGCAAATAAAGCCTAGTTACTGTTGGGAATGTTTCCAAATTTTGCAGTTAAGCCCCTCAAAAACTCTAAAAACCGTGCAGAACACCTTTTCAAATATGGCTTGTTTGAAATCTCAGGTTCACCCCAAAAAAAAAGTTATGTCCCACTTTTCAAACTCCAACTTTTGTGTTTGCACTTTTTGAAGTTCAATTTAAATTTTCGGAGATAAACACGTTTTAAACCGGGGAGCTCCATGGGCGCTCCGACCTCAGCCCGGGCGTGCTCTGCCCGAGGCCGGCAGCGGCCGCCACATGGCCGGCGAGCGGCGGCGACCCGGCCAAGCCGGCCAAAGCCGCGGCAGCCACGCCTCCCTTCCCCACGAGCATGCCAGCGCCCCCGACCTGTCACTTCGCGCGCTACAGCGCAAGAGTGAGCCTCGCCACGCGGGCGCGCCATCATGGTGAGCAAAGCTCCGCCATAGGCCGCCAACGCGCGCGTCGGGCTACGCTGCACCGCGGCCGGATTCCAGCCCGCTGCGCGCTTCACTCCCCCACGCCACAATCCCCCTCGCCCAACCGCCGGCCAGCGCTCTGCCCAAGCTCTCAGGCCATCAATGGTGCTGCTCAGCCGTCCATCCTCCCCGCGCGCGCTCCCGAGGCAGCTCAGCCCTCCCTAGCGTGCCCACACACTCCACCGAGCGACCTCACACTCTCTCTCAGCCAGCGCCCTGCCATTTCCCTCTCCTCCGCGCTTGCGCACTTCTTCTTCCACCTCCGGCCGCAGTGAACCGAACCCGAGTTCCTGCAGCCGCGATCCCAATCCCCCGTAACTCCCTCCATGGTTTCCCAATCCACCGCACCCGAAGCTTGCTCATCCACCTAGCTAGCCCCTCGAACCATCCATAGCTCAAATCGAGCAGCCCTCACCAGGAATCGAAGAAATTCCTCGCCGCTCGGCCGTTCCCGCAGCGAGCTCCACCTCCACATCGAGATCTACCTTCCGGTCTTCCCCATCGCCGTCGAGCCCCACGACGAGCTCCGCCTACTCCCGGTGAAGCTCACGGGCCCTTCCGCGCCTCGCCTCGACCCCCGCAGTTGGCTACCGACGTCGCCGGAGCTAGCCGCCCCACCGCTCACCGTCGACGAGCCGTGCCGCTTCACCACCGTCCTCGAGAGCTACCCCAAACGACTCGCGGTGAGCTCCTCATCGTTTTCCCCCACTTCTCCCGCGCCGGTTCGCCGTCTCCTCGCCGAAATCCAGTCGCCAGCGAGCCAAGGGCCTAGATGCGTTCCCCATTTTAGTTCTAGGGTTCTCCATGTAAGTTTCAGGGACGTGTTTGAAAGGTTTTAAAAGTTCTAGGCTCTCCGGCGTAAAAGAGATTCTTAAACCTAGATCCATTTTTCTGAGATCTTGTAAAATCAACTAAACATCATAGAAAAATCAGAAAAATGCACAAAAATACTCACTGGACTCGTGAGATTGTAAACTCCAATCTCAATTCTGCATGTATATACTTTTGAGGAGTAGTTTTTGAATTAAAATTCAAACTATGTTTTGAGAGTTTTGTGCACCATTTCAAATATTGAACTTTTATGTAGCTGAGCTTTGGATATGTTGCTTGTATGGACTGTAGAAGCTGTGTTTCCAAAGGAGAGCTAAAAATATGGCCTGTAACTTCAGTTATGATTTATTTTGTGATTTCTGTTCTAGTTCGGTTCTGCATTTATTAAAAATAATTCATACAGCCAAAAATCACCATATTTCACCAGAGGTCTAGAAACTTGTTGGTACATGTGGTGAAAATGATAAACTTAATTTTTGACACTGTTTAGACTAACAAATAAATAGATGATGGTTTTCGGATAGAAAATTTGTGAGGGCTGACCAAGTGTTATTTTTAGCCACCACTTGGTCAGAGCCTTTCTTTTACTCATGTCTAACTCTGGTAGAGAAATCTTCTGTTTCGGAAGTAGTTTTGATTTTATATGAATTAATATTGTTTCTTGAGCAGCAACTTGAACTATTTTTAATAAATTCTGTGTAGCTCGGTTTTAGCTAAATTTTAGAGTGAGCCTAGCTCTTATGCTCCAGTAACTGTCATAAAGTTTGTGGATAAAAAGGATGAACAGAAACAGAGAAACAAAAATGAGAAGAAACTAGAGTAGAATGAGTTTTATAAAAAGAAGTAGGTCACTTTTGATAATTTTATAAATAAATCATGTGGAGTTTTAAAATTACAGAACTAAAACACTTGCTTAGAAATAATGGTTTGGGTTGTTTTATATATGTACACAATCACCATCATAAAAGCATAAAATTCACACCACACACACTTCCTTTAATTTTGTGAAGAAAAGAATAAACCACTTGTATGTCTAGGTGAATATGGCCTTCAAGAGCCTTAACCTTTAGACTAAAAACCAGCAGCAACTCTTAAAACTTGTGCATCTCATGTAGAAGGCGCTCTCACTGACGGCACCTACAACCTCGTCCCCGCCAACGAAGAGGAGGCTCCCGAAGGCGGTGCTGACGTGATCGTAATTGACCCGGAGTCTGACGCCGGCATAGCCCAAGAAGGCAAGCCCCGGAGCATAACCTGACTTTTAAATTGTGCAACTATAAATTATTTATTCTTGTGCATTTACGTTTCAAGGAGTTGTTTTGAACACCCTAGTTGCATGATTCTAGTACCATGACTTGAAATACTAGTATGAAAGGGTCGTTAGAGCAATGCCTTTAGGACCGTTACAAGTCGAGTGATTTCCTGTCACTCGCGAGATATAGGAGTTGCTTGTCTTTATTTATGTTGGAATCATAAGGATGGACGGGCGGGATGCTATCTGTAGATCTCCCATCCGTGTATGATAATCTGATTAAGTTTGAAACATGTGGTTCTGTGTGTCAAGTTTTTGAACGTACCACGCACATGCCGACCTATGGGAATCGGTAAGCCTGGTACCGGATTGAGACAGCTAGGACCAATAGCCATCTCTCCTTGGAAATATTTTGTTTCCCTTGCCGTACACAAGTGGATATATGCGTGATGCCGTGATTGAAGCGGTAAACCTTTATCCTAAGGGAATGGACACGGCGCCGAATTGTGGATCGATGGGAAAGGTTGGGAAGTGCTTGTACCTTTTATTGCAAGCATTATCTATGTGTGTTGGGTTTTCCCTGGCCAGGTAGCAAAATTCGGTTAGAACTGTCCGCTTCTCGCGGTTAATGAGACTGCTTGACCGCTGTGTTGCATTGAGTAACAACTGGAACTATGAGGATGATGAATTTGTTGTATTTACTAAATTGTATTGCACCACTTGTATGCTTTGAGAGGATGCTAATCTAGATTGGTTAACACTATTAGAAATTGATGCTAAAATCATGAAAGTAAGGATCCACTCTTAGTTGCTTTCTGGCAAACAAACCCACCAGCGAAAAGCCTCTCATGTCTAGAAGTCGGTGAAGTAGTTTTCACCCGATGGGTAAGCCTTGCTGAGTATTAGTATACTCAGCCTTGCTTGTGGCATTTTATTTCAGGTACTGCTTTGGAGGAGGCGGTGAATTCCGTCCCCTGGCCTGCCCAGGTTCCACATGGCTGGCATGTCGAGTGGGTTCCGTCCTCTGCCGAGGATCCGGAGGAGTAGCACCATGGCCGGCTTCATTATGGTGTTACTATGTATCTTTGTTAGTTTAATCTTTCCGCTGCAATGAACTCTCGTACTTTTATTTGACATTCGAACTTGGTTGTAATAACTTGTTGATACTATTTATGTAAGTTGAATTTGGTGAATGTTGTAATTTCTGGGACTCACCTTCGTGTGGGCGCGTGTGTTGTTTCGATCGTGAAAGTACGTGGTTAATCGGGTATAATCCGACGGCGCTCCAGCTTATTCCGGATTAAGTGCCTGACTACTGGATTAGTGGTCCGCGGGTATTTAACTTGGAATAATTTTGGAGTGGTCCGCCACAACTACAAGAAGAAGTGGAGCCACCGTCTGGCCCAGAATATGGGGTGGTCGTTGCCGGGGCTGCATTGAGCGCGCCGCGGCGTGCGCCTTCCATCGTCGATCGCCGTTGTGGCCCAAAGACAATCTACCTCTCCACTTGTGCAAAGTTCACATGGGAGCTAATTTCAATAGTAGTACTACGTAGTAGTTTGTTATTGTCATGTGTAAATAGTATGTGATTGATTGCAGTGGGAATGTGGGAGTAGCTAGTTTGGTATTTTGTTCAGCGAGGTGATGTGGAACTCCCCCTAGCTGTGTTTACCACGTACCAGTATGTATGTTTATCATTTTATCATCAGTGGATGTGGAATTCCTGTGTTATGTTTATGCAGTATATGCATCATCAGTTTTCAGCATCACCACATATTTATACCTTCAGCACCACAAAAGAAAGGACTAGAGCGGAGCGTGCCGAGTTTTAGCAGGAGGAAGTTGCCTGTTCCAGCTCATCATTAAAATGGCTGTGCTGGAACCTCAAGCCCACCTGTCAGCCCCTAGCCCCTCAGCTCTGACCCCATCATTCAGTCGCCATCCAGCCAGAACTAGCCGTCTAGCCAGCCAAACAGGAGCAGTTGACCTTTGACAAGAGCGGAGGTGGATGAACTGATGAAGCGGTCGACGAGAGCGGTGGCCTGGTGGTGGGTCCCTGCTCGCGCTAACTACGTTGTGGGCCCAATATTTTAGTGGCTTTGGCATGCAAACAATTTTTGCGTGCTCCCTCTCCCGGTCTCTCCCCCATCCTTAATTTTCGCCTTGGCGCCTCCTCCTTCCCGTTGGTGCCAGAAAACTCCCCATATAAGAAGGGAGTTTCACCTCGCTCGCCAGCCGCATCTCCTTATTCCCCTCCCGTCACCAGACGCCCTCCCTCCTCCTTGACCCCACCCCCCGGCAGTGCGACGACGATGGTCAGCCGCAAGCGAATCCCCGTACGTCATTGTTTGTCGCTGGGAAGTCCCTCGACCTCATGGTCTTGGTCCAGACGTGGCCCCGTATTCACCACGCGACGGAGCCGCAGTCGCGTCGTCCAGGCGTAGGCCACCAAGAACAAGCACAACGAGGTCATGGCCGAAGTGCCACCGGCCACCCCCAGCAACATCGGTACTGGAGTCGCATCTGACTCATCATCGCACATCATTGTTGTCCAGGTGAGCCCAGTCTTGATAATGTTTAGTACTGAATTCATGTCGCAACAAGTTGGGGTTCAGGGGGATTCCCTCGGAGGCGTGTAGATTGATATGTCAAACTTGTGATAGGCGCGACCAATTCTCATCTACACCAGCGAAGTAGAATGACCCATTCTTGACGATACGTACTACAAACCAAGCAATTGTGCCGAGTTGGTGAGTGCCGAAGCATGTTCCGCAAAATTAGGGTTGTTTTTTTGGTGCAAAGTTTAGTTTTGGGCTGCTTTCCTGTAGTGTACTTTAGATCAAACTAGACCAATTTTGCTTTTTATGTGTACACCGAAGGAAAAAAGACGTATGAGATTTGTCTCGGCAAGATCTCATGTACCATGAAGCTGAATGGTGCGACCGATGATGAGGGAGATTAACCCCTGCTATCTGAAAAAGAGGTGACCGATGATGAGGGTGATTTACCCCTGCTGTATGAAAAAGAGGTGCTCTGTGTTCCCCTTTAATTAAGTTAATCATCATTGATATATGTATGTGTGTGTGTATATATATCCCTTCAAAATAAATCGTGATTATGTTTTCCATTGCTACTTAATTATTATGGCAGATTTGAGTGAAGGCAAATGACCTTCGCCTTGTTGTCAAGAAGAAGTTATTTGCGGCTGATTTCTGCGTAGATTGTTAATGATGATAATGCCTAATTCCGATTAGTTGGTCTTTAGAAAAAAAAACTCCCTGATGAGTTGGTTGTAGAAGATGTGTATGCATCTGAGTTAGTTTGTTATTAGCCTATATGTAATGGAAGCAGTACGTTAGATGCCCCTGCTTCATTTTGGTCACTAAAGTGGATCCCCTGATTTTTGTTGGCAACAATCAAACACTTTATTTATGTTACTGCTGTTGAAGATACAGTAGTATTTACAAAGGCATTTTATATTCTACCAGAAATAGCTATTGAACACATTGTTGCACTCCCTGTGAATCCGACACTACTCGCTGCAGAAGGAAGCCCAATATTCCCACATGTCCATACTGTGTGGAAAGCCACAGTAGTTGTGTGGGCATCTCCATTGAAGTTCGTCGCCGCGCACCACGGGCCTTGCCAAGGGTACTGGATAACCATCCAAACCTTCCCAGATGACGAGCGTCACCACCGGAAGCAACGCCCCCAGGTTCCTCCGGATCGTATACCGGAACCGCATGCATTCCCGGTTGTTCCACGCCATCGGCGGCCTTCCTTGCCCGCCGGCAACCACCACGGCCGCACCCGTATCCTCATCTCTCTGGACCTTGCGTATAAGCCAGAACGTGTGGTCGTCGTCGCCGGCATTGCTGGTGCGCCTATAGAGACAGATGCCGAGCATGTAGGACGCCAGCTGATGACCAACCTCGGCGGCGCGCTCAAGCAGCTGGGGGGACGGCCGGAGCGTAGCATGGTTATCCACGAAGACCTCGCGCAACCCAGCGAGGTAGCAGGCGTCCGGGTTCCCGACAGTATCGCGAGTCAGGTTGGCGAGGAGGGTGTCGCGGAATAGGCCGAAGTTGTGGGCGTCAACGTTGTTGGCCTCGAGGCACACCACTGGCCGCGAGTCAGTGGTAAGCACCGACCGACGTGTGCAGATGTGCAAGACCTATGCATCTGCTTGCATGTCGCCGGCAGGCTCCGGACGTCTTCCATGGCTTGCGGAAAGGAAGCTGCGACGAGGCCCGCGATACTTTCTTGCAACTGGAGAGGGAGATCCTGCAGCGAAGACATCGCCGGCGGGGTGATTTTTTGGCCTCTATGTGGTGAGGGTGATGAGCCGATGAGAATTCACTACTATTCCTTTAGACATTTCGTTCCATTGAAAATCGTGGTTCTCCCCTCCTCAAGGACAGTCCCAAGTCCCAACCCAGACTAGAGACTACCATAGAGTCTGATGAGTACAGTATATGTTGAAGACTTTATCACAAGAAACCCTAAACTTTTGCTACAGAAAATTTTTGCTACAGGAAGTTTTCTCCCATCTCTACAAACGAAACATTTAATCAAAATGGCACTCTCCACTAGGATTAGCGTGACAGTAAAGTTCTGTTGCGCTCAACTTTCCACTGTCTGTAGACCCCCTCCCAACGACGATCGGTGGGTCGCACATGTCAGTGACTAATAGGTAGTGTGACCTTGGAGGTCCACGTTCTGTGGGTCACACATGTCAGTGACTAGGTAGAGTGGGACAGAAGGCTGTGTTTTGGTTACGAAGCTGAACCGATGTGGCCACGCGGCCTTTACCACCGCTCACCGCCACCGGTTGCCTTTTCGCCTTCTTCTTCTTCTTCCCCCAAATTAAACGTCCCATCAAAAACCACCGCTGCGCCATTGCATTCTCTTCCCCTCCCGGCCCGTCGCCAGCCTTCTCCTCCCCAACCCCACGCCGCCCCTACCCCACGCAGTACAGATGATAGTAGGCAAGCATCGAAAGCAAGCCTCCATGAGGCTAGTCTGCGACGCGCGTGGTTAGAATCTATATATATTCACTTTCACTAAATTCAATTTGGTTAGAATCACATGTTGCTATATACAGATTGACACAGTTGCAATGCATGCTTTATTTATTTTGGTATGATATGATGATTGCATCTCTTTTAATTATCTATTGCAATCACGGTGATCACATATATAGCTCGTGTTACATTATTTATGATAGCAGCAAGTAATCATAGTGTGGCGGACCACCCCGAAATTATTCCAAGTTAAGTACCCACGGACCACTAACCAAGTAGTCAGGCACTTAATCCGAAATAAGCTGGAGCACCGTCGGATTATACCCGATTAACCACGTACTTTCACGATCGAAACAACACGCGCGCCCACACGAAGGTGAGTCTTAGAAATTACAACATTCCACAAGTTCCACTGAACATAAATAGTCTCATCAAGTTATTAGAAACCAAGTCTGAATTTCAAATGGAAGTACGAGAGTTCACTGCAGCAGAAATAAACTAACGACGATACATAGCAACACCATGATGAAGCTGTCCATGGTGCTACTCCTCCCGCTCCTTGGAAGAGAACGAAACCCACTCGACGTGCCAGCCAGGAGGAACCTGGGCAGGCCAAGAGACAGCATTCACCGTCTCATCCAAAGTAGTACCTGAAATAATAGCCACAAGCAAGGCTGAGTATACTAATACTTAACAAGGCTTACCCATCGGGTGAAAACTACAACACCGACTCCTAGACAAGAGTGGATCCTTACTTTCATTATTTTAGCATCAGGTTCTAGTAGCTTTAATTAACCATTCTAGATGAGCAACCTTTCTAAGCATACAAGTGGTGCAATACAATTTAGTACATACAACAAGTTCATCATCCTCATAGTTCCACTTGTTACTCAATTTAGCACAGCGGTCAAGCAGTCTCATTAACCGCGAGAAGCGGACAGTTCGAACCGAATTTTACTACCTGGCCAGGGAAACCCAACAGACACGGATAATGCTTGCTATACAAGGCACAGACACTATCCAACCTTTCCCTTCAATCCACAGTTCGGCACCGGGTCCATTCCCTTAGGATACAAGGTTATCGGATACTCGCGGACTCAGCTGGCCGATCTCACGCATGTAACCACTTGAGTACTGCAAGGGAAAAACATTTCCAAGGAGAAATGGCTATCGGTCCTAGCTGCATCAATTGGGTACCAGGCTTACCGATTCCCATGGGTCGGCATGTGCGTGGTACGTTCAAAAACTTGACACACAGATACCACACGTTGCGACCTTAATCCAATTATCATACACGGACAGGAGACCTACACATACCATCCCGCCCGTTCATCCTTACGATTCCAACATAAAGTAAAGACAAGCAACTCCTATATCTTGCGAGTGACAGGAAATCACTCGACTTGTAACAGTCCTAAAGCATTGCGCTAACAACCCTATCATACTAGTATTGCAAGACATAGGTACTAGAATTACGCAACTAGGGTATTCAAACAACTCCGTGACATGCAAATGCACAAACAGAAATAATTCATAGGTACATGAATTTTAAAGTTGGGTTATGCTCCGGGGCTTGCCTTCGTGTTCAGCTCATAGCTTGGGCTAAGGTGGGGTTATATTGACTTGCTTTAATAGCGTTCTTCCGTCCTTGCGGTCGTCCTTCGGATTCCAGGATGAGTACGCACATTCCAGGATCTATACGAGATGCACATGCATAAGATTTAAATTAATTTCAAGTTACTCTATTCACAAGAAAAAAATTTCATGATGAACATGTTGCCATATTCACCTAGACAAAGATTTTTACTAAACAATCTCTTCATAAGGAAAGGGTGGGTTTTATGCTTGTCCTTCTTTTTCCTCCTTATGGTGATTGTGTACATATATAAAACCACAAATTTATTTCCTCATTTAGTGACTCCGTTCCGTTTTTGGATCACCTTAAATATCTAGCAATATTTCCTCATTTAATTAAGCAAGATTTAAAACTCCTATTTGTGGCTCAAATATTATGATTCTACTTTTTGGTGAAACATAATTTTTAACTCAGGTCATCAATTTTATTTGTTTTCTGCAGAAAAGGAAATTATTTTATTCAGCAAATGTTATTCCTAGTATTAGTGCAATTTCAGCCACTAGGAAACAAAATTAAATCCTAGAAAAATAAATACAAAGAAAAATAGAGTGAAATATTTATAGGAGCAAAATGAAGTTATGCTTAGTTCATCTATCAAGTGGGTACTCAGTTTTAGTAGCAAACATGGGCTAAAGAAATGCTACCTTATTTTCATACTCTAATTTATTTAAGCAGGTTGCCAAACCTTAACATGGGGTTTGGTATTTTTCTAAGCTAATTGGTAACATGAATACACTGCTGTACAAAGTTGGATAATTTGTGTTGAAGGAATTAATTACTAAAATCCGAACAAGGTTTCAGCTAAGACTGACTAAATAATTTATATATGATGCTACAAAATATAAATCAGTGCAACATTGATACTGTAGAACGGTGACTATAGGTGGAACAACATATCCAAAGATCACACCCATAGCAGTTGTAGATTTTTAGTTATGAACAAAAGTTCATTTATCAATTTTAATTTTTGCAGCCTAAATCATTCCCCAAAAGTATATATATGCTGTGACCAAGTTACAATGGACAAAATTCTGAGACCATAGAAATTTAGTTTGCATTTTTCTGAGTTTTCTATGATTTTTAGTGCAATTTTGAAGTTTACAGCTTTTAACCCTAGATCTGAACTTCAGTTATTACAAATAGGTCCTTGCGTTTTACATTGGAAACCTTAAAAAGAAATAGCGATTCGCAATCGGGTCCCTGGGCGGAACTGGAGCTTGGCGAGCTCGATTCCGGCGAGGGGAGGCCGGGGCAGGCCGGGGTGAGGGCACTGGAGTGATAAGGGGCTCACCACAAGATGGTTTTGTGTAGGAGTCGAGGTCGGAGGTGTCCCGGAGTGGGCCGGCGGCGCAGCAGCATGGTCGGTGGTGGTGGCGGGCTCAAATCCGGCGAGGGTGGTGGCCGGAGTGGTGGGGATGCAGCTGGGGAAGGTAGAGCGGAGGTAGGGGTACTCGTTCCTGTGGTAGATTTGGGCGGAGGAAGACCGAAGGTGGGAGCTCGATGCTTGGTTCGGTGGTGGAGTTTGCAGGGCAGCAGGACGCCGACGGCGAGCTTGGTACGAGCTCCCAGTGATGGCAATGGAGGCAGCGCAGGGAGGAAGAAAATGGCGGCGGCTAGGTTTGGGGGAAGAACGCTTGGGGTTAAATGGAGGAGCAGAGCGTGGGCAAGGCAGGAGAAGGGCGGCCACAGGCGGCAGGAGCACCGCCGGCGCTGCCCAACCCACGCAGGAGAGAGAAGAGGGAGAAGGAACAAGGGTCTGACAAGTCGGCCCCACCTGTAAGAGAGAAAAAGAGGAAATTTCGCTTTAAGAGTTTGACTCAAAAAGAAATAGTTCCCAAAGTCCAAAAATGACAAGTAAATACATTTTGGAAAGCTTACATCACAAAGGTTATTATGGAAGTTCAAAATGTTACAAACTCATTGTGGCTTGATCACATTTTAAATTCACAAAGGTTTGAATTTGAATTTGACACCAATTTTTAGCACTAGAATATGAACTCCAAAAATATGGTAAAAATATTGTAAATTCACCATTTGGTAGCTTATATTTTATACCATTTTTACCAAGAAAAGTTACATAACAAAGTTTGAACTTTCTTCACAAGTCATTATTTTAATTCAATTTCAAGCATCCAAACATGCATACAAGGCTTATGTCAAAATATCATTCTTATGTGCTAATGATCCCCCTAATTCTAGTGGCTACAGGTTAGTCATGGTTTTAAGATATGTTCATCACAATAGGTCGGTGAGTGAAATGATGTCAAAGCCTATATATTTTAAATCACCATTTTTATATAAACAACACAAAATGGAAAACAAAAGGTAAAAACCCTCAAGTTAGAGTAGGCCTAGGTTTTATCATTCCATATGAACTTTGGTTTCTCTTGTATTCTGTAACCTTCATTTCATGTTTACCCGTAAAGATTAGTGAAGCAAAACTCAATGAGGTCATACTAGGTGAAAGTGGTTCTAAATTGGAAATTCTACTCTCAGAAGAATATATTCCAATTTCGCTTAAAATCAAAACATGGACACAAGAAGGTTATAAGCTTCATTATGGCATGTGTTAAATCTATCTTTACATTAGCAATTGTATCTTCAAACCAACATAAAAAATCGCTACATATTATTTGATTTACAAATGAAGGTGGCCTCACATGTTTGGTTTAAAAATTAGAAAATACTTTCCCAAAGAAAGGTGTTTTGAAACAAAAGTACTACAACCTTTCATATTGATCAAACGTTGGTGATGTGAACAATTGTTATTTGTAATTTAAGATTAGAACCTTGCTGTAACACCCCTGGTGTTTAAAGCATATAAGTAAGAGTAATTAAACAAAACTAAGGGAATATAAACCTTGAAATGAAATCACTGATAGGAATGAGAACTATACATGAGGATCGTTAAGCTTGTACTCGTGTAATTGTTCTTGAAATTTAAACCCTAAAAAAAATTTCTAGTACAAATCTAAACATCTTCTCTTACATGTTGTATGACAAACTCTAAATACATACTCTTGAGATGATGTATTTAAGTGCCATAAAAATATCCTAAAAAGAAGTCAGGATTGAACTACAAATTAAGTACTGTTTCTATTCTCTTAAAGGTGCTTAAAGGACTAATTGCTCATATGAAGTCAACACATGAAATAATTCTAACTTAAGATATTAATGACCTTCAGAAGGCAATGTTCTAATCTTAAATTATAAATAAGAATTGTTCACATCACAAACGCTTGATCAATATGAAAGGTTGTAGTACTTTTGTTTCAAAACACCTGTCTTTGGAAAAGTATTTTCTAATTATTAAACCAAATATTAAGGTCACCGTGAGTTGTAGATCAAATAGCATGTCCTTGATTTATCAAGTTTGTTGAAGGTACAATTGCTAACTTAAAGTTTTAACCACGTGTATTAGTGAAGCCTATAGCCTTCTATTGTCCTTGTCTTGAAATAAAGTTAAATTAAATGTATCCTTATAAAAATAGGACTTTCGAGTTAGAAACACTTTCACCTAGTATGACCTCATTGAGTTGTGATTCACTAATCTTTATGGGTAAACATGAAATGAATGTTACAACATACAAGAGAAACCAAAGTTCACATGAAATGATAAAACCTAGGCCTACTCTAATTTGAGGGTTTTTACCTTTTGTTTTCCATTTTGTGTTGTTTATATAAAAATGGTGATTTAAAATATATAGGCATTGCCATCACTTCACTCACCAACCCTCTGTGATGAACCATATCTTAAACCCATTACCAAACTTTAGCCACTGGAATTATGGGGATCATTAGCACATAAAAATGATATCTTTACATAAGCCTTGTATGCATGTTTGGATGCTTGAAATTGAATTAAATTGTGATTGTGAGAAGGAACTTCAAACTCTATTATGCTGCTGTGCTGGATGAAAATGTTATAAAATACTGTAGATAAAATGTTGAATTAATATTATTTTTACTGAATTTTTGGAATATAATTGTAAGGATTAAAAATTAGTACCATATTCAAATCCATGTCTTTTCAAATTCAAACTGCGACAAAGGAAAAATTTGTTTCTAACTTTTTCAAGTTGCATAGGGATCTTTGTGTTCTAAGCATTCTAAAATGTATTTATTCGCGAATTTTGGACTTCGGGAGCTATTTCTATTAGAGCAAAACCTTTGAATTAGAATTTTCTCTTTTTCTCACATCTTGGCCCCACCTGTCAGCGCCCTTCTTCAACCTCAGGTCCTCCTCTCTCCCTCGCTGGTTGGGGAGCTTGGGCGGGGACCTCCCACCACTAGCACCCCACGCCCTGCCCTCCCTTGCCCACCAAAAAAGCCCCTTCTACCCCTGCTCCTCTCCTCCATAAATAGCCGAGCTCCCGGATGCCCAAACCCTAGCCATTTTCCTCCTCTGCGCAGCCACCACCATTGCTGCCCAAGCCGAGCTCGCCTCCCCAGCGTCCTGCTGCCTCACGGCCTCCACCACGCTGCCCCACTCCTTCTCCTCCACCCAGGGAACCTCCTCAGCAACCCAGCCGCCGCGGACTCCACCTGTAGCGCCGCCGCCATGGCATCCATGGATGCCAGCCATGGAGCTCGCCGCCGCCTCCTTCTCGGCCTCCAATCCCCCTGTCCAAGGTGGGGAATGGAAAGCCCACATCGCGGTGATGCTCCCCGTGCCCTTGCCCCTCGCCAAGACCTCGCCGGCGGCGAGGATTTCGCTGTCAATGGCCGGCCAGGGGCCTCCTTTCATCTTCTTCCTTTTTCAGTGTTCCTAACGAAAGATTCTAGGGGCTTAGATGCGAGGTTTTGAAAAGTTCCAGGGTCTAGATCGAAATATGGAACTTCAGATCTAGGGTAACAGCTGCGAACTTTTAAATTCAATTTAAAATCATAGAAAAATCAGAAAAATGCAAACCAAAATTATTTGTACTCCTAGTGATGTCTATTTTATTCCCTTCACAGCATGTGTGTGCTTTTGTTTGTTGGTTCAGTCTATAAAAATTAAACTTTGAAAATGAACTTTTGTGCATAACTCCTAAACTACAGCAGCTACAAATGTGATCTTTGGATGTGTTGTTACTATTGTTACAGCTGCTTTACAGTATCAATCTTGCACGGAGATATAGTTTCTAGCTCCAGATATAAATTGTTTAGTTTGTCTCAGCTGAAACCTTGTTCGAATTTAGTAATTAAATCCTTCAACAAAAATTATCCAACTTTGTACAGCAGTGTATTCATGTTACCAATTAGCTTAGAAAAATACCAAACCCCCTGTCAAGCTTTGGCAACCTGCTTAAATAAATTAGAGTATGAAAATAAGGTAACATTTTTTTAGCCCATGTTTGCTACTAAAACTAAGTACCAACTTGATAGATGAACTAAACATGACTTCATTTTGCTCCTATAAATAGTTCACTCTATTTTGCTGTGTATTTACTTTTCTAGGTTTTATTTTTTTTTCTAGTGGCTGAAATTGCACTAATACTAGAAATAACATTTTCTGAATAAAATAATTCCCTTTTCTGCAGAAAACAAATAGAATTGATGACCTGAGTTAAAAATTAGGTTTCACCACAAAGTAGAATCATAATATTTGAGCCACAAATAGGAGTTTTAAATCTTGCTTAATTAAGAAAATGAAGCACAATTCTTTATAATAGGCACATGTATATAAATATTGCTAGATATTTAAGGTGATCCAAAAACGGAACTGAGTCACTAAATGAGGAAATAAATTTTTGGTTTTATATATGTACACAATCACCATCAGAGGAAAAAGAAGAATAAGCATAAAACCCACCCTTTCCTTATGAAGAGATAGTTTAGTAAAAGTCTTTGTCTAGGTGAATATGGCAACATGTTCATCATGAAAATTTTTCTTGTGAATAGAGTAACTTGAAATCAATTTAAATCAAATGCATGTGCATCTCGTATAGATCCTGGAACGTGTGTACTCATCCTGGAATCCGAAGGACGACCGCAAGGACGGAAGAACCCGATTGAAGCAAGTCAATCTAACCCCACCTTAGCCCAAGCTATGAGCTAAGCAAGAAGGCAAGCCCCGGAGCATAACCTAACTTTAAAAGTTTATGCAACTATGAATTATCTATGTTTATGCATTTACGTTTTAAGGAATTGTTTGAATACCCTAGTTGCATAATTCTAGTACTTATGTCTTGCAATACTAGCATGATAGGGTCGATAGTGCAAAGCTTTAGGGCCGTTACAAGTCGAGTGATTTGCTGTCACTCGCGAGAGATAGGAGTTGCTTGTCTTTACTTATGTTGGAATCATAAGGATGAATGGGCGGGATGGTATTTGTAGATCTCCCGTCCGTGTATGATAATTGGATTAAGGTCGGAACGTGCGGTTCTGTGTGTCAAGTTTTTGAACGTACCACGCACATGCCGACCTATGGGAACCCGTAAGCCCTGTACCCAATTGAAACAGCTAGGACCGATAGCCTGCTTTCCTTGGAAATGTATTTTCCCTTGCTGTACACATGTGGTTACATGCCTGAGATCGGCCGGCTTTAGTCCGCGAGTATCCGATAATCTTGTATCCTAAGGGAGTGGGAGTTGGTTCCGAATTGTGGATTGACGGGAAAGGTTGGGTAGTGCTTGTGTCTTTTATAGCAAGCATTGTCCGTGTGTGTTGGGTTTCCCTGGCCAAGTAGCAAAATTCTGTTCGAACTGTCCGCTTCTCGCGGTTAATGAGACTGCTTGACCACTGTTCTGCATTGAGTAACAAGTGGAACTATGAGGATGATGAACTTGTTGTATGTACTAAATTGTATTGCAAAATGTATGCTTAGAGAGGATGCTAAAATCATGAAAATAAGGATCCACTCTTAGTTGCTTTTTGGCAAACAAACCCACCAGCCAAAAGCCTCTCATGTCTAGAAGTCGGTGATGTAGTTTTCACCCGACGGGTAAGCCTTGCTGAGTATTAGCATACTCAGCCTTGCTTGTGGCTTTTATTTCAGGTAATGCATTGGATGAGACAGTGAATTCCGTCTCTTGGCCTGCCCAGGTTCCTCCTGGCTGGCATGTCGAGTGGGTTCCGTCCTCTTTCGAGGACCGGGAGGAGTAGCACCATGGACGGCTTTATTATGGTGTTGCTATGTATCGTCGTTAGTTTATTTCCGCCGCATTGAACTCTCGCACTTTTATTTGAAATTCAGACTTGGTTTGTAATAACTTGATGAGACTATTTATGTAAGTTGAATTTGTGGAATGTTGTAGTTTCTGGGACTCACCTTCGTGTGGGTGCGCGTGTTGTTTTGATCGTGAAAGTACGTGGTTAATCGGGTATAATCCAACGGCGCTCCAGCTTATTTCGCATTAAGTGCCTGACTACTTGACTAGTGGTCCATGGGTACTTAACTTGGAATAATTTCGGAGTGGTCCGTCACACTTGCCTCCTGAAGGTCATTAATATCTTTAGTTAGAATTATTTCATGTGTTGACTTCATATGAGCAATTAGTCCTTTAAGCACCTTAAGAGCATAGATACATTACTTAATTTGTAGTCCAATCCTGACTTCCTTTTAGGAGATTTTTACGGCACTCAAATACATCATCTTAAGAGTATGTATTTAGAGTTTGTCATGCAACATGTAAGAGAAGATGTTTAGATTTGTACTAGAAAAGTTTTTGTAGGGTTCAAATTTCAAGAACAATTACGCGAGTACAAGCTTAACAATCCTCAGGTATAGTTCTCATTCCTATTAGTGATTTAGTTTCAGGGTTTATAATTTCTCAGTTTTTTTTAATTACTCTTACTTACACGCTTTAAACACTAGGGGTGTTACAGCCTACCCCCCTTAAAAAGAATCTCGTCCCGAGATTCGGTTGGTTAAAGCTAAAGGGGAAGTAGAAGTGCATAAGGTTGTGATGTGACATTTGCTCCTTTTAGCATGCACCAGCTTGCCGAGCTGTTGTGCTCATGACCATATTGGCATTGCACGAGGTTCCTTCTTTTCGTTCTTTTTGGTTTTAGGGCTCGGTGCTTCATCGGGAGTTGCAAACCTTATGGACAACAGGGCATGTATGACCACAATTGAGATAGCCTTTTGTATCAGGCTAAGGGATAGGTGCCACAATCAAGTCAATTTTTATTTACCTTTGCACTAAGGAAAAAATTAAACAATCTTGCAAAAGCTTTCTGAGGAAGAAAGGGAGGGTTAAACAATAAGGGTATTGTGATGGGACAAGTTGATCATTATGTTTTTCAAACAAGATCACCCCATGCAAAATTATCACGGGTATGATGTTAAATTTGTTAGTTGGGAGCCAGATTTAAGAGTACCTAATGAGAGGCAGCAAGGGTGAAGTAATCAATGATTTGCTTATGGATAAAGAGGAAAATATCACATGAAAAGAAATGTTGTACAAGACTTTTAGAGGATTCTTGCTCAATGTTTTTCTTAACTTGTGAGTTTAACCGCCTCAGACTTTAATATATGATGCACATGATCATGTTCATGATGTGGTGCATATGGCATAGTGCACATGCACGTGCGCGTAGGATGCATATGAATATGATCGTATGTTGTGCATTTAATGGTGCAAGTTAGTGTATCTCACGTCACACAGTTAAAATGTTACTGCAGGAAGTGGAGTTTGAAACTCGAGATACCAATTTGGGTTGTGGAATATGGATAGTTGTGGGTCACATTCACGCATGCCAAGATACCAGTGCGCTCCCAGTGATACAAGCATGTGGCTGCAGCACACGCACAAGATCCTAGGTTCCGTCACAGCACCTTAAGTTAGGGAACACAACACCACAATAAACATAGAGATTGACAACCCAATTGGCACAAGAAAGGTGGCAGAAAGCATTCGTGAGTTAGATGCACATGCGGTTAGCTACCAAAAGATTATCATGACGCAAATGACATGTTAATGGATATGTAATGCCCATGCACATGAATTGCTTATAAAAGAATGACGTGCATATTCTATCAATAACCGATTATGCATACAAAGGTGATATTGACCCAATTTTACATATTCATTTCATTTATTTATATTATCTTGAGCAAGAACAACTGTATAGGATCCAAGGATTAAGAAATCAAGTTAATTCGGCATAAGGTATCAATGTTAAACAAAGTTAAGTGATCAAAATCGGCATGTGAGAGTTGGTGAAGACACCTGAATCAAGGTATGAATTTAGACGGTACGGAATCAACAATAACGCAGGCACAAGGTTTGGATGCCAACATATCCTAGATGTGAGGGGGCATGGCTCATGCTTGACATCCGAACCTTTACCTGATTGGTCCATGTCATTGCACACCAAACAATTTTCCTATTTCACAATAGGAAACAAGAGGGATAAAAGGCACTAGGCCAAGAGAGTGGCATGTTACCTGCCATTGATTTAATACAATTGTTGAAGGGTAGAATGTGAGTGAAAGACATTAGAGCTGGAAATCAATGGAAGAAATTCCAGACATAAAAGAGGGTTGTAGAAGAACTTCGTAGGTCTTAGCTCCAACCTTCAAAATTACTCATCTTTGGTTAGGATGCAGAAAATTTAGTAAGATGACTCTATTCTGTTTATATCAAGGAATGATCACAAGATTTAGGTAGGTTGATAGATTCTTTTTAGGCCTTTCAGTTTTGTGAGATTTTTAGCAGACCGAGCCACAGGATTCTGCCTATAGTCCAATCAATTCTTAGTAGTCATCATTTAGCCTAAAGAGGTCATCTTTAAGGGGTAAAGATATTGTCAACACCCATACTTGTAGGCTATGGAAGGCCAAAAGTTTTGGTTGCTAATTTAGGTTTCGTAATTCTAATTCGAGCAATCCAAAATTTCTCAAAATTCACCATTATGTTCTTGGTAAGTTTCCTTACATGGGTGGTATTATGTGGAAGAGCTAAATGTGACTTTAAGATATGCAAGATCTGACCGAGCGAAACAATAAAAATCTAATTTTGCTTACCAAGAGCATGAAAGTTTGTCAGTTATTTAGCACACTTCAATATAAGCAAGTTTGTATTCAATTAATTTCACAATATACCAGCATTAACAGGGCTCAAAGTGTAGCATGAAGTGATAGATTATTTAGAGCAACTTTCATGCAGACCAATTCATAAGTTCTAAAGTGATTTCTGAAGTTTGTAATTTCAACCCAAACTTGTTAATGCAGTATTGGTTCATGCATTAACCCAGAATTTGCTTATTTAATCTTCTACTATTTGACCTTAAATTGCTTTTATTAACTTAATCATGATGTAAACAAATGATTAACATCCAAGTTGTTACAGCAGAGCTAGCCAAAAGTGAAGCGGCAGAAATATGGACAGCAAAACCAAAGTGAGAACCGACATAGATTTAAAGAAAGTAATCAGATTCTGGTCAGAGTAGGAAAAATATCATATCTCAAAATCTATAAGCCCAAACATTACCCAACATGACCAGAATACAGTTTAGATAATTTCCAACAACTTTTTAGTTCAACACAAAAACAGAACAAGTGATCTAGGTGGTGCAAAACCCCAATCTTTTAATTAACTCTCTGCTGAATTCCAGCAGACAGGGAGTTGGTATTTTGAGCATAACTTTTAATTGGCTGAACCAAATTTGTGGAACTTTCGACAGCATAAACTAGACAAAATATATGAGAACTTTCGTTTTTAAGTCTCTGGCAGAAACTGCTGTTAAGAGAGTGTAAAAGTCCAATTTCTAACTTGCTATTCCAAGAAAATTCCAGCAGACAGGGGGTTACCATTTTAAGCATAACTCAAGTTCTACTCCATAAATTGCTCTAAGATTTCGGCATCAGGTACTAGGTAACATTTCAAACAACTTTTATGTTGAACATGTTTGCATTTGACCACGTTTTCAGGTTTGAATTTAACGATTGCAACAGGACTGTTTTCAGCAGAGTTTCAACACAATTCCAGGATATGCTTCAAACTTTTGTGACGGGTAGTTCAATGAACATACAACATGATTTAATAGAGTTTCTGAGAATGCATGAGCGACCTATTCGTTCTCACCAAACACACATGCCAATAAACTTTGGCCTACGGAGTTAGTGCCGGTGGCAAGGCAATATTCGTCTCTTCCTATACTAACTAGCCGACTTTTTCTAACCGTTCAACTTACGAATCGTGGTTATCGTACCTATAGAAAATTCCATTCCAGAGCATTTTACAATGAACCTCCCGTGCCAGCACTCACAGAAGTGTCCCCATTCATTACCACCCACTATAGTGGTGGCACCCGAACGTTCAACATTGAATGGGCAATGCTTCATAGTCACCAAGGCAACATATTGATAATTTCATACGCTCATGAGTAGCGTATTGACTTTGTGCCGCCATCATATCTGCATATGATGTTGTGGTACGCTACAGCAATCGCCTTACCTTGTGCCCACCATGCTATTCTAGTTTCATATGCCATTCAATAGCGTATTGACTATCTGCCGCCACTATATTTTCATATAGTGCCGTGGTACGTTACAGCAATTGCCGTACCTTGTGCCCATAATTGCGAAGAGTAAATGACAATGGAAATGTGCTGGAAGTCAGTATAATAAATAATTAGCCATCATATTGTGATCCCTTAACCCATATAGGCTTCACGCTCTATACTTAATCCTTAGCGGTCCTATGGATAGCATTCCATCGCAAGTGCGCGGCGGAAGCGAATGTTGGCAAGTTTTATTTCAAAAATGTTTGTTTAGGGTCTTTTGCTCTCTCTGGTGCGTATGTTTCGGCTTTGATGCCAGCTGTGGCGGACCACCCCGAAATTATTCCAAGTTAAGTACCCGCGGACCACTAACCAAGTAGTCAGGCACTTAATCCGGAATAAGCTGGAGCGCCGTTGGATTATACCCGATTAACCACGTACTTACACGATTGAAACAACATGCGCGCCCACACGAAGGTGAGTCTCAGAAATTACAACATTCCACAAGTTCCACTAAACATAAATAGTCTCATCAAGTTATTACAAACCAAGTCTGAATTTCAAATGGAAGTACGAGAGCTCATTGCAGCGGAAATAAACTAACGACGATACATAGCAACACCATGATGAAGCAATCCATGGTGCTACTCCTCCCGCTCCTCGGAAGAGGACGGAACCCACTCGAAGTGCCAGCCAGGAGGAACCTGGGTAGGCCAAGAGACAGCATTCACCATCTCATCCAAACTAGTACCTGAAATAATAGCCACAAGCAAGGCTGAGTATATTAATACTCAGCAAGGCTTACCCATCGGGTGAAAACTACATCACCGACTCCTAGACATGAGAGGCTTTTGGCTGGTAGGTTTGTTTTGCCAGAAAGCAGCTAAGAGTGGATCCTTACTTTAATTATTTTAGCATCAGGTTCTAGTAGCTTTAACCATTCTAGATGAGCAACCTTTCTAAGCATACAAGTGGTGCAATACAATTTAGTACATACAACAAGTTCATCATCCTCATAGTTCCGCTTGTTACTCAATGCAGCACAGCGGTCAAGCAGTCTCATTAACCGCGAGAAGCGGGTAGTTCGAACCGAATTTCACTACCTGGCCATGGAAATCCAACACACACGGATAATGCTTGCTATAAAAGGCACAGACACTATCCAACCTTTCCCTTCAATCCACAGTTCAGGACCGGGTCCATTCCCTTAGGATACAAGGTTATCGGATACTCGCGGACTCAGCCGGCCGATCTCACGCATGTAACCACTTGAGTAATGTAAGGGAAAAACATTTCCAAGGAGAAATGGCTATCGGTCCTAGCTGCATCAATCGGGTACCGGGCCTACCGATTCCCATGGGTCGGCATGTGCGTGGTACATTCAAAAACTTGACACACAGATACCACATGTTGCGACCTTAATCCAATTATCATACATGGATGGGAGACCTACACATACCATCCCGCCCGTTCATCCTTATGATTCCAGCATAAAGTAAAGACAAGCAACTTCTATATCTCGTGATTGACAGGAAATCACTCGACTTGTAACGGTCCTAAAGCATTGCGCTAACGACCCTATCATACTAATATTGCAAGACATAGGTACTAGAATTATGCAACTAGGGTATTCAAACAACTCCTTGACACGTAAATGCACAAACAGAAATAATTCATAGCTGCATGAATTTTAAAGTTGGGTTATGCTCTGGGGCTTGCCTTCGTGCTCAGCTCATAGCTTGGGCTAAGGTGGGGTTATATTGACTTGCTTCAATAGCATTCTTCTATCCTTGCGGTCGTCCTTCGGATTCCAGGATGAGTACGCAAATTCCAGGATCTATGCGAGATGCACATGCATAAGATTTAAATTGATTTCAAGTTACTATATTCCCAAGAAAAAATTTTCACGATGAACATGTTGCCATATTCACCTAGACAAAGATTTTTACTAAACTATCTCTTCATAAGGAAAGGGTGGGTTTTATGCTTGTCCTTCTTTTTCCTCTGATGGTGATTGTGTACATATATAAAACCACAAATTTATTTCCTCATTTAGTGACTCAGTTCCGTTTTTGGATCACCTTAAATATCTAGCAATATTTATATACATGTGCCTATTATAAAGAATTGTGCTTCTTTTTCTTAATTAAGCAAGATTTAAAACTCCTATTTATGGCTCAAATATTATGATTCTATTTGTTGTGAAACCTAATTTTTAACTCAGGTCATCAATTTTATTTGTTTTCTGCAGAAAAGGAAATTATTTTATTCAGCAAATGTTATTCCTAGTATTAGTGCAATTTCAGCCACTAGGAAACAATATTAAATCCTAGAAAAATAAATACACAGCAAAATAGAGTGAACTATTTATAGGAGCAAAATGAAGTTATGCTTAGTTCACCTATCAAGTGGGTACTCAGTTTTAGTAGCAAACATGGGCTAAAGAAATGCTACCTTATTTTCATACTCTAATTTATTTAAGCAGGTTCCCAAAGCTTAACAGGGGGTTTCGTATTTTTCTATGCTAATTGGTAACATGAATACACTGGTGTACAAAGTTGGATAATTTTGTTGAAGGGATTAATTACTAAAATTCGAACAATGTTTCAGCTAAGACTGACTAAATAATTTCTATATGATGCTACAAAGTTTAAATCAGTGCAACATTGATACTGTAGAACAGCGACTATAGGTGGAACAACATACCCATAGCAGTTGTAGATTTTTCGTTATGCACAAAAGTTGTAGATTTTAGTTTACATTTTTCTGAGTTGTCTACGATATTTAGTGGAATTTTGAAGTTTACAGCTTTTAACCCTAGATCTGAACTTCAGTTATTACAAATAGGTCCTTGTGTTTTACACTGGAAACCTTAAAAAGAAATAGCGATTTGCAATTGGGTCCCTGGGCGGAACTGGAGCTTGGCGAGCTCGATTCCGGCGAGGGGAGGCCGGGGCTGGCCTGGGTGAGGGCACTGGAGTGATAAGGGGCTCACAACAAGATGGTTTTGTGCAGGAGTAGAGGTCGGAGGGGTCCCTGAGTGAGCCGGCGGCGGAGCAGTAGCGTCGGTGGTGGTGGCGGGCTCAAATCCGGCGTGGGTGGTGGCCAGAGTGGGGGGGATGCAGCTGGGGAAGGTAGAGCGGAGGTAGGGGAACTCGTTCCTGTGGTCGATTTGGGCTGAGGAAGACCAAAGGTGGGAGCTCGACGGTGAGCTCGAGCTTCGGGCGGCAATGGTGACCGGCGGCTCTGCTGGAGCGACAAGAGCAGCACTGGAGTTGCTGGGGAGTTGGGATAGAAGGAGTAGGCGGTGCTTGGTTCGGTGGTGGAGTTTGCAGGGCAGCAGGACGCTGACAGCAAGCTTGGGACGAGCTCCTAGTGATGGCAATGGAGGCAGCGCAGGGAGGAAGAAAATGGCGGCGGCTAGGTTTCGGGCAACAACGCTTGGGGTTAAATGGAGGAGTAGAGCGGAGTAGATATGGGATTTTGCGTGGGCAAGGGAGGAGAAGGGCGGCCACTGGCGGCAGGAGCACCGCCGGCGCTGCCCGACCCACGCAGGAGAGAGAAGAGGGAGAAGGAAGAAGGGTCTGACAAGTCAGCCTCACCTGTAAGAGAGAGAAAAAGAGGAAATTTCGCTTTAAGAGTTTGGCTCAAAAAGAAATAGTTCCCAAAGTCCAAAAACGACAAGTAAATACATTTTGGAAAGCTTACATCACAAAGGTTATTATGGAAGTTCAAAAGGTTACAAACTCATTGTGGCTTGATCACATTTTAAATTCACAAAGGTTTGAATTTGAATTTGACACCAATTTTTATCACTGGAATATGAACTCCAAAAATATGGTAAAAATATTGTAAATTCACCATTTGGTATCTTATATTTTATACCATTTTTACCCAGAAAAGTTACATAAGAAAGTTTGAACTTTCTTCACAAGTCATTATTTTAATTCAATTTCAAGCATCCAAACATGCATACAAGGCTTATGTCAAGATATCATTCTTATGTGCTAATGATCTCCCTAATTCTAGTGGCTACAGGTTAGTCATGGTTTTAAAATATGTTTCATCATAAAAGGTCGGTGAGTGAAATGATGTCAAGGCCTATATATTTTAAATCACCATTTTTATATAAACAACACAAAATGGAAAACAAAAGGTAAAAACCCTCAAGTTAGAGTAGGCCTAGGTTTTATCATTTCATATGAACTTTGGTTTCTCTTGTATTCTGTAACATTCATTTTATGTTTACCCGTAAAGATTAGTGAAGCAAAACTCAATGAGGTCATACTAGGTGAAAGTGGTTCTAAATTGGAAATTCTACTCTCAGAAGAATATATTCCAATTTAGCTTAAAATCAAGACATGGACACAAGAAGGTGATAAGCTTCATTATAGCATGTGTTAAATCTATCTTTACATTAGCAATTGTATCTTCAAACCAACATAAAAAATCACTACATATTATTTGATTTACAAATGAAGGTGGCCTCACATGTTTGGTTTAACAATTAGAAAATACTTTCCCAAAGGAAGGTGTTTTGAAACAAAAGTACTACAACCTTTCATATTGATCAAACGTTGGTGATGTGAACAATTCTTATTTGTAATTTAAGATTAGAACCTTGCCTCCTGAAGGTCATTAATATCTTTAGTTAGAATTATTTCATGTGTTGACTTCATATGAGCAATTAGTCCTTTAAGGACCTTAAGAGCATACATACATTACTTAATTTGTAGTCCAATCCTGACTTCCTTTTAGGGGATTTTTATGGCACTCAAATACATCATCTCAAGAGTATGTATTTAGAGTTTGTCATGCAACATGTAAGAGAAGATGTTTAGATTTGTACTAGAAAAGTTTTTGTAGGGTTCAAATTTCAAGAACAATTACGCGAGTACAAGCTTAACAATCCTTATGTATAGTTCTCATTCCTATTAGTGATTTAGTTTCAGGGTATATAATTTCTCAGTTTTGTTTAATTACTCTTACTTATACGCTTTAAACACCTGGGGTGTTACACATAGGCAGGACCATTAATTGTTCGGTTGATGATCTTTGTTTACCACATTCTTAATATAGGCCTATCAACATGAATAGCTCTAACATGTCAAAATGTTTCATATCATAGGCATGACCATTCCACATTTACACCGAAAGTCATCCCACTGATGATGATCCAGATGCCAAATGGGACTTATTGTAATGCGAAGCCTGTGGTTGAAGTGGTTAGTGCCTGAAGTTGCTTACTTGATCTGTTGTATGCAATTATTGCTGTTCATGATTTTGAAAGTATCACCCTTTTTTTTTGCTTGTCTCAAGAAGGCATGAGACTAGACCTATGAGGTCTGCGTGGATAAGATCACCTTGACGATGGAGTGGAGGCTAGCAAGCGATGATGAGGACGACCTACCAGTGCCCTGTCCAACTGAGGTGATGTTTGTTCACACTTCTACCATAACTTAGTTTCCAAACCCATGAAATCTTTGATTATATATGTTTTGCCACGTACTGAATTTATGATAGATTCGAAAAAAGGATGAGGAGCTTCGCCTTCTTATCAAGAGGAAATGGACATCGGGGCAATGGTATCATGTGGATGAGGACACCTGATCATGCCTCGTCTTCTTTTGTTAACAAGGGCAACAAGTTGCCCAAAATGTATGTTGGTAATGCACTGAAAAACAATGGTGTTTGGTTTGTTACCTTAACTCAAAATTTGTAATATCTTAATTAGTATGACATGTGGGGTCCTTCTGGCTTGCATGAGGATTAGTGGCGTGCCAATTTTTGGTGGATGTTTTCTCCGTCCTTGTTTCGCCCTTGCCTTTGTACTAGCGTTGCCAATTGTTTGAGCGCACGCCAAAAGACGGCCGTGAACCAGCGACAACCAAATTACATTAGCGTGCCAATATTTGGTAGGGTGAGTGTTGGCTTCAATCCAAGCTTTCCCATATATATAGCTGTAGGTTAGTGGAATCAGTATTGCATGCTGACTTTGGCTGATTCTGGTTATTATATTAGAATCCGTATGGACCCAGTATTGTTGTTGGAATGGATATCAACAATGATAGTACGATATTGCTGTTTGTATAGCTTCAATATTGAGATCGAATGCTCTGTCATCCCGTCTAGAACAGCCTAGCTGCGCGTCCACTTGCCCTCAATGTCCTTTCGGGCCTGTTAGGTCCAAGACAGCCTGGCAGCTCCCCACGTCCGTAGCTACTAACAGCCCAGCTACACGTTTGCTTGCCCTCAATCTCCTTTTGGGTCGGTTAGGCCCAAGACATCTTGGCACCTCTCCTTCTCCGCGGCTACTCAATCTCTTTCGGCCCGGTGAGGCCCAAGAAAGCCCGGCTGCACTCCGCATCCACGGAGTAGCACTCAATCACTGACAGATGGAGACCACCTGGCAGCTTCGTCCCCATGCGGAGTAGCGCTCAATCACTGACAGATGGAGGCCACCTGGCAGCTTCGTTCCCTTCGTCGTGTCATCATCTTAGTGCCCCACCTGAAGCACGCCCCCGTCGTATTGCCTCGTTGACCGCCGCATCGGTGGAAATATCTCGCCAATCCGTCACATCTCTAGCCCAGACGGGGATTCATACCTCAGCCGCGCACTATCCTTGATCTCGAGCCTGTCAGCTTCGTCCCCTCCGGCAAACTCTGTCATGGACCCTTTGTAGACTTGCAGCGCTGGATCCCACCTGTCCGATGCACGTACACGTGGCCTAGCGCTGGATCTCGAGTCCGTACACATGGCTCGCGAACTCCGCCATGGACCCCCTGTAGACTTGCAGCGCTGGATCCCACCTGTCTGGTGCACGTACACGTGGCCTAGCGCTGGATCTCGAGTCCATACACGTCGTACGCTGGGTCCGACCTTGCCGGTGGACCCGTACACATGGCCTCGTGCTTTCACACCTTGCCGCTGGACCCTATACACGTCGACCACCCTGGTCCAACCTCTCTACTGGACCCGTCTCTGACATATTTGACCGGACTTCCGTCACCCCTGGTCGCTAGACGTGGCAGCCATGGGGACATGCTGGTGCCTCTGTGGACCCTTGGTTCCAACTGCAAGATGTGCCCCATCAGTTTTACGATGAAATGTGAGCGTCGTGGCGGTCGTCAGAATTGTTGTTGTCTTGTAATTCGAATCCAGCTTGTGCAATGCTAGTAAAAGTCTAAAAAGAGTTATAGGGTTGCAGTGGGGGGGGGGGGAATTCTACTATTTTTTGGTTTTTTCTGAAACTACAGGAAATTAAAACAGCGAATCGGAAAAAAATCTCTCATAGATAAACCTTGCTCTAGTTACCAATTGATGAGAACCTGGTAGGGGTTGGATCCTGATGTTTCGATGAGAGTGATGGATAACTCGATTAAAATCTGGTGGCAACATTCTCGACCGTACTACAACCTACAGGGGCTACGCCTTAGCGACCGATACACCGTCTCCAATGGTTGTCATGATCTTGTGGAAGCGCGAAACCCGACCACTAGGGCACTCGTCCTATAAGCAATCTATTAACTAGCAAGAACAGTATAGAACAAGTACTAAAATTACTAGATCGGCATGAAAGGTTCGAACTCAATGTCAACAATGGTGGGGCTCCGAATACCAAAAGACGTGCGACCAAATCAGCAGGCGTGCTTGTATGCAAATAGTAACTTTCTAAACAAAACCCAACCCTTCTCATTCGCAACTGATGGGTATATGAACGTGGAAGAGCCACCACAGGAGTGTTGAGGTCGTGCTCCAATGCATGGACATGTACTCAACTTGATACACGGCCAATTGGCCAAAAATAGGTTGACACAGCACCATGGGTAGAAAAAGCCTCGACATTGAAGATTGCAAGTGACTCCGAGCAGATATACTTGTGGTGCCTGAACAGTTGCAAAGTAGACTTAATATGCTTTCCATGCATTATCTGAACGCCCAAAATGGAGCCCGTTTGAATTCATGGCCATCCTTAGAATTTGGTGCCAAAAATAGGGTGACGCTGCATTTAGGTAGAAAACGACTTCACAGTGTTTCGACCATTGCGTCTGACTCCGAATAGATATGGAGGAGACGTTGGACCTATTTGAATGTAGACTAGATGCGCTTTCCATGAAGTACTTGTACTTGCAAAACGGAGCCAAAATGAAGTCGTGGCGGCCGTCAGAATTGTTGTTGTCTTGTAATTCGAATCCAGCTTGTGCAATGCTTCTCCCATTTGGATTCACTCCATCATTCTTGAGTAAAACAAGGGTGCATGTGTCTCCGTTCTCTAAATATGATAATCATAAGGTTAAAAATGAACTTACTTGGTGGTTAAGTTGGCGAGCACGAGCGCGAGTCACAGGACCAAGTGGTGTTAACGTTGTAGGTGTTGCTTCAGGTGTGGATGTCCTCATCAAGTTGTGACCGGCTACTTTTTCATTATGCAAGATAGACTAGCAATAAAGAGAAAGCGGCAACAAGAAGTAGATGCAATGCTCTCAGACAAATCTGTGATGTGTGTTGTGGCAGAAAATATAAACAAAGGATTTTTGAAAATACACAGATTTGTGGAGGGACACAATAAAACCTAATCTGCGATAGTGACAAAAACGTGACTAGAACTCGAAACCCTAAATGAGTAGACGTAACACAAACTGATGCAACCAAAAACTCAACACGCCCTAACTAAGCAATGCTAGTAAAAGTCTGAAAAGAGTTATAGGGTTGCAGTGGGGGGGGGGGGGATTCTACTATTTTTTTGGCTTTTTCTGAAACTACTGGAAATTAAAACAGCGAATCAGAAAAAAAAAATCTCTCATAGATAAACCTTGCTCTAATTACCAATTGATGAGAACCCGGTAGGGGTTGGATCCTGATGTTTCGATGAGAGCGATGGATAACACGATTAAAAATCTGGTGGCAACGTTCTTGACCGTACTACCACCTACAGGGGCTATGCCTTAGAGACCGATACACCGCCTAGGGCACTATTCTTGTCGTGATCTTGTGGAAGCGTGAAACCCGACCACTAGGGCACTCGTCCTATCAGCATGAAAGGTTCGAACTCAATGTCAACAATGGTGGGGCTCCGAATACAGAAAGACGGGCGACCAAATCAGCACGCGTGCTTGCATGCAAATAGCAAAGACTAAACTTTCTAAACAAAACCCAACACTTCTCATCCGCAACTGACGGGTATATGAACGTGGAAGAGTGTAACACCCTAAAAATGTCCTTATTTAAAATTTAGTAATTAAATTACTATTTATATTAAAGTGCTCATAATTAATATAGGGAAATAAAATTTTGAGGAAAATAAAAGAAAATATAGAAAATAGAAACATTATTGTTGCATTCATGCTGGTGCATTTATTTTTGATTGTTGAATTCAAATTTGAATTTGGATTTGAATTCAAAGGAGTGTTTGAATAAAAGAAAGACCTGTTCTTTTTCTCTCTCTTTTTCCTTCTCCTTTTCAGCCCAGCAGCCCAGCTCTTTTCTTCTTTCCCGCGCGGCCCAGCTCTCTCCCTTTTTCCTTCTTTTACCGTGGCCCAGCTACTCTGCGCAGCCTAGCTCGGCCGGCCCAACACTGCAGTCAGCCCGCGCTCACTCTTCTCTTCTCCCGCAGTCGCTGACCGCGCTGGCCCCACCTGTCAGCTTCTCCTTCTTCCTCTCGCCGTGTCCAAGCAGGACACCGCGCCGCCGCTGAGTCCACCTCGCGCACGCCTTCCGCCCGGCTTGGAGCGCACGCCAAGGTGACCTCAAGCCCCTTTATAAGCGCCGCTACCCCCTCTTCTCGAATCCCCAACCCTAGCCGCCGCTTCCAAGCTTGCAGCACCGCCGCCGCAACCCTAGCTGCCGCCGTCGTCTCGAGCTCGCCTCGCTGCCGCATAGCCGCCAAGAGCTTGCCCCGGAGCTTCGCCGCAAGGTGAGGAACTCGCCAAGCGTTTTCCCCTCTCTCTATCGCCTTCTCGCGCGCGCATAACTTCGCCGGAGTGCCCGCTCCGCCGTCGTGCGTCGCCGGCCTCCACCATTGTCCAACCTTCGAGTAGAACCCCCAAAACGGATTCACCATCCTCTCCTCTACCTCTGGGACCAAACGCGGCGAGAAAAGGAGCTCCCTAGCCCCCAGCCAAGCCAACTCCAGCGAGATTCCGGCTGCGCGCCGCCGCGAGCCGCCGTGCTCCGGTGAGCAGAGCGCCCGATCTAATCTTAGCCGTTAGATTCAAAACCGACGGCCAGATCTAAAACCCGAGTTAAACCAAGCTGGTTCACCGTGAACCCGTGAACCGCGGTTCAGGGCCGGTCTACGGTTCGGTCCGCGGTGACGTCAGCCGACGCCAGCTCTCAGCCGCCGCCGTGCCTGTTTTACAAAAGAGCCCCTGCAGTTTTCGAAAATCAACCCGCGGTCCACCTCTATTCAAAAGTATTTACAACTATGTCCTTTTTCTTTCGGTTTAGCCCCTACTCTTTCGAAAAATAGTGCCCGCCGTCCTAGAAGTCGTTTTTACTCGTTAGCCCTCGAGTTTTTATACGAAATTATGTTTTAGGTCCCTGGTTCCTTTCAAAAACACCCCTGAAAGCCTAAAACCTTTACCAGCAAGCCCCTAGAGCCCGTTTTAAGCGTAGTTTCTCCGTTTTAACTCCGATTTGAGTGATTTTCGCGCTCATGTGTTCATAGTAAAGCGTACAGTAACTCTAACGCCTTCTTTTCATCTTTTGTTTATGTTTGGTGTATTGTTCTAATTAAATGTCTTGTTTGCATGTATGTGTGGATGCTTGTGTGGTGATCGATGTGAGTAGTTGACGAGCCGTTCGAGTTCGCCGACGATCCCATTTCCGAAGAGCAGGTGCAGCAGCAGTTCGCTGAGGAAGGCAAGTATAACACAGACCATCCTTGTTACCTATACACCGATTAATCACATAAATCATATGCATGTGTCTAATACTGCTAACCACTAAGGATGTTCCTAGTCTTTACCTTATTCCTTGTTTACCCGGGGTTTTATGCATTATGGTTAGTCAATGCTACGCGCTGCAACCAAAATTTATTTTTAATGTCAATATTGAATTAATGGTTCACTTCAATGATGGTTAAAAGATGCTTTTTAGCAACATGGTTCGGGGAACTACAGCATGTGCTGTGTGCTTTGTTCTAGTGTCTCTATAAGGTTTGGTCTAGGGAATTAGAGCATGTGCTTCGTGCTTTGTTCTAATGTCTCTCCGCAAGGTCCGGTTCTTAAAGCGACAACCCAGGAACCTGTTCGCCGCCGTTGGAACTATAATGGCTCTGGTCTTGGATAATTAGCTTGTACGTCTCTAGCTCGCCAGTGGTTACCGAAAGGCATATGTGGGGAACATTCGTGAGAGTATAGTTTGATCCATCGAGGACGGTTCTATCCGTTGGCTATGCCCCGTTAGGCAAAGTCCCGTGATGTAAGCGCCTGATGTACGGCAGCTTCACACGTTGCGATGATTGCGCTCTCGCTCTGGACGCCATTGACCCCCTCACGTTGCGCCCTGAGCGTACGTCAATCTCGATGCCTCGGGTTATGCTGCCTATGTTGAACCAAAACGGCTACTGTGCTTGTTAGGGTGTTTTGTGAAAGTTCTCGTAACATAAATTCTTGTGGATTTATGTGACCGGCGGGTAAAGGGCGAAACCTCTGCAGAGTGTTGATCTATCATGATAGCCGTGCTCACAGATACGAGCGGTCTGGATCCTTTTTGATTAGAAGATGAAGTTAGTGATTGATGTTGGTTTGTTCTATAATCACTTATACCTTATTAATGGGTTTATACTTGGGATTCTACTCATTTGTAGTAAAATAGATGATAATAAAATGAAACAACTAAAAGTGCTAATGCAGTATAACCGTGTCAAGCCTTTTGTTCTTGCATAACCCGTGTTATACTTGTTAAGTAAGATGGTTTACTTACACTTGCAACTATTCAACAAAATCTCGGATGGGTAACAGATGGAGCAGTGAATGATCAGTCGCTTGCTGAGTTTCCGGAGGATCTGCCGTACTTCTAGCTGTGTTCAACCAGTCGGTGTCCCTGTGGACTTGAGGCTCTACCTAGTTAAGACGTTTAATAATATTAAGACTTCCGTTGTGTTATTTGTTTAAGACTATGTCTTGTGTTAAACTCTGATCTAAACTATTTTATTCGAGCATTGTGTTCTCTGTGATTCAATATTTGTAATCTATATGTGTTCTGTGGACATCCTGGGCACACATATGGAAGCATTCGGATTTCTTGGAAATCTGGGTGTTACAAAGAGCCACCACAGGAGTGTTGAGGTCGTGCTCCAATGCATGGACATGTACTCAACTTGATACACGACCAATTGGCCAAAAATAGGGTGACACAGCACCATGGGTACAAAAAGTCTCGACAGTATTTTGAAGATTGCAAGTGACTCCGAGCAGATATACTTGTGGTGCCTGAACAGTTGCAAAGTAGACTTAATATGCTTTCCATGCATTATCTGATCGCCCAAAATAGAGCCCGTTTGAATTTGTGGCCATCCTTAGAATTTGGTGCCAAAAATAGGGTGACGCTGCATGTGGGTAGAAAATGACTTTACAGTGTTTCGACCATTGCGTCTGACTCCGAATAGATATTGTGGCGGACCACTCCGAAATTATTCCAAGTTATGTACCACCGGGCCACAATCAAGTAGCCAGGCACTTAATCCGGAATAAACTGGAGCGCCGTCGGAATTATACCCGATTAACCACGCACTTTCATGATCGAAACAACACGCGCGCCCACACGAAGGTGAGTTCCAGAAATTACAACATTCCACCAAATCAACTTACATAAATAGTCTCAACAAATTATTACAAACCGAGTTCGAATTTCAAATAAAAGTACTAGAGTTCATTGCAGCGGAAACATTAACTAACGACGATACATAGTAACACCATAATGAAGCCAGCCATGGTGCTACTCCTCCTGATCCTCGGCAGAGGACGGAACCCACTCGACATGCCAGCCAGGTGGAACCTGGGTAGGCCAGGAAACGGAATTCACCGCCTCCTCGAAAATAGTACCTGAAATAAAAGCCACAAGCAAGGCTGAGTATACTAATACTCAGCAAAGCTTACCCGTCGGGTGAAAACTACTTCACCGACTTCTAGACATGAGAGGCTTTTGGCTGGTGGGTTTGTTTGCCAGAAAGCAACTAAGAGTGGATCCTTACTTTCATGATTTTAGCATCAAAATTCTATTAGTGTTAACCCTTCTAGATTAGCATTCTTTCTAAACATACAAGTGGTGCAATGCAATTTAGTACATACAACAAGTTCATCATCCTCAACGTTCCACTTGTTACTCAATGCGGCACAGCGGTCAAGCAGTCTCATTAACCGCGAGAAGCGGACAGTTCGAACCGAATTTTGCTACCTGGCCAGGGGAAACCCAACACACACGGATAATGCTTGCTATAAAAGGTACAAGCACTCCCCAACCTCTCCCATCAATCCACAATTCGGCGCCGGGTCCATTCCCTTAGGATAAAGGTTTACCGCTTCACTCACGGCATCACGCATATATCCACTTGTGTACGGCAAGGGAAACAAAATATTTCCATGGAGAGATGGCTATCGGTCCTAGCTGTTTCAATCTGGTACCGGGCTTACCGATTCCCATAGGTCGGCATGTGCGTGGTACGTTCAAAAACTTGACACACAGAACCACACGTTCCGACCTTAAACCAATTATCATACACGGACGGGAGATCTACACATACCATCCCGCCCGTCCATCCTTATGGTTCCAACATAAGTAAAGACAAGCAACTCCTATATCTCGCGAGTGACAGGAAATCACTCGACTTGTAACGGTCCTATAGGAGAAATAAATCTTTTGAGAAATTGAAAGCAAATATAAGGAATAGAAACATTATTGATGCATTCATGCTGGTGCATTTATTTTTTATTGTTGAATTCAAGATTTGATTTGAATTCACATGAGTGTTTGAAAAAAATAAAAGAAAAACTCTTTCCTCTCTCTCTCCTTTCTCTCGGCCTAGCCCAGCTCCCCTCTCTCTTTCTCTTTCTCTTCCTTGCAGAGCGGCCCAGCAAACCAGCCCACCAGCCCAGCATCGCGCCTCCCTTCCCCGTCTCTTCTTTGCGTCGCTGATGACCGGGCCCGCACGTCAACAACATCTCCTACCTCTCGCGCCCGACCGCACCAGGCACGGGTTGAACTCAAGTCAGACTCGAGCTGGCACCCCGACACCGTACCAGTTTCCCTTGGCTTGGTGCGCACACCGAGGCCACCCTGCGTCCCTATAAAACCCGCCACAGCAGCCCCAGGAACCCCCTCTTCCTCCCACACCTCAAACCCTAGCCGCCGAGCTCGCGCGTCAGCCTCCGCCACCAATCCCTTGCTCCGTCGCCTTGCCATCGCCAAGAGTTTGCCCTGGAGCTTTGCGGTTTGGTGAGGAGCACACCGAGCCCTTTTTCCCTCTCCCTCTCATTCTCCCGCGTCAGCGCGACCTCGAGGGAGTTCGCTAGCCGCACAATCCTTGCTCCCAACCACCCAAACCAATTCCCCATCCTTCTCTCTCTCTCCCAACTCTGGCAAGCCCTCGCCGCCGAGCGAGGCAGCGCCGCCGCGAGCCGCCGTCTCCGACGACCCAGACACTAGGATTCAATCCTAGCCGAACTGTGACATCCCTGAAGTAAAAATGTAGAAAACACATTTAAAATAGGTTAAAAGGGGAAAAAGTGGTGTTAAAATTCAAAAATTCATCAAAACTCAAATTTAAATTCAAAAACAAAGGTCTTTTGACACCCAACTGAAATCTCAAGAATTTTGTACTAAACTTAAAAATCTCCAAAAATAAAAGGTGTTTTTCATCACAAAAAAGGCCTAGTCACTGTTTGGAACTTTTGAAAATTTTGTAGTTTAGCCCCTCAAAAACTCGAAAAAAAACAGTTCTGAACACCTTTTTGAAATTGGGTTGTTTGAGCTTGAAAAATTTGAAATTTCAGGTTCACCCCAAAAAGAAAGTTGTGTCCCACATCTCAAATTCCAACTTTTATTTTTGCACTTTTTCATGTTCAGTTCAAATTTTTGGAGAAAATTCAAAAGGGGCAAAGGAGCTCCACGAGGGCGCCTGGCAGGCCCTGGCGCGCTCTGCGCCTGGCCGGAGTTCGGCCGCCACGTGGCCGGCGAGCGGCGGAGGCCACGCCGAGCCGGCCGAGCAGCGGCGGTAGGTGGCTCTTGTCCTCGCGCGTTTGTCCAAGCCTTCCGTACGGTCACGTCGCGCGCGACAGCGCCGCTTTGCCTCGCGCCGCGCGAACGCCATCATGGCGGGCGGAGCGCCGCCGTTGGCCGCGCGCTCGCGCGCGTCGCGCAGAGCCGCTTCGCGGCGGATTCCCTCCCCGCTACGCGCCAAGTCGCCTCTGCAGCGTATCCCAGCGCTCATGCGACAATCCCCTTCGCCCAACCCTCGCGCACGCTCTGTTCGAGCTCGGGAGTTCTTCAATGGCGCGTCGCGTCGCTGTCACTCCTAACGCGCGCTCCCGAGGCAGCACATCCCCTCTCTAGCGTGCCAAAGCACTCCACCGAGCCCCTCACCACTTCCCCTCAGTCCACAGCACTGCCATTTCGCTTCCCCGCGCTCGCTCCCGTCATCTTCAACCTCCAGCGACGCGGACCGAGCCGAGCTTCCAAGCCAAATTCGTCCTCGTTCCTCCACCATTCCCAAATCCCTCGCGCATAGAGCTAGACCACTTCCCTAGCTTCCATTTCCCCCACTTCTCGCGAGCTCTCCCCAACTCTCCGGCGAGAAATCGGATTTTCTCCCAAATCCGCATTTCCGGCCGCCGGAGCACGCGCACGTCAAGCCCCTACTTCGAGCCCTCCCCGAGGTCAACCGAGCCTTCCACTAGCTTCGCTGAGTCCCACTGGTGCTCTAGGACCCCTCCAACCCCGGCGAGATCCTCCACCCTCGCCGGAATCGAGCCTGCGGCGGCTGCACCGCCACCGCACGTCGCCGGCGAACTCCGAGCTTCCCCCGGCCTCCCAACCGCCACCAATCGACTCGTGGTGAGCCACTGGTCCTTTTCCCCCACTTCCCCGACCCTATCTCGCCGTCGTTTGGCCGGCGCAACTCCGGCGACGAGCCGAGGACCTAAGTTCATCTTCTTCCTTTTTCCAGGGTTCCTAGTAAAAAATGCAGGGACCTGTTCGCGAAGTTTCAAAAGATTCAAGGGCCGGCGCGTAAAAAGATTCTTAAGGTTTAACCCTTTTTCCCAAAATCTTGTAAAATCCACCAAAAATCGTACAAAAATCAGAAAAATGCACAAAAATTCTCCCTGGACTCGTAAGATTGTAAACTCTAATCTCATGTTAGCATGTAGGTACTTTTGGTGAACCATTTTTGAATTAAAATTCAAACTATGAATTTAGAAACTTGTGCACCATTTTGAATCCAGAGCTCTGCTAGGGCTGAGCTTTGGATATGTTGTTTGCAGTGACTCCAAAGGGGACCTAAAAATATGGACTGTAGCTTCAGTTATGAATTAAATTGTGATTCCTGTCTTTTTGCAGTCCGGAAATTAATAAAAATAATCCATGCAGTTAAAAATCACCATTTTCTCCAAAGGCCTAAGAACTTGTTAGCACATCTGCTAAAAATGCAAAACTTAATTTTTTGCCCTGTTTAGGCTAGCAAATAAATAGATATGTGTTTTTGGATAGAAATTTGTTGAGGACTGTCCAAGGATTATTTTGAGCCACCACTTGGCCAGAGCCCTCCTTACACTCATGACTAGCTCTGGTAGGAAAATTTCCCGATTTGGATGTATTTTCGATTTTATATGAATTTATCTTGTTTATTTAAGCAGCAGTTTGTACTATTTTTAATAAATTCTGTGTAGCTCAGTTTTAGCTAAATTTTGGAGTGAGCCTAACTCTTATACTCCAGTAGCTGTCATAAAGTTTGTAGATAAAAAGGATGAACAGAAACCGAGAAACAAAAATGAGAAGAAACTAAGGTGGAATTAAGTTATAAAAAAAAGGAGGAAATAGACCTTTTTGATAATTAATTAAAATGAAACATGGAAAGTCTAAAATTCCAGAACAGCACCCCAAACCTCAAAATAATAAATGGGAATTCTTTTATATGTGTACACAATCACCATCAAAGATGCATAAAATTTTTCCACACCCCTCCTCTAATTTTGGGAAGGAGAAAGTAGTACATTAGCATGTCTAGGTGAATATGGCCTTCAAGGCCTTAGTTTTGGATCAACTAGGCAGCCGCTATAAAGTTATGCATCTCATGTAGAAGGCGCTATTGCGGACGGCTTCTATCACCTCATCCCCGCCGACGTAGAAGGCATCCCGGAGAACGGTGCCAACGAAGGAACAGTCAACCTGGAGGCTAACACTCAGCTATCGCAAGAAGACAAGCTCCGGAGCATAACCTAACTTTTAAAGTTTATGCATCTATGAATTACCTATGCTTGTGCATTTACGTTTCAAGGAGTTGCTTGAATACATTAGTTGCATAATTCTAGTACCTATGACTTGCAACACTAGTATGAAAGGATCGATAGGGCATTGCTTTAGGTCCGTTACAAGTCGAGTGATTTCCTGTCACTCGCGAGACATAGGAGTTGCTTGTCTTTACTTATGTTGGAATCATAAAGATGGACGGGCGGGATGGTAGATGTAGATCTCCCGTCCGTGTATGATAATTGATTTAAGGTCGAAACGTGTGGTTGTGTGTGTCAAGTTTTTGAACGAACCACATGCATGCCGATATATGGGAATCGGTAAGCCCGGTACCAGATTGAAGCAGCTAGGGCCGATAGCCATCTCTCCTTGGAAACTTTTGTTTCCCCTGCCGAACACTTGTGGATACATGCGTGATGCTGTGAGTGAAGCAGTAAACCTTTATCCTAAGGAAGTGGACCCCGTTCCGAATTGTGGATCGATGGGAAAGGTTGGGAAGTGCTTGTAACTTTTATAGCAAGCATTATCCGTGTGTGTTGGGTTCCCCTGGCCAGGTAGCAAAATTCGGTTCGAACTGTCCGCTTCTCGCGGTTAATGAGACTGCTTGACCGCTTGGCTGCATTGAGTAACAAGTGGAACTATGAGAATGATGAACTTGTTGTATGAATTAAATTGTATTGCACCACTTGTATGCTTAGAGAGGATGCTAATCTAGAATGGTTAAATCTACTAGAATATGATGCTAAAACCATGAAAGCAAGGATCTATTCTTAGTTGCTTTTTGGCAAACAAACCCACCAGCCAAAAGCCTCTCATGTCTAGATGTTGGTGATGTAGTTTTCACCCGACGGGTAAGCCTTGCTGAGTATTAGTATACTCAGCCTTGCTTGTGGCTTTTATTACAGGTACTGTGATGGATGTGGCAGTCGATGCTATTACTTGGCCTACCCAGGTTCCCCCTGGATGGCACATCGAGTGGGTTCCGTCCTCTGCCGAGGAACGGGAGGAGTAGCACCATGGCAGGCTTCATCATGGTGTTACTATGTATCGTCGCTAGTTTACTTTTCCGCTTCTATTAACTATTTTATTCCGCTGTAATGAACTTGATACTCTGATTTAAATTTCAAACTTGGTTTGTAACAACTTTGTGATACTATTTATGTATGATGAAATTGTGGAATGTTGTAATCTCTGGAATTCACCTTCGTGTGGGCATGCTTGTTGTTTCGATCGAGAAAGTACGTGGTTAAATCGGGTTTAATCTGACGGCGCTCCAGCTTATGCCGGATTAAGTGCCTGACTGCTCGATTAGCGGTCCAGGGGTACTTAACTTGGAATAATTTCGGAGTGGTCCGCCATAGCTGGCATCAGAGCCAAAACAGGCGCACCAGAGAGAGCAACAAACCTTAAATAAACACTTTGGAATAAAACTTGCCAACTCGTACTTCCACCGCGCATTGCGATGGAAGGTTATTCTTAGGACCGCTAAGGATGTTACATAGAGCGTGAAGCCTATGTGGGTTAAGGGATCACGATATGATAGGTGGCTAATAATATTATACTGACTTCCAGCACATTCTATTCTGTCATTTACTTTACGCAATGGTGGGCGCAAGGTACGGCGATTGCTGTAACGTACCACGGCACTATATGAAAATATAGTGGCGGCACATAGTCAATACGCTGTGATGGCGTATGAAAATAGAATAGCATGGTGGCACAAGGTACGGTGATTGCTGTAGCGTACCATGGCATCATATGCAAATATGATGGCGGCACAAAGTCAATACGCTATTTCATGAGCGTATGAAATTGTCAATATGTTGCCTTGGTGACATATGAAACATTGCCCATTCAATGTTGAACGTTCGGGTGCCACCTCTATAGTGGGTGGTAATGTATGGAGACGCTTTCGTGAGTGCTGGCACGAAAGGTTGATTATATATGCTCTGGAATGGAATTTTCTGCAGGTACACTAAACACGATTCCGTATGATGAACGGTTAGAAAAGTTCGGCTAGTTAATATAGGGAGAGACGGATATTGCCTAGCCACCGGCACTAACTTCGTAGGCCAAAAGTTTATTGGCATGTGTGTTGGTGAGAACGAATAGCCCACTCATGCATTGCATTTTACTGAAATTATATTGAACCTTAATACGTGACCATCGAACCCGCCGTCAAAATTTGAATCACAACCGAAACTCTGCCGAAACCAGTCTGTTTGCACCATTAATTCGAACCTGAAAACGTTGTCAAATGAAACAGTGTTCAACATGAAAGTTGTCATAAATGTTATCTAGTTTATACTGTAGAAATTTCAACGAAAATGGTTCAGTAGAACTGGAGTTATGCTTAAAATGGTAACCTCCTGTCTGCTGGAAATTTCTGGGAACAGTGAGATAAAAATTGACTTTTTACACCGTCTTAACGACAGTTTCTGCTCAAACCTCCAACATGAAACTTGTTCCGAATTACTTAAGCAATGTCCTGGCCAAATTTGGGAATTTTTGAGCTTGTAGATGCCGAGTTTTATAATTTTTTACTACATTGTCCAGAATCTGTTTTATTTTTCTTTGGCGCTAACCGGTTCTCACCCTTGCCCTTTTTGGTTCAGAAAGGACGCTCACGCTGACTTGGCCAGCTACCCCAACGATGTTTCCTTTTCGGACTGCCTTGGATGGGAAGGTTTCCCTAGCATTTTGTGGTCAGTTTTGCAGGCACTCGATTATCCTACCCCGCCACAATATGAGAGAACCCTCATCCGAGACCGAGGTGTGACCCGATCTCGTGTGCGTTTGGTGGTACATCGCCATCCACCGTGTCCTAGCTCCCCCACTTGGAGTGTGGAAGTTCATAGACACCACATGGAGACTACTTGTGAGCTAGCTGCCTTGAATGGCATCAGTTCTTTTTGTGCTCAGAACCAGGACTTGGTAGAGCACCAGTTGCTTGGGTTGTTTCCACCGACCCAGCCGGACGATGCTCATTGGATGAGGCGCTATCTTAGCTCCCCTTTGAGGATGGCGGAGAATCCCGTCGCTGCAGCTGCACTTATGATGAGGTGGATCCGAGCTTACCACCGCTTGCAGGCACTTTTAGGACGGTCGCAGAGCGAGATGCTCAACCTTGCCATGGACATGTCTGTCCGTGCCCGTGACATTGGGGTTGAGAGGACCTCATTGTCCATTGAGGTGAGCACCAGAGACGCCATGATTGCTGATTTGGAAAGGCAATTGACTGACCTCCACATCGCGCACAACAATGTCCAAAATGAGCTAGCCCAAACAAGGGAAGAACTTGAGGAGGTGCACGGTACTTTGGAGCATGCCAATGCCATGTTAGCCGCCCATGATGCTCAGCACCTTCTTGAGCAGGAAGGAGAGCATGGGGAAGGAGAGGCCCCCGACTCCGACATGGATACCGAGGATGACATGCCGCCCCTTCCAGCTCCACCATCACATATGGGCAGCGAGGCTACCGCTAACAACCTAGATGATTTCTAGAAGTTGTAGTAGCAAGATTACTCCTCCGCATAGCCTAAATTTTGGCTTCATGTTGTAATAGGCTAGATGGAGTTGAGCTTCCATTCAATCTTTTGTGACAATGTAATTTAATGGTGTGGTTGTGTGATCCAAAACTTGATGAAGGTTGTAATGGCTGTGTGGAAAACATTCTGCAGCTAACTTTGTTTTAATTATTGATGGGTTTTCCATTCTGTCGGTGCCTGATTTGGTCGCACCGGCACCAACGAGTGATTGCGGTGCTAACCACTCGTTTCCCTGATGGCGAGAGTGAGAGACGGTGTTTTATCCTGGTTCCGGCCACGGGGCCGTACGTCTAGCAGGGGTGCGATGCACCAGGTTACGTGTTGCTTGTAGTAGGGGTTTACAAGCAAGGTGGGAGAAGGAGATGAGCTCCCAAGTCCCTAGCTATGTGGTGTGTGCTCTGGGGTGTATGAACTTGTGTATCTGTGCGAATTCTTCTTCTTGTTCCCCTTCTCGTTGCCCTTTGCATGGGCTTTCCCTCTCCTTTTATAGGCCAAGAGGGCGGGGTGCTAGTACATGTGTTTGTCGCCGAGTGCACTGTTCGTCCATGCCGCGCACCACGCGAGCGGGAATCGCGCCTTCCAACTCCGCTGACGACATGGCAGGAGCTGACGTATCGTCCTTCCTTCTCGTGACGGCTCACGGCGTCGAGGGTGGCAACTTGCGCACGGCGTTCCATGGTCTCCTTCGAGGTTGCCTTCGAGGGTGGCAGCGCGTCCGGCGGGGGGGGGGTAAAGTCAAAGGAGTGGTTGGCACAGTGCTGCTGGCAGGGTTAGGTCTGGCGTGCAGCATGGCGCTCAGAGTCCACTGTTGCGAGTGGATTTGACCGATGTCCTCTCCGGAGTGCAGGTGATGGCGTGGAGCAGTGATCCCTGCTTTTTGACCGCGTCATCATGACCCTGATGAGTCGCGGTGCGTTGGGCGTCGTTCCCGGCGAGGCCGGCTCGAGCTTGGATCGCAAGCTCGAGCTCGCCAACCCTCGAACGATACGGAAACCACCCGCTCGAGGGTGGGGGTCGCCCTCGAGGCCGCCGAGCCTCGAACGAGACGGAAACCACCCGCTCGAGGGTGGTCGTCTTCCTCGAGCCGGATGGATGCCGAGGATTCGTAGCGATGGCGGGCCTTTGCTGGGCCGTGGAGCCAGGTTAATGTCGTCGTGGGCCTTGATGTCAAGTAGCTTTTGGGCCTAGATTAGGGTACCCCTTTTGCAGGTGCCCAACAGTAGCCCCCGAGCCTTCGCAGGGATGAGGTTTAATCCTGCGAAGGTTGGTGTTCATCGAGGCTTTCGAGGCCTTCATATCTTCGTGGGTTCCGAGAATCCGTGGGGGCGCGCTAGCGTACCCGCGGGTGTAGCCCCCGAGGCCTTGGGAGAGTGGTCGACACTCTCTCAAGGTCTCAACACTTAAGGTGAAGAGCACCCGTGGGTTCCTCGGACGTGGGTTCGTTCACCATGCCCGAGGTGGGGGGGATTTCGAGCTCTTCGTGTCTCGTGCTCCCTGTTCGAGGGTGCTGAGGAGGAGGCGACCCGTGCTTCCCTCGGTGGGATCGAGCCATAGATGCCTGGTTGAGCTGGTAACGGGTGGTTCAAGCGGAAGTCCATGCCCCGTTCGATAAGGGTAGGCTCGCGGTCATAGGACACGCCCGTAGAAGCCTTTCGCAAAAAGTATGCTAGACGGGACTCGACCTCATTCGATAGAGGTCGAGGGCTCGATGCTCCCCCTCGAGGGGTCCCTCGATCTAGGCACTCTGCCTGGCCTCGAACATAATCGGTTGGTTTCCTCGAGCGTTCGAGCTTTGAGGGTACCGTCGATTATCCCTGACTCCATTGATCTGAGGCCCTTGTCGAAACCCTTCGTAGGCCCAAGGTTCGAACCCCTGATCAGTAGCACGATGGCTCCTTCAGTTCGAGGAGGAAGCATCGAGCGTTATTCCACGAGTCCCGCTCTGCGCGGGGTAACGAGGCTTTCGAGACCTCTTTCCCTCGAGGGGGCATCCTCGAGCCTTCGAGCTTCGAGGCTCCTCCTTCGAGGGTGGGCGCCTTGAATGCGCCCTCGTTCTGCGCGGGTCATGATGACTGGCAACGAAAATCTCGCGGTTTCGTGGTTTCGTGGGAGAAGTGGGCGCGCTTTCTCAGTCGAGGCGTGCGGGCGCAGTTCGACACGACCGCACGTCTGCCGCGCCAGACTCCTCGAGAATTACGGCGCAGTTACTTGATGGCGCGGTTGACGCGGCCCGCGCCGTTACGTCTCCCGGGGAGGCCTGGCTGTCAGCCTAGGGGCTGTCGCGTCAAGGCCGGCGTCCTGCCGTGCCTAGCTCCGCGGGGGGAGTATAAATAGCACGGCAGTGCCCATGCCAAGGGTACGCTTCCCTTAGCATTCTAGCCTTTGCCTTCAGCTCCCTTTGCCCTAGCCTTTGCCTTCGTCTTCTTCCTTCGTCCGAGCTCTCTCCACCGCCATGGCCCAGTTCGTTGATCCTGCGCCGTGGAAGCCATCCAACGCCACCAAGCATTGCTTGGACAGCCTTGTGGAGGTCGGAGTGCTACCGCCCAATGTCGACGGCGAGCCGCCTGTCTGGATCTCGCTAGGGGCCGCTACGGAGCCTGCTTCGCCGGAGGGCTACGTTGTCAGCCTCGCTCGTTTCCATGAGCGGGGCTTCGGCGTTCCGGTGGGGAGGTTCATGCGGGCGCTGTGCTTCCACTACAAGGTGGAGCTGCACAACTTCTCGCCCAATGCGATCTCGCAGGCGGCGGTGTTCGTCGCCGTCTGCGAGGGCTGTCTGGGCATCGAGGCCCATTGGGACCTCTGGCGCCATCTCTTCATCGGCGAGCTCTTCTCGGAGAGCGTCTCAAAGGGGGTCCGTCGCCCTGTTCGCGCCGGCGGCCTTGTGCTCCAAGTCCGGAGGAGCCGCAAGGACCTCTACATCCCTTGCTCCATGGTTTCCAACAACCAAGATTGGGACAAGGGATGGTTCTACCTCCGCAACGACGGAGGACGTCTGCCACCCTACATCGGCAAGCTGCTGACGCAGAAGCAGGACTTCTGGTCCTTCGGTGTGTCGCCGCCGGAGCAGAGGAAGAAGCTTGCCCCATTGACCGAGGCGCTACAACGCCTTTCGAGGTACGGCCTCACCGCTGGTGGGGTTATCGCCAACTTCCACCGGCGGCGGGTGCTTCCCCTTATGCAGCGGAGCCTCCCGCTGTACAAGATGACCTCCGGCGCTGACGTCACCGGCACGACGATGGCCGCGGAGCCATTGCCCGTCGCCACCGCCGTTCAACGGGCGCGGCGTGCCGTCGACAGGCTGCCGGACGACCCGTGGGCGGTGCCGATGCGGCCCGAGGATGGCTTCCCGAGCCTCGTGAGTGACTTTCGTCCCTCGTTTTTGTGTTTTTTTTTCTTTTTGTTTTGTTTTCGCATCTCTGACCTTCCGAATGGTGCCTCGCAGGGCGTATCGCGCAGCCAGTACTCCAAGCCCCCTGTCCCCAAGGACAAGGCTGTTAACCGCGCCCTCGCCGAGAAGGCGAAGGAGGCCAAGGCCCGGAGGGAGGCTCGGTTGAAGCGGAAGGACCGGAAGAGGAAGAAGCACGAGGTAGAGAATCGCGAGCGGGCGAAGCAGGGGCTCTCACCGCTCCCTACGCCGGAGTCTTCCACCGATCCCGAGGGATCTGACGAAGACGGCGGGGCGAGGAGCCCATCTCCGCTCGAGCTTCCCATCGGTGGGCCCGCCCCTGCTGCAGCGTCTGGGGGCGGGGGCTAAGAGATCGTCGATCTCGGGACACCGCCATCGACCGTGGTGCCCTCCGCTGAGTGTCCGTCGGGGGCAGCAACGGCTATCCTTGAGGAAACCCATGGTCGAGGCGAGGCCCCTCCGTCGACCGTGGGGCCTGCCTCTGAGGGCCCATCGGGGGTAGCACCGACTACCCTCGAGGAACCTCAGGATCGAGGCGAGGCGCCCGAGCGGCCGAGCGCCGTCGAGGAGGCCCCGGCCCGTGGGCCGGAAGTGGAGGTCCCCCAAGTAGAGCCTGTCGCCTCTACGAGGGGCGAGGAGGCCTCGAGGGTGACCCCTCAAGGGGAAGCCATCGTCTCGGCGGGAGGCGAGGCCTCGAGGATGGCTCCCCAAGGGGAGGCCGGCACAACCACGGGAGGTGAGGTCCCGGGGGCGACTCCCGTTCCGACCTCGAGGTCAAAACGGAAACTCCCCTTCGTGCGGTAAGTTTTCTTCGTTGCTTGCTTGTCGTTGATGTTTCGTCATCGTCTCTGGCCGAGCTTTTTTTCAGTCGAACTGGGGGACGGAGCACGCCTTCCCTCGCGCCGACCAAGGCCCTCAAGATCGGGCCAAGCTCGTCGCCTCACTCGTCCTCGCAGCTCCTGGGCCCGGGAAACGAGGTCATGCAAGACTTTGTTACCTTCTTCGACACCCAGGCGGAGCTGCAGGTCGAGCAGCAGCCGCGCGAGGAGGCGCCCCGGGTCCTCAAGGAGCCGAGACCGCCTCAACTCCTCGAGGCCGCTGCCGAGCCCCACGCCGAGGTCGCTCGACCCGAGGAGGCCACCCCCGTGCCTGGGGAGGCTCTTCGCGTCGAGGAACCGTCTGCGGCGCCCGTGGAGGCGGACGCCGCGGTGGTCCCTCCGCATGAGGTGGGAGAGGGGCGAACCCATGGCGGCGGGTTCCCCCACCTGAAGGAGCTGGCAGAGGCTCTGGGGGTGGGAGCCCCCGTGACGTAGGGGCGCGAGAGTGGCGAGGCCGCGCCGTCGACTCTCATCATGGCTCCACCGGGGCCAGCGCCGGCCTGGTCCTACGGGGCGCATGCCCGTGGGAGCGCGGAAATGTGGCAAGCCCGCCGCGAGCTTCCCCAGCGGTTTGTCGATGAAGCCGTGGCGGAGGAGCACCTGTGGGAGGTCCAGTCGTCGCACGGCCAGGACGTTCGCAGGGCGCTGCAGGACATCCTCCGTCTTCACGACGAGGCCGGCAAGGTCCACCAGGTTCGTTTCGGTGTAGGTAGTGTTTTTCGCCGTGCCTTATTTTTTCAAAGGAGGCTTAGCTCTTCTTTCGCAGGAACTCCGCCATCAGGCGTTCGCGAAGAACGACCAGATTGCGGAGCTATTGTTGGAGCTCCGTCGTTTGTCGGGGGTGCTCGAGGCTCGAGAGCGCCAGCTGGACGACCTTCGAGGCGCTCGGGACCGGGCTGTCGCCCAGGGTCGAGAAAAGGGCGAAGTCATCGCCCACCTCGAAGGCTCGGTCAGCGCCCTGCGCGAGCAGCTCGCGAACAGCAGCGACTGGCTGGACAACGAGCGGGCTGCGCGTCGTGCGGCGGAGCTGGCGGTCGAGGAAGAGCGGCGTCTCGCGGTCGAGGCTCGAGACCGGCTCGAGCTAGAGCAAGCTGCTAGGGCCGCGGCGGAGCGGCAGGCTGGAGAGGCGGAGCAGCAGGCCCGAGAGGCGGAGAAGGCTCTCGAGGCTGCTCAGGGACAAGTCGAGGGTAAGCCGCTTTGGCTCGAGCTCTGACCCTTTTGTTTTGTTGCTTGTTTGGCTGACTTTGTTGGTGTAGCATAGAAGCAGGCGCTTCAGGCCGAGACCGAGTCGAAGGAAGCCGTGCTGGTGGCGCAGACGGAGACCCAGCGCGAGCTTGATGAGCTGGTGCAGGCAGCCTCGGCCGCCTACAACGAGATTGCTGTTGCCAGCTTGCAGTCCGAGAGCTCCCTCGCTAGTCGCCTTCGAGCGCTTGGGGGCCACTTCACTTCGCGCGTGAAGGAGGCCCTTCTGCTCGGAGTTCGGAAGGCGCTTGGAGTGGTTACGACCCACTACCAAGCGGACCTCTCGAAACTCGCCGCCGGGTACGTCGTCGCCGACAACCTCAATGACGAGGAGGCAGTGGCGGCGATGGAGGAGGCCGATGCTGCTGCCGATGGAACGGCGCGAGTGCTTGCCGGCCACTTCGAGGGCGTCCTCTTACCTGGCGAGGACGGCGGCGGCTGGGACGACCTTGGCGGCGAGGGTGATCCCTGAAAGGCTTGGGCCATCAAGCCCGAATGTAAAGAAGTAGTTTAGAGTTTTTAGACTTTTTAATGTAAGACTGATTTGCTCGTATCTTACTAAACATCGTTTATTTTGCATTTAAACGTGATGTTTGCTTTTTATGCGATGTCTTTGCGACGTGCATTAGTCCGATGCTTGTGCCTCGAGAGGAAAGCGTCGCTAGGATCGTTCGTATGTGAATGACTTAGGCGGAGGGAAGTGAGGTGTTGCCGTAGCCTCGAGGCGTAAGCGAACACTTGGCTCAAACGACCCTGCCCTTGTCCGTTTCACGCCTAGCGTGTTTCCTTCGAGGTTTCGCAAAGGATTTTTTGAAAAGCGACGATTTTTTCGAGGGTTAGCCCCCATGTAGCCCCCGAGGGAGGGGTGGCTCTACCGAGGGTAGAGCCAAACCTTCCTCGAAGCCCGAAAGGAAAAAAAGTTCGTTTTATTTTCTTCCAAACTGTGGGGGTAAAAATATCGACACTTGATTCAAAAGATTCGTACAAATCTAGAGCATGTACAAAGATTTCGAGGGCTACGGGGCCACTCTAGGGATAGAAACGACGTAGCTGTTGGATGTTCCAGGCGTTCTTGAGGATCTGCCCGTCCTCGTCAGCTAGCTTGTACGTTCCGGGCTTGAGTACTTCGGCGACGATGTACGGCCCCTCCGACGGGGGCGAGAGCTTGTGCCGCCCTCGGTTGTCCTGTCGAAGTCTCAACACGAGGTCTCCTTTGCAGAGATCTCGATGCCGGATCCTTCGAGCCTGTTGTCGCCACAGGCTTTGCTGGTACCTCGCCGAGTGGAGTAGAGCCACGTCTCGAGCTTCGTCGACTTGGTCGAGCGAGTCCTCTCGAGCCTGGCAATTTCGCTGCTCTTGGTACGCTCGGAGCCTAGGGGACCCATACTCCAGATCCGTAGGGAGGATGGCCTCTGCCCCAAAGACGAGGAAGTATGGGGAGAACCCTATCGCTCTGCTTGGGGTTGTCCTTAGACTCCAAATCACCGATGGTAACTCTTGTACCCACTTGTGCCCAAACTTCTTCAGCTTGTTGTGAATTCTGGGCTTTAGGCCTTGTAGAATCATGCCATTGGCACGTTCTACTTGGCCGTTTGTTTGCAGATGAGCCACTGCTGACCAATCCACTCGGATGTGGAAATCATCGCAGAATTTTAAGAACTTCTTTCCCGTGAATTGAGTGCCGTTGTCGGTGATGATGGAGTTGGGAACCCCGAAGCGATGGATTATATCGGTGAAGAAAAGCACCGCCTGCTCAGACTTGATCCTACTGATGGGTCGAGCTTCGATCCATTTGGAGAACTTGTTGATTGCCACCAGTAGATGCGTGAAGCCCCCGGGCGCTTTTGCCATTGGCCCGACAAGGTCGAGGCCCCATACGGCAAAAGGCCACGTAATGGGAATGGTCTGCAGCGCCTGAGTAGGTAGGTGCGTCATGCGCGCGTAAAACTGGCACCCTTCGCAGGTTCGTACCACTTCCGTGGCGTCTGCCACGGCAGTGGGCCAGTAGAAGCCTTGTCGAAAAGCGTTACCCACGAGCGTGCGTGGGGCGGCATGATGTCCGCACACGCCTGCGTGAATGTCGAGGATAAGCTCTTTTCCCTCGGGTATCGGGATGCAGCGTTGCAAGACCCCCGAGGCTCCCCGTTGGTACAGTTCCCCTTCGATGATGAGGAATCGTTTAGCTTTCCTTGCTACGCGCCTTGCCTCCGTTCGATCGTTAGGCAAGACGCCTCCGTCGAGCCAGTCGAGGTACGGGCTCCGCCAATCTCGAGGTGCCGAAGCCTCGTCAATTTCCATCGCCTCTGCCTCGTCCTCTTCTCCCGAGCAAGCTTCGTATCCCATAGGTTCGTCCTCGTCCGCCAAGAGCTCCGCGCTCGTGGGGTCGAGGGCGGATGTTAGAGCGTCGGGTGCGGTTGAGGCCTGGGTCGAGGTGGCGAGGGTGATCGAGGGTACGTCGATGTCCTTGGCAAAAACGTTCGGGGGAATGGTGGCTCGCCCCGACGCAATCTTCGCCAATTCGTCAGCTTCCTCGTTGTATCTTCGTGCGATGTGGTGGAGCTCGAGGCCGTCGAACTTGTCTTCGAGCTTACGCACCGCCTGGCAGTATGATGCCATTTTTTCGTCGTGGCAGCTCGATTCCTTCATCACCTGATCGACGACCAGCTGCGAGTCGTCGCGGATGTCGAGGCGCTTGATGCCGAGCTCGAGCGCGATTTTCAAGCCAGCAAGGAGCGCTTCATACTCCGCCATGTTGTTGGACGTGGGGAAGTTGAGCCGCACGACGTATCGAAGGTGGTCCCCGCGGGGTGAAATGAAGAGTAGGCCGGCGCCGGCGCCGGTCTTCATCACCGACCCGTCGAAGTACATTTCCCAGCAGTCGAGGCTGGACTTCGAGGGAGGGAGCTGGGTGTCGGTCCACTCGGCTACGAAGTCAGCCAAGGTCTGGGACTTGATGGCTTTTCTTGGCGCGTAAGCGAGGGTCTCCCCCATCAGCTCTGTCGACCATTTCGAGATTCGCCCAGAGACCTCGCGGTTCTGAATGATTTCGCCCAGCGGAAAGGACGACACGACGGTCACCGGGTGGGCCTGGAAATAGTGTCGCAGCTTGCGTCGGGCCAGTACGATGGCGTAGATCAGCTTCTGGATATGGGGATACCTCGTCTTGGTCTCAGATAGGACCTCGCTGATGTAGTACACCGGTTGCTGGACCGGTAGAGAATGTCCTTCCTCAGTCCTTTCCACTACTATGACCGCGCTGACGACTTGAGTTGTCGCCGCGACATAGAGGAGGAGAGGTTCGCCCTCTTTCGGCGAGGTAAGGATCGGCGTGTTCGTTAACGCTGTTTTGAGTCGATCGAGAGCTTCCTGAGCCTCCGTGGTCCAGGTGAAGTGCTCTGACTTCCTCAAAAGTCGATACAGAGGCAACCCCTTCTCTCCGAGACGAGAGATGAAGCGGCTCAGGGACGCTAGGCATCCCGTCACCCTCTGCACACCCTTCAGGTCGCGGATCGGTTCCATCTGTTGGATGGCCGTGACCTTTTTGGGGTTGGGCTCGATGCCTCGTTCGGAAACAATGAAGCCTAGGAGCATACCTCGAGGCACGCCGAAGACGCATTTTTTGGGGTTGAGTCTTACTCCGTGCGCCCTGAGGCAGCTAAACACGACCTCGAGGTCGCGTACCAGGTCGTCCGCCTTCCTGGTTTTTACGACGATGTCGTCGAAATACGCTTCTACGATACGACCTATATGATCCCCGAAGACGTGGAGCATACAGCGTTGATATGTGGCCCCGGCGTTTCGAAGGCCGAAGGGCATCGTAACGTAGCAGTACATGCCAAAAGGAGTGATAAAGGAAGTCGCGAGCTGGTCGGACTCCTTCATCTTGATCTGATGGTAGCCGGAGTACGCATAAAGGAAACATAAAAGTTCACATCCCGTCGTGGAATCCACAATTTGGTCTATACGTGGTAAAGGAAATGGGACTTTCGGGCACGCTTTATTCAAGCTGGTGTAATCCACACACATTCTCCACTTCCCACTTTTCTTTTTTACTAGTACAGGATTCGCTAGCCACTCGGGATAAAACACCTCCTTGATGAATCCGGCCTCCAAAAGCTTGCGTACCTCCTCACCGATCGCTCGCCGTTTCACTTCGTCGAAACGGCAGAGACGTTGTTTGACCGGCTTGGAGTGGGGGCGGATATCAAGAGAGTGCTCGGCGACCTCCCTCGGAATGCCTGGCATGTCCGAGGGGCTCCACGCGAAGATGTCTGCGTGAGCGTGGAGACAGTCGACAAGCACCACTTCCTATTTGTCACTGAGGGAAGAGATGATCCTCAACACCCTGCCATCGGGGCTGTCGGGGTCGAGGGGAACAGTCTTGGTGTCCTCAGCGGGCGCGAAGCTCCCCTGCTGCCGTTCGTTGGCATTAGGGAGCGTGTTGACGATCGCTTCCAGATCCGCCACGAGGGTCTCATCGAGGGCGAGAGCCTCTGCGAGCTCGATGCTCTCGATGTCGCACACGTAGGCGTGCTCGACCGTCGGGCCGACCGTGATGACTCCGTGAGGCCCTGGCATCTTCAGCTTGAGGTAGGTATAGTTTGGGATGGCCATGAACTTAGCGTAGCACGGCCTTCCCAAAATGGCGTGGTAGGCTCCCTTGAAGCCCACTACCTCGAAGGTGAGCACTTCCTTGCGGAAGTTCGCCGGGGTTCCGAAGCAGACGGGCAGGTCGATCTGCCCGAGGGTTTGCACGCGCTTGCCGGGCGCGACCCCATGGAAGGAGGACTTGTTGGGCCGCAGCTCGTTGGTGCTGATCCCCATAAGCTCCAAGGTTGGAGCGTACAGGATGTTGAGGCTGCTGCCGCCATCCATGAGCACCTTGGAGAAGCGTGTGTTGCCGATGACGGGGTCGACGACGAGAGGGTACTGTCCGGGGTTCGGAATGTGGTCGGGATGGACTTCGCGACCAAACGAGATGGTCTCCGATGACCAGTCGAGGTACGAGGGGGTCGCTGGTCGGGCCAGCATGACCTCCCTACGTTCCCTCCTCCGTTGTCGAGGTTTCAAGTTGGCCGCGGGGCCTCCCGTGATGAAGAACACATGTTCCACCTCAGGGTACCCGTCATCGTCCTTGGCGCTACCGTCCTTGGGCTGACCGCCATCCTTTCGAGGGATGCGGTTGTAGAACTTCCGCAACATCTCACACTGCTCGAGGGTGTGAGCTACCGCAGTCATGTGATACGGGCACGGCTTCTTGAGGAGGTCGTCGAAAACGCCCCCACCACGCGGAGGACCTCGAGGTCCCTTGTGGTTAGGGTCGACCGCGAGGGCCTCATCCTCGACGTCGCCCGTCCCACGAGGGGCCCGGGGCTTCTTTCCCTTCTTGCCGTGTTTTCGCTTCTTCGAGGGACCTTTTGCCTTGTCGTCCTCCGCGGACACTTCCTCAGGGCGCTTCCCCTTTTTGTCGTTGAAGATGGCGTTGGCCGCCTCCTCCCCCGAAGCGTACTTCGAGGCCACCTCGAATAGCAGGTTTGCGTCGGGGGGTGGGCTCCTCCCCAACTTGCATACCAGGCTGTAGCACATGGTGCTCTCGAGGAAGGAGTGGATGATCTGGTGGTCGGTGATGTTGGGGAGCTCGGTGCAGCGCTTGGAGAAGCGCCGGATGAAGTCCCTCAGAGATTCACCGGGTTTTTGCCTGCACCCTCGAAGGTCCCACGTGTTCCCAGGGCGCACGTAGGTGCCCTGGAAATTCCCCACGAAGGTCTCGACCAGGTCGTCCCAGTCGCGGATCCGGTTGGGGGGAAGGTGCTCGAGCCATGTCCGCGCGGAATCTGCCAGGTGGAGCGGCAGATTGCGGATGATCATGGCGTCGTCTGTGGCGTCGCCGAGCTGGCACGCTAGGCGGTAGTCGTTGAGCCATACCCTGGGGTCCGTTTCCCCAGAGTACTTGGTGATGGTGGTAGGCTGTCTGAAACGGGGGGGAATCGGGGCAGTGCGGATGTTGTGGCTAAACACCCGCGTGCCCGCTGGCTCCGGGGCCGCATTCCGGTTCCAACCAACGTCGGTGCGCTCGCGCTGGTGGGTCCGGGCTCCCTCTCGCTGCCTGATTTGATTCAGGGTATTGCGAGCGTCGCCATCATCGTCCGTGCCACGGGTGTCCCGGAGGCGTGACCTCGCGGGTACCCTTGCTGGAAGCGTTCGTGCTTCAAGCGCACGTCGTTCGCTGACGTGACGTCGCGCCGTGTCATGGCGGGAGTTGCCCCGGGATTGTGCTCGCGCCCTACCGTTGGGCCGGGGTGAGCGTACCGAGGATTCTCCTCCTCGTTCGCCCTTCGAGGCTGAGGAGCGTCGAAGGCAGGAGGCTGAGCTCTCGGCTTGCTGTCGGGCAGCATGCTCGACCAGCTTTTGGGCCTCGAGGTGCAGTTTCCGCCCTTCGGGGGTGGCTGCCTCCGGCATGGCTTGGAGTAGCGCGGCCGCCGCGATGAGCTTCTGGCTCGTCCTGGGAGCGAGCTCGTCATCTTTGCCCTCAGCAAGGATGCGTGCCTGAGCCACTCGTCCCGCGTGTCGTGCGTCCGTGCCGTGCTCGTCGCCTTGCTTGGCCGGCTCGCGGTCGGAGCGCGCCGGCGGCGAGACGTCACCACTAACTCGTGGCAGGTGGCGCGGATCCCGCTCGTCCTCGGAAGGAGAGTGATCCAATGGGTCCGATGGCTGCGCGCCTATCGGATCTATGCCATCGTTGTCCCCCTGGTCGTCACCCCTGCCGTCGTCGTCCGACGTCGATCCCTCGTTGGCTTGTCCGTCGTTGATGACGAAACATTCCCTGGTTGGGTCATACTCATCGTCGGAATACCCGAAGCAGTAATCCGCCGCTGTTTGAAAGGCCATAAAGGCCTCTGGGTCGCGGAGACCCGAGTAGTCCCAACCAGGGTGTCCACGCATAAATGCGTATCCATCGTCGGACTCCGTGCGGGAATCTCCGGGTAATGGATCGGCGAAATCCTGCTCCGAGGCTGGATGACAACCAGGCTGGTCGCCATACACACTCATGGTAGTGCGGATGGAGGAGGCGTACGCATCCGCGGAGTTGCGTAGCCCGTAGGGATAGGAATGCGCCGTCGTAGCGCGTGGTGCAGACATGGGCCCCGGGAGGAAGGGAGCAGCCCTCTCCTGTGACCCTGACCGCAGGACGTCCCCTTTCCTTGTGGGATGGCGAGGTCCGGGACAACTCCGCCGTCGCGGTGCCGCCGGAGGCCGATGGTGAGGTTCCGGTCGGTCGCTGGGATCCTCCTGGAGGATGCGCATGTGGTAATCATCGCCACATGTTTGGAACCGCAAGCTCCCGAACCGGATCTCCTGCCCTGCTGGGAGCAGATTGCTCTCGCCCAGCGGAGGCCGTCCTTCGCTGAAGTTCGCCATCGGGAATGAGAGTAGCGCAGTGCTGGTCCCCTACCTGGCGCGCCAACTGTCGGTGCCTGATTTGGTCGCACCGGCACCAACGAGTGATTGCGGTGCTAACAACTCGTTTCCCTGATGGCGAGAGTGAGAGACGGTGTTTTATCCTGGTTCCGGCCACGGGGCCGTACGTCCAGCAGGGGTGCGATGCACCAGGTTACGTGTTGCTTGTAGTAGGGGTTTACAAGCAAGGTGGGAGAAGGAGATGAGCTCCCAAGTCCCTAGCTATGTGGTGTGTGCTCTGGGGTGTATGAACTTGTGTATCTGTGCGAATTCTTCTTCTTGTTCCCCTTCTCGTTGCCCTTTGCATGGGCTTTCCCTCCCCTTTTATAGGCCAAGGGGGCAGGGTGCTAGTACATATGTTTGTCGCCGAGTGCACTGTTCGTCCATGCCGCGCACCACGCGAGCGGGAATCGCGCCTTCCAACTCCGCTGACGATACGCCTAGGCCTTCAATGGTTTGTGCACTGTTCTGGCTTTGACCCAAGGTACTCGCACTGTGCTCCAATACGCCTAGGCCTTCAATGGTTTGTGCCCGTATGCGGGTCATCACGCCGACTCTGACGAGAAGAAGTTGGAGAGGTTCCGACGTGGCCTCAATACTAAGTTAAAGGCCCAATTGACCACCACCCGTGTTGCCACGTATGGCGAGCTTGTGAACATCGCCATCGCCCAAGAAGACGCCAACGTGGTACACAAGGCGGAGAAGAAGAGGAAAGCTCCCGCTGGACCCTCGAGCGCGCAGCCGCAGAGATTCCGCCTGGTTCCCCCGGCTGCACCACAAGGACAGTCCAGGGCACCTCAGGGAGGAGGATGGGTTGCTAGGCCACCACAGTCTAGTGCGCCCCGTTTCCCTCCACCGCCACAGCAGCAACCGGCGCCAAGGCAGAACGCACAACAGCCAGCTCGCCCTGGAGCCGGCTATCAGTGCTTCAAGTGTGGCAGCAACAGTCACTTTATCAAGGACTGCCCACAGAACAAGCAACAGAACCAGCGCCCGGGAAATCAGCAAAGCAAGGGCAAACAGCAGCAGCGTGTGCAGGTCCGACAAGGAAGGCTTAACTACACCACCTTGGCCGACCTACCTGAGGGAGCCCCAGATATGACTGGTACCTTTCCTATCCACACTCAACCTGCTGTGATATTGTTTGATTCCGGGGCAACACATAGTTTTATAAGCACAAGATTTCATGCGAAATGTGGGTTAAAATCTTACCATACCAAATCATCATATGTGATATCAACTGCGGGAGGTAAAATAGCATCCAACCAAGTCACCCGAAGAGTGCCAATCAGGCTGGGAAGTAAAATATTTCCTACTGATTTAATTCTGCTTGGTATGGAGGGGATTGACATTGTTTTGGGGGCCAATTGGATGACTCAACATAAGGTTGTGCTAGATGTTGCGGAACGAGTTGTTGAAATAAACTCGCCTACACATGACCCTAGTGTGCTATATCTGCCACAACGGAATTGCGTCAATGCCTGTGCTTATACAATGGTAGAAACGCAACTAAAGGACATTCTGGTGATATGTGAGTATTCCGATGTTTTTCCGGATGACTTACCTGGGATGCCGTCGGATAGGGACATTGAATTTGTGATTGAACTCCAACCTGGCACGGCACCTATATCAAAGAGACCATATAGAATGCCACCCAATGAATTGGCTGAATTAAAAATTCAACTCCAAGAACTGCTAGACAAGGGTTTCATTCGTCCTAGTGTGTCACCTTGGGGATGTCCCGCTATCTTTGTGAAGAAGAAGGACCATTCTTTGAGGTTGTGTATCGATTACCGGCCTCTCAATGCGGTGACTATTAAAAACAAGTACCCACTCCCCCGTATTGACGTCCTGTTTGACCAACTAGCTGGCGCCAGAGTGTTCTCCAAGATTGATCTTCGCTCTGGCTATCACCAAATAAAAATCTGACCTTGTGACATTCCAAAGACTGTCTTTTCTACTCGTTACGGGCTTTATGAATTCTTGGTCATGTCATTTGGACTCACCAATGCCCCAGCCTACTTCATGTACCTCATGAATTCGGTTTTCATGTCAGAACTAGACAAGTTCGTGGTGGTTTTCATTGAAGACATTCTTATATATTCCAAGAATGAGGAAGAGCATGCCGAGCACCTACGCATTGTTCTTCAAAGATTGAGAGACCATAATTCTATGCCAAGTTCTCAAAATGTGAATTCTGGCTAGAGAGTGTGAAATTCTTAGGTCACACGGTTTCCAAGGATGGTATATCTGTGGATCCAACCAAGGTGCAAGAGGTGCTGGATTGGCAACCACCTACCTCTGTCCATGAGATTCGGAGTTTTCTGGGTTTAGCCGGTTATTATCGCCGTTTTATTCTGGACTTCTCTCGGATTGCGAAACCCATGACCGAACTCGTAAAGAAGGGAGTCAAATTTGAATGGAATGACAAATGTGATGAAGCTTTCCACACATTGAGGAAACATTTAACTTCAGCCCCAGTTTTAGCTCAACCCGATTGCACCAAGCCCTATGATGTCTATTGTGATGCTTCAGGCACCGGACTTGGTTGTGTCCTCATGCAAGAGAACCGAGTCATTGCTTATGCTTCTCGAGCACTTCGGCCTCATGAGCAAAACTACCCCACGCATGATCTTGAGTTAGCAGCGGTTATCCATGCTCTCAAGATGTGGAGACACTATCTGATGGGTGTTCCATGCAACATATACACCGACCATAAGAGCCTCAAATATGTCTTCACTCAGGCATATTTGAATATGAGGCAGCGAAGATGGTTGGAGTTAGCAAAGGACTATGATCTTAGTGTGCATTATCACCCCGGCAAGGCTAATGTGGTTGCGGATGCACTAAGCCGCAAGGCTCGTTGTTATTGCCTTTCCGTGGAGTCCTACGCTGACACCTTGTGCCATGAAATGGCAAAGCTCAACTTAGAGATTGTTCCACACGGATACTTCAACCATATCTCTGTTGAACCAACCTTGCATGATCAGATCGTCGAAGCCCAAATAAGTGACACAAAGATTAAAATCCTTAAAAGGAAATTGGCAAAGGAGAATGTCAAAGGAAAATACAAATGTTTCCGGCTAGATGGGCAGGGAGTGATGTGGTTTGGACATCGCATAGTGGTGCCCAAAAACACTGAACTCCGGAGGAGGATTACGGATGAGGCCCATCTCTCTAAATTTTCTATCCATCCCGGTAGCACCAAAATGTACCAAGATTTGAAACAAAACTTTTGGTGGACTAGGATGAAGCGAGAAATTACCACGTATGTGTCGGAATGTGACACGTGTCAGCGGGTTAAGGCTAGCCACTTGAAGGTAGCAGGCACGCTTCAACCTCTACCTATTCCCTCATGGAAGTGGGAAGATATAAGCATGGACTTCATTGTTGGACTTCCTAGAACCCCTCAGGGGCATGACTCCATTTGGGTAATTGTAGACTGCCTTACCAAGACCGCACATTTTATTCCGGTCAATACCGCTTATACCGCTAAGAGGTACGCTGAGATTTATTTGGAACAGGTCGTTTGTCTACATGGGGTACCCAAGACGATAATTTCAGATCGTGGTACTCAATTCGTGGCACGCTTTTGGGAACAATTGCAACTATCCCTAGGCACGAAACTGATCCGTAGTTCAGCATATCACCCTCAAACCGATGGGCAGACGGAAAGGGTAAATCAAATACTTGAGGATATGCTTCGAGCTTGTGTTATCCATTACGGGAAGAATTGGGAGAAATGCTTATCTCTGGCCGAATTCTCCTACAACAACAGCTACCAAGCGAGTCTTAAAATGGCACCTTTCGAAGCCCTGTATGGTAGAAGATGTCGGACCCCGTTGTGTTGGTCCCAGGCAGGCGAGAGGTATACCTATGGCCCTGACCTTGTTAAGGAAGCGGAAGAAAAGGTTAGGATCATCCGTGAAAATTTGAGAACCGCCCAATCATGGCAAAAGAGTTACTTTGATCAACGGTGGAAGCTACTTCAATTCGAAGCCGGCGATCACGTGTATCTCAAGGTCTCCCCGACCAAATGTGTGCAGAGGTTTGGATTAAAAGGAAAACTTACACCTCGCTACATCGGCCCATATGAAATTACTCAACAATGTGGACCGGTAGCCTACCGTGTGAAGCTTCCCGAGAAGCTCTCAGCCGTGCACGACGTATTCCACGTTTCCCAACTCAAGAGGTGTCTTCGTGTTCCGACCGAAGTTGTTGAACAAGAAGAACTCTCGGTCGAAACGGATCTCTCCTATGATGAGCATCCCATTAAAATCCTCGATGAGAAAGAGAGACAAACACGAAGAAAAGGAGTTAAAATGTACAAAATTCAGTGGAGCCATCACTCCGAAGATGAAGCCACGTGCGAAACCTAAGACTATCTTAAGAAGAATTTCCCCGACATCCTTTCGTAAGCCAAAGGTACTTTTGCCACCTTGTTCCTAAGTGTAATCGAATCTCGGGACGAGATTCCTTTTAAGGGGGGTAGGCTGTGACATCCCTGAAGTAAAAATGTAGAAAACACATTTAAAATAGGTTAAAAGGGGAAAAAGTGGTGTTAAAATTCAAAAATTCATCAAAACTCAAATTTAAATCCAAAAACAAAGGTCTTTTGACACCCAACTGAAATCTCAAGAATTTTGTACTAAACTTAAAAATCTCCAAAAATAAAAGTTGTTTGTCATCACAAATAAGGCCTAGTCACTATTTGGAACTTTTGAAAATTTTGTAGTTTAGCCCCTCAAAAACTCGAAAAAAACAGTTCTGAACACCTTTTTGAAATTGGGTTGTTTGAGCTTGAAAAATTTGAAATTTCAGGTTCACCCCAAAAAGAAAGTTGTGGCCCTGGCGCGCTATGTGCCTGGCCGGAGTCCGGCCGCCACGTGGCCTGCGAGCGGCGGAGGCCACGCCGAGCCGGCCGAGCAGCGGCGGCAGGTGGCTCTTGTCCTCACGCGTTTGTCCAAGCCTTCCGTATGGTCACGTCGCGAGCGATAGCGCCGCTTTGCCTCGCGCCGCGCGAACGCCATCATGGCGGGCGGAGCGCCGCCGTTGGCCGCGCGCTCGCGCGCGTCGCCCAGAGCCACTTCGCGGCGGATTCCCTCCCCGCTACGCACCAAGTCGCCTCTGCAGCATTTCCCAGCGCTCACGCGACAATCCCCTTCGCCCAACCCTCGCGCGCGCTATGTTCGAGCTCGGGAGTTCTTCAATGGCGCGTCGCGTCGCTGTCACTCCTCGCGCGCGCTCTCGAGGCAGCACGTCCCCTCTCTAGCGTGCCAAAGCACTCCACCGAGCCCCTCACCACTTCCCCTCAGTCACAGCACTGCCATTTCGCTTCCCCGCGCTCGCTCCCGTCGTCTTCAACCTCCAGCCACGCGGACGGAGCCGAGCTTCGAAGCCCCTCCACCATTCCCAAATCCATCGCGCATAGAGCTAGACCACTTCCCTAGCTTCCATTTCCCCCACTTCTCGCGAGCTCTCCCCAACTCTCCGGCGAGAAATTGGATTTTCTCCCAAATCTGCATTTCCGGCCGCCGGAGCACGCGCACGTCAAGCCCCTACTTCGAGCCCTCCCCGAGGTCAACCGAGCCTTCCACTAGCTTCGATGAGTCCCACTGGTGCTCTAGGACCCCTCCAAACCCGGCGAGATCCTCCACCCTCGCCGGAATCAACCCCGCGGTGGCCGCACCGCCACCGCACGTCGCCGGCGAACTCCGAGCTTCCCCCGGCCTCCCAACCGCCACCAATCGACTCGTGGTGAGCCACTGGTCCTTTTCCCCCACTTCCCCGACCCTATCTCGTCGTCGTTTGGCCGGCGCAACTCCGGCGACGAGCCGAGGACCTAAGTTCATCTTCTTCCTTTTTCCAGGGTTCCCAGTGAAAAAGGCAGGGACTTGTTCGCGAAGTTTCAAAAGATTCAAGGGCCGGCGCATAAAAAGATTCTTAAGGTTTAACCCTTTTTCCCAAAATCTTGTAAAATCCACCAAAAATTGTACAAAAACCAGAAAAATGCACAAAAATACTCCCTGGACTCGTGAGATAGTAAACTCTAATCTCATGTTAGCATGTAGGTACTTTTGGTGAACCATTTTTGAATTAAAATTCAAACTGTGAATTTAGAAACTTGTGCACCATTTTGAATCCAGAGCTCCGCTAGGGCTGAGCTTTGGATATGTTGTTTGCAGTGACTTTGGACACCTTGTGTCCAAAGGGGACCTAAAAATATGGATTGTAGCTTCAGTTATGAATTAAATTGTGATTCCTGTCTTTTTCCAGTACGGAAATTAATAAAAATAATCCATGCAGTTAAAAATCACCATTTTTCTCCAGAGGCCTAAGAACTTGTTAGCACATCTGCTAAAAATGCAAAACTTAATTTTTTGCCCTGTTTAGGCTAACAAATAAATAGATATGTGTTTTCGAATAGAAATTTGTTGAGGACTGTCCAAAGGTTATTTTGAGCCACCACTTGGCCAGAGCCCTCCATCCACTCATGACTAGCTCTGGTAGGAAAATTTCCTGATTTGGATGTATTTTCGATTTTATATGAATTTATCTTGTTTCTTTAAGCAGCAGTTTGTACTATTTTTAATAAATTCTATGTAGCTCAGTTTTAGCTAAATTTTGGAGTGAGCCTAACTCTTATACTCCAGTAGCTGTCATAAAGTTTGTAGATAAAAAGGATGAACAGAAACCGAGAAACAAAAATGAGAAGAAACTAAGGTGGCAGGCTTCATCATGGTGTTACTATGTATCGTCGCTAGTTTACTTTTCCGCTGCTATGAACTATTTTATTCCGCTGCAATGAACTTGATACTCTGATTTAAATTTCAAACTTGGTTTGTAACAACTTTGTGATACTATTTATGTATGATGAAATTGTGGAATGTTGTAATCTCTGGAACTCACCTTCGTGTGGGCATGCTTGTTGTTTCGATCGAGAAAGTACGTGGTTAAATCGGGTTTAATCCGACGGTGCTCCAGCTTATGCCGGATTAAGTGCCTGACTGCTCGATTAGCGGTCCAGGGGTACTTAACTTGGAATAATTTCAGAGTGGTCCGCCATACGAACGATCTAGATACGACGGCCCAGATCGGATCTAAACCAAGTCAATCTAGGTCAGACCGACGCGTACCGGTCAGCTGTGGTGGTTTTGCAAAATAGCCCCTACCTTTTCGCAAAATCAACCATAGTCCACTTGTATTCAAAAATATTTATGGTTTAGTCCTTTTTCTTTTGTTTTAGCCCCTGAGCTTTTGAAAAATAGTAGCAGTCATCCAGAGCTGCCGTTTTACTCTTTAGCCCTTGAGTTTTTATACGAAATTATGTTTCAAGCCCTCGGTTTCTTTCAAAACCCCGTGGAAGCCTAAAACTTTCACCAGCCAGCCCCCTAGAGCCCGTTTTATGCGTCGTTTCTTTGTTTTAACTCCGATTAGAATGATTTTCGCGCTCACGTGTTTGTAGTAAAGCGTACAATAATTCTAAAGCTTTCTTTTCATCATTTTTTTATGTTTGGTGTACTGTTCTAATTAAATATCTTGTTTGCATGTATGTGTGGATGCTTGTGTGGTGATCGATGTGAGTAGTTGACGAGTCGTTCGAGTTCGCCAATGATCCCGTTCCCGAGGAGCAGGTATAGCAGCAGCAGTTTGTTGACGAAGGCAAGTATAACATGCACAATCCTTGTTACCTACACACCATTTAATCATACGTTCATATGCATGTGTCTAATTTTGTTATACATTAAGGTTGTTCCTAGGCTTTACCTTATTCCTTGTTTACCCGTGTTTTATGCATTATGGTTAGTATTTGCTACGCGCTGCGAACAACATTTATTTAATTGTTAACATTGAATTAATGGTTCACTTCAATGATGGTTAAAAGATGTTTTTAGCAACATGGTACTAGGAGCTAGAATATGTGCTTCATGCCTTGTTCTAGTGTCTCTTTAAGGTTGTCTAGGGAGTTAGAGCATGTTCTTCGTGCTTTGTTCTAATGTCTCTCCGTATGGTCCGATTCTTAAAGCGGCAACCCAGGAACTTTTTTGCCACCGTTGGAACTATAATGGCTCTGGTCTTGGATAATTAGCTTGTACGTCTCTAGCTCGCTAGTGGTTACCGAAAGGCGTATGCGGGGAGCATGGGTGAGAGTATAGTTTGATCCATCAAGGACGGATTGATCCGTTGGCTATGTCTCGTTAGGCACAGTCCCGTGTTGTAAGCGCCCGATGTACGACAGCTTCACACGTTGATGATTGCGCTCCCGCTCTAGATGTCATTAACCCCCTCACGTTGCGCCCTGAGCGTACGTCAATCACGATGCCTTGGGTTATGCTGTCTATGTTGAACCAAAACAGCTATTGTGCTGGTTAGGGTGTTTTGTGAAAATCCTCGTAGCAAAAGTTCTTTTGGATTTATGTGACCAGCGGGTAAAGGGCGAAACCTCTGCAGAGTGTAAATCTATCATGATAGCCGTAAGCTCACGGTCACGAGCGTCCTCGATCCTTTTTTATTAGAAGATGATGTTAGAGGATGATGTTCGTATATTCTGTAGTTACTTATATGTTATTACTAATGGGTTCGTAATTGGGTTCTACTCATTTGCAGTAATTTGGATGATAATAAAATGAAACAACTAAAAGTGCTAATGCAGTTTAACCATGTTAAGCCTTTTGTTCTTGCATAACCCATGTTATACTTGTTAAGTAAGAGGGTTTACTTACACTTGCAACTATTCAACAAAATCCCTGATGGGTAACAGATGGAGAAGTGAATGATCAGCCGCTTGCTGAGTTTCCGGAGGATCTGCCGTACTTCTAGTTGTGTTCAACCAGTCGACGTCCCTGTGGACTTGAGGCTCTACTTAGTTGAGAAACGTTTAATAATAATAAGACTTCTGTTGTGTTATTTGTGTAAGACTATGTCTGGTATTAAACTTTGATGTATACTATTTTTATTCGAGCATTGTGTTCTATGTCATCCATATTTGTAATCTATATGTGTTCTGTGGACATTCTGGGCACACATATGGAGGCATCCGGATTTCCTAGAAATCTGGGTGTTACAGATGGTCCCTTCATTGTCTCCAAAGTGCTCAGCCCTGGAATGTATCGACTTCAAACGGAAGATGGCGTGGAATTGCCAAATTCCTGGAATATAGAACATTTGCATAAATTCTATGCGTGAATTCTTGGGTGTACATCTGTTTCGATAGCCCATTGTATCTTCAGTAAATAATATTATTATTCATCTCCATCTACCCTATTTGGATCGTCACGATCCATACATTTTGTCTCAATTTACATCTTTGAAGGATTATCCGGGTTCTTTAGAGGCCATTACGAATTACTTTCTTCACATTCTATTTATGGGGCTTCTAACCCAGGTCTATCTGGGTTCCTTCGGGGCCTTCAACAGATTTGTTCCTACTTTTCCTTTGATTCAAAGGATACCTTCACCCCAAGGGTCTTACTAGGTTCTTTTCTGAGGCCGACAACAGTTTCTTCCCTGGTATCTTTTATAGGGTGCTTTTATTAAAATAGCAACTGCTATCGAAATCTCGCAGGGTTCCTTAGGTTCCGTAAGATAGTTGTTTTTCCAAGTCAAAAAAGATGTTAATAACAATTTTTTTACTCAGACTCGCATTTCGCAAGGGCACCCCACCGATTCTTCAAAATCTTGGGATTTTTTCTTCATCAAGCATAAATTTATATATACATTTCTCATCTTCAGTGCATGCCAAATATTATAGTACTACTCATTACATAACTATTTATTATATTATAGATAATTTCTTACAACTTCAAGCTTTGCGCAATCACCTTGGCAATTGGCTCAGCTTCTGTCTTCAGGGTCCCGAAGTCTTCTTCAGTGCAGTTCACCTCTGCGCCTTCTACACATTTGTCAATGTCCACTTCATGGTACCTTGACTTAACTATGCCAGTACATGGACAAGGCAGGCTTCGGATGATTTCTTTATAAAGGCCTTCAGTTGGCGCGGCACGGCCCTCAATCGGTCCAGGAAAGACTGAGGCGCAGCAGGGTCCTCTGGAACCAAGGCTCTTACCAATGGATTAGCGGCTTTCTCCAACAACATGATGCACTTGGTGGCTTCCGCCAAGTCGCCATCAGAGCTCTTCATCTGTTGGACGGTTTTCTCCATCTCCGCCGGCTTCTTGGAGGCCTCCTGCAGCTTCTCATCTAGGGCCTTCTTGTTGGCAAGGCCCTCACGCAACTTTACCAGCTCTTCTAACAGTTGTTTGTTGTCATCTCGAGCCTCTTCCAGGTCCTTGGCAGCCTTCTTCTGCAGTTCTACTGGATGAACTACTCATCGACGTCCTTGCGTTGCTGCACGGCGGTCTTTAGCTCTTGCGTCAGCTTTTCCTTCTCCGTGGAGAGGATTTTCACAGTTTCTTCATGACGATTCACCAAATTCAACCAGTCTGTCAGCTTGCTCTGGGTTGTTGTCAGTTGTTGCTGTGTCCCTGATCAATAAAATACATAGGGTTCTCAAAATTGGATAATGACATTCTGTGCAAAATGAAAACAGAGCCAAGGTACCTTTGAGCTCTGTACGCGCAGTGGTATGCTTCTTCTTCAAGTTATCCCTCTCAAATGACAACTCCTTCACCCGCACATGCAGCATGCGAATAAGATTGGCATCTTTGACTTCTTGGGTGTGCCGACCGGCACGTTCCTTGTCTAGCTCTTTTTGGAGATGCTCCGCCTTGGCATGCATCAGCACAATTTTGCGGATATAATCGGTCTTCTGATATGATGCTTCCCCAACAGCCTACACGGAACAGTTATTAATCATCACGGTCCAAGATTGCAGAAATTTTTTGAGTTCCACTTCATACCTTGAAGTATGCTATTGTCCTCTCTGCGTGATACAATCCCCTCTCGATATATCCGTCATCTTCATATGTATCGAGTATGTAGTCGAATGCTTGGGGATTAGGATCCACCACTGGATCATAGCTGCCGATACGGAAACCGCCAGTTTCTTCGTCCGCTTCGCCTGATGGAGGCATGCGGGGGATGTGCTCAATGTTTTCTCCTTGGGTTGTTTCTTCAATTTGCTGCACCCTCGAGCATCCTGCCCCAACAACAGACTTCAATCGAGCAGATTTGGAAGCTTCCAGGTTGCTCGGGGGCTCGTCGACAATTTGTGCACCTCGTTGTGTCTCGATTTCTTCAATCGCAGTCCGCGTCACGAGGTGCTCAATGTCCGCCAGAACATCTATATTGGTATCTACCCTGGATACTTCAGCTTGTTTTGGCTGGGTTGTTATAGGCGCATCGGCCTGATTTCTAGGATGGGTTGGCTCGGTCACGGTGACCTCTTCAGTAGCATGTGGCTCCATCCTGGGTTCTTCCTGAGCGGCGCCTATGGGTTTTCCAGAAATAGCCATTGTCTCAAGCCTGCATACAAGGAATGACAACAACACAAGATGTTCTTCACTATGGATCTATCACTATTATGAATTTTCATATACAGACTTCATATCACTTACACGATGATCGGGCGCATAGGGATCTCTGGTTCACCCATAGTGAACTCTGCTTCTTCTACTTCTTGCTCATCGGCGGTTGGCTTCTTGGATGTTTCGGCTTGTAGCTTCTTTTCCATTGCCTTTTGGGCTGGGATATTCATTGTGCTCAGGGCCTACTCACCAGACTGTGCGATGCTTTCATGAAGGTTGACCGATGTGCTCGGCGTGGTTTCAACAGCCTTGTCCAGCACTATGCTGGATTCTGTCCTTACATGTGGTGGTGATGCGGGGTTGAATATATTATGAATTATCTCCTCGTCTGTCAATGGTTGGCGGACGGTGCTGGGTTCTTGGGACGAACTGCTCCCTATGGTAACTCCCGGCATTGAATACTTTTTTCTTGAGCTCTGGAGTGATCCTTGCTTGAGGTTTCGGCAGCATCCTTGGCTTCTTGGGCACAGGTGCACTCGGTTCTACGGCCATTCTCTTCAATCCTCCACTTTTACCAGTGGAGGATTGCCTTGTTTGCTTACAGGGTTCTTCATCATCCTTCACCTCCAATGACCGAGACATGTCATCAGTTACCTTAGTTGTACTTTTTCTTGAATTGTGAAAGTTGGGGTTTCTTATACCAACCTGAGCACTGATCTTTGGATCTCCATAACGAGCTATGACTAAAGCTTCGTCGGTATTCATGGGGTCCAATGGTGGTAGGCTAACATATAACGCTCGTCTGGCTTCATATTGCGCATATTGAAACAAAAATATGATTTATATTGTCAGAGTTCTATATTTGGTACATTGACACGAAATAAGTTCAGATGTGTTGGTTACCTCTGGCGTCATGGTGGCGGCAGATACTTCCATAATTTTAGGGAAATCTTCCTCTACACCAGACATATATTTCTTCACAAGTTGTATAGCTCTCTTCTCTGGAGAACAACGTTGCTTGCAAGGTTGAATTCTTCGCCTAAAAATGATATAAATACGCCAGCACCAGTCAATCCTTGATCTTTCATATCTCGGATCATGTTGAGCAGCTCTGGTATTTGTATGGCCCGATTTACATCAATGGGATCTCACCAATGTGGCTGAACTTCTGGTGAACTGTCTGAGCGAGCTGGCAGTTGTGGTGGTGACTCCAGGCGTAGAACCACTCTTTGTGCCAATCCTTCAAAGTCTCCTTAGTTGTATAATCTAAGTAGAGCGGCTTCAATCCTTGCCTAAATTGGATGACTACCTTTCCGACTACTTGTGATGGACTACTTGACAGCTTCACTCGGAAAATATGGCGAAACAGTGCATAGTGCGGGTCTATCCCTAGGAATGCCTGACACAGAAGGATAAAGATTGAAATATTCAAGATGGAGTTTGGGGTCAAATGGCAAAGCTTTACTCCATAGAAACTCAAAATGCGGTGGAAGAAATCGTAAGTTGGCATACCAAAACCAACCTCATTAAAAGCCTTCCAAACGGCGATTTCCTCGGTTTCTTCCGTAGGATACTCATGTTGGTATGCACATCTCCAACGACTGATCTCCTACGCTGATATGAATCCATCAGCTTGCAGATTCTTGATGTACTTTTCCATCAGAATGTTTGACGGCCAGTCGCTGATTGGGTCCTCCAGTCTTTGGATTTCTCCATTCTGGTTTGGTGATTTTTCTTCACCAGATATGATTCCCTTCATTGCTTCAGCTTTCCTCTTTGCACTCTTGCTTCGGCTGGAACCTTCTCTACCGGCCATCTCGGTTTGCTGCGAGATTGCTGTAGAAGATATTGTGGGTTGAAGACTTGCGCCTGCAAGACTTGGATTGCTCACAGCAAAACTGCCGCTAACCCTAGATCTATTTCGCATGTTGCGTGGCAGGTAACAGGGGAGGCGAAAGGGTTATATTGCCTTTTCGAATCGTTACTTCGGTACTTTTCATTTTTGGTCCTTCCTTGATCCTATATTTGAATTCCTTCAAATTTAGACTCGGGGGTTGCGGGAATATTTTCGGGAAATATTGTTCTGAAATTTTTTGGTTTAAGTTGTCAACTTAAAAGGAGTTCTAAAAGAATTCGGATTCCTTTAGAAAATCGATTCTCTTCAAATTCGGACTTTGAAAGACCCTCGATTTTCTTCTACAAAGCCAAACAAGGCTCGGGGGCTACCCAATTGGGCGCACCTATTCGGTGCGCTCGAATACGATCCTCAGAAGAATGTAAGAGCACTTCATGACCTTTTGTATAGCATTGTTGCAAATTTCCAAAAAAACCTTGACGGGCTACAAAGAACCTTGTCTTCACGACAACTCTGTCCTTTAGGTGATAAGGTGCTTAGGGGCTTGACGGTGTAGAGTCCTAATGGACTAAACAATCCTGGAAGGCCGTTATATGGGTCGGCCCACGTACAAGACTTGACGGTTAAGACAAGGATTAGTCCTAGTTGGTTAGGATATATTGTATTAGTAAATTAGAGATTAACTTGTAAAGGTCTCATGTTCTTATACAGTTCCCATGTTACTGTCCTCCGACATATATAAGGGGAGACAGGGACACCCCTCGAAACACATCAATCAATACAAGATACACGAAACAGGACGTAGAGTATTACACATATTGCAGCCTGAACGTGTCTAAATCATTTCTTGTCACCTTCGGTTCTAGATTCTCGACAACTTCTCCCTAAACCCTCCTCTCGGGGTACTCCCTCGAGGAACTTGTCAGCATAATTCGCCGACACTCCCTTAAACACTTCTAGTGGCTATGTGTGGACAATGACCAGTAGAGGCGGGGAAAACGATGGCGGACCGATGAAGCGAGATAGAGAAGACGATGTATGACACGGAGGGGGTCGAACTGACCCTTGAGACCCTGCGGTAATGGCGGGAAAAACAGGAGGCAAAGGGTGTCTCTGAAACTATGGACAGCCATGGGCAATAGGGCATGTCAGACCACAAGGGTAACAGATCTTCGTATCATGTGGGCAGAATTCCTTGTATCATGGGGATGATACTTGTTATCGACTCCTAATGGCCCTTTCACTAAGGAAACAAAGAAAAAACATCATAAGAATTTCTGAAAAAAGAAGGGAATGGTTCTACCAATAAAGTTCCGAATCCAGACCATATGAAATGAAGGAGGGTATGATATCCAACAGGGTGTTTGCTCTTTAGATCCAAGATTAGCTAATGGGAAACAAACAAGGGTGACAATCGAGGATTTACTTAAGGGCAAAGAGGAAATACACCTAAGAATGGTGATGCGGTATGGGAATTTTAGAAAATTCTCGCTCAAATTTTATTTAATTGGCAGTTTCTGTTCTCATGCACTTTACTATGATGTACATGATCATGTTCATGATGATGTGCATATGGCATGGTGCACATGCACATGAGCGTGTATGGTGCATATGCACATGAGCGCATGATGTGTATGTCGTGATGCAAGTAAGTGTACCTCAAGTCACACCATTAAAACTCGTTAAAGAGTGAGAGTAAGGAGATACCAATTTGGGTTGTGGGATAACGATACTCATTGGTTGCATTCGCACATACGAGATACCAATGTGCGCTCCTAGTGACACAAGCATATGGCTGCAACACACCCACGAGATCCCAAGCTCCGTCATGAAGTTCAAAATTCTTCAATAAATACATTTTGGAAAGCATAACAAATAACAAACGTTCTGCAAGTTTAAAAGATTGAAAACCAGTTTTGATTTGATGCAGTTTGAATTCAAAAAGATAAGAATTTGAAGTTTGTATGAATTTTGATCCCTAGCAAACAATCTCCACAAATCTTGTTAAAATACTATAAATTCAACATTTGAGATCTAGTATTTTATAAAATATTTAACCTACACCGTTGCATAGCCAAATTTAAACTTCCTTCACAAAGTCACAATTTAATTCAATTTCACAATTGCGTAATGAGTTTTGGGGCATTTTTTCTTTCATCGTTGGACAAAACTCCATTTGACAAAGTTTCTTCAAATGTGAAGCTGCACAACTTTACATTTTGAAGATTTTTTAGTTTAGTTGTAAATTTTGGAGTTATGGCCAGGATTCCATTTCAGCCTTTTTGAATTTGGGTGAAATTTTAATTTCTCATCTAGGGTTGCAATTTTGACCAACTAACACTCATTTTTAGACAAAACTCAAATTAGGAAATGTGTTTGTTTTAATCTCCTTTCCAACCTTCCTTAAGACCAAAATGTAAGTTTTTAGGTGAAAAGTTGAGTTCTCTATTTACCCCCCCTTTTTCTTGAATTGTTTGAAATTTGTTTTGAATTTGTATCATTTCATGTGCTAACCTTTGATACCTAGAAATGTAATTATTTTGGGACAGTTTAGATGAAGTATGCAACATGAAGATTTCAAAAGACATTGTTGACCATGATCCAATTTCGTTTTGAGGAGTTTATTCACCAAGAGAAACAGGGTTAGTGATACGTACATTGGCATTGTGATTGAGCTTACCATTTAGCTAGCACTAATTAACACCGTAACACAACACGTCGAGACGTGAGCTGTGACTTTTGTTTATTGCCGTGGCCAACCAGAGTACGACACCAGACGCTGTAGAATACGGCACAAGGATTACTACGTATAGCGGTGGCGTCATCCGGTCGTCATTTCGCCGGAGCCACCCGATTGGTGAGCGAGGGGCGCTAATCCGAGCCCGTGCGACGATAAAATCATGGGAAGCACCGGAGGCGCTGATGGTGTCGCCGTGCAGGGGAGCGGCCAGGCGCAGACGCCATCATGGCACGCCCTCGTAATCGCGATCCCCCAGCTCGGCTCCGTGGCCGGGGCCCCGCGCCCAGGGCGCACACTCCACCTCGTCGGCGTGCCCCTGTCGGTCCGCCGTGGAAGCTATCATCGCCGTCAAATACCATCATGCGGCTGGCTGGCGCGCCCGAAGGCTAGGCGAGGCCTGCGTGCTCGCTCCGCTTCAGCTCTGCCTCCAAACCGATCGAGCACACGGACCGAGCGCGGGCTGCGATTGGTGGTGTGCTGCGATGGAATGGAAGGCGAGCACGCACGCAGCGGTGGGGGCCAGCCGAGCAGCACGCAGGATTGCGAGAGCCACACCACACCAGGCGCACTCATGCCGTATTATACTGCTGCGCCGTGCCGGCGCGGGGCCCGCGCCATGATCCGGACTTGAGGTGACCATCGAATGTACTGCACTGAGATTGCAGACGTACTGTCCCAGTAATCTGGCCTATCATGTCCCCAGGTAAGCCACGTCCGGTTCTTATTTATCCAAAAAGAAAAGGGCATATATGCGTTGCATTTTCAGACGGCTTTAGAGTGTGACAAAAACATACTTGTATAGTCTGTGTGCCCATATAGTGCGTGTATTGGATTGGACTCACACGTCTATGAGAGGAAGCCCAATTGGATTAGACTCGTTTGACAATCGAAATCGGTGATTTTGTTGATGGCCGCATTCTGCCACGAGGGTTTCTAGTCTACTTTGCCATATATGCTCACATCTGCCATTATTCTTTGTTAGTTTCTGTAAATAAAACAAGATGTTGATCAGTTTGATGTTTAGTTTGCACTCCGAAATTGTCCAATTGTGTTTGTTCCACAAACCAAATCGCTAATTGTGGTTTGACTAACTTAATTAAAGGGACAGTATCAAAAATGAAAGGAAAGAAATGACAGGGAGCACATGTTACTACGACAGGTAGACCAGTAGGTATGTGTGTGTGTGACAATATAAGGAGGCACATTACTACGCTCGTACGTGTCAAACTGTCAATGTCCGAAGCCTTTTAATTAGCCCAACAATTCCAAGTTGAAGGAACATTTGGCGTGGCTGGACGAGCCCAAGACGACGGTCCTAGACGCAAAGCGCGCTGGAAACATGGGTAAATGGCACGACCTCCGTAGACGATGATGGGCGCGCTTTTTGCCCCCGATCCGGGCCGATCCTCCCTGGTGAGGCAGGAGGCCGCTGTCTGCCTGTGGGGGTTCGCGCCACCAGCCCCGAGGCGTATCATGAGCCCCGGCGCACGGCAGCCATGATGACGAGCTCTCTCCTCTCCTCTATCTCCTCTCCTCTCGCGTCGCGCAGCAGCGTTGCCCCCGTCGCCATCACAGACGATCTCCTCTCTCTCTCTCTCCCCGAAGAGACAAACGCTCCTTAGAGAAAAAAAAAAGAAAAAGAGGGCGAGCTTGGAGGGGTGCGAAAAGATGATGAATCTTGGATTCTTCTTGCGCTTTTCCCCTTCTGTTTGACGCAATCATGCGGGAGCTGCCCGCGTGTCGGCCTCCTGTCCTGGCCTGCGCCCGCATGCGCCTTAGCTGAGGTGGATAGTCCGTCCCAGCCCCTTCCTCCCTCCGCGCTCACCTCATCGGCTCCTGTCGTTGCCTTTAAATATTGCAGCATCAGCAGCTGTGGGCAGTGGCTTTCGGCCTCTTGTGCTTGCTCTGCTTGTCCCCATCCCACCCCCCTGTTAGCGCTTGCAGAAACCGTTAGGCGTCGGCTCCTCTCGCAGGTTAGTGTCGCTGCGCATTGCCTCGCTTGCTCCGTTTCCAATTCCTTGTGGTATGCATTGCATGGACGCCCTCTGATGTGGTCTCCTATTTTTCATTTCGACGGTGATGTGCAGGGCGAGCGAGCAGCCTTGTGACTGACGTAGAGGCAGCAGATTGGACGGCCATTCCGACGAAACCTCTCTGCTTCGCTCAGGAGAGAAACAGAGGAGGAGCGATCGGAGTTGATCTTCCAAGACCAAAAAAAAAAAAAAGTCACTTGGTGATGCAGGGAGGCCACGGCTATGGCGGCTACGGTTACGGCGGCTACGGCTACGATGCCGGCGCGTACGGCTCCGCGGGCGGCTACGGCTACGACGCCGGCGGATACGGCTCCGCTGCCGGGTACGGCTACGACCCCGGCGCGTACGGCGCCGCGGGTGGCTACTACTCCAACGCCTACCCTTCGGCGCCTGCCTACGAGGACCCACTCACGACCGGAAGCGCGGCGCATGACTTCCCGGCGCCTCTCAACGGGCTCGAGCTGCAGCCGTCGGAGACGTGCCCCAAGAACTACGTCATCTTCGACCAGACGTGCACCAAGAGCCGGGTCATGTTCCACCCGTCCCTGGCGCACAAGCTCGGGGGCTCCCCGGCCTTCGACGACGACTGCTACGCCGCGGGTGGAGCGTACGCCAACGACGGCTGCTCGGTGCGGCAGAAGGAGGACACGGAGGAGATCGACGCGCTGCTGAGCTCGGAGGACGGCGACGAGGACGACGTGGTGAGCACGGGGCGCACCCCGGGCTACCGGTACGGGAGCTCCCCGGACTCGACGTGCTCGTCCAGCTGCGCCAAGCCGCGCAAGAAGGAGCGGATGAACAAGATGATGCGGACGCTCAGGGGGATCATCCCCGGGGGCAACCAGATGGACACGCCAGCCGTGCTGGACGGGGCCATTCGCTACCTCAAGTCGCTCAAGGTGGAGGCCAAGAAGCTCGGCGTGCGCGGCTCGGACAGCTAGCCTAGCTAGCTGATCGAGTAGTTTGCATCGATCGGCGACAGCTCCAATCCAATCGATGGCATCGGCACACCGGCACGAGGCGGCAGCAGCGGCAGGCAGCCATGATCTGCCCCCCCCCCCCCCAACTCTTTTTGCGCACTCTACTTTTGGCCACGGGCTTTATGCTCCTTCTTCCATGATGAGAGGGTATGGGGGCAGAGACAAGGCAGGGACTCGAGCGAGGCTACTGCTGTGTACTGCTTGCTAGTGATTCGCTTTGGTCCTAGTGGAGAGAGATGATGGTGAAGTGGCCGGAACGAAATCAGAGCATGGCATGGCATGGCATGCCATCGATCGACCCAAGGCATGCTTGGCTTGCTCGATGGCTTGCCGTCTGGTCTCTGCTGCCATGTTTCTTCCGTTGACGCCGCTAGGCCCTCCCTGCCTGCCTGGACGTGGGGGCTTTTAGTTGTTGTTGGGTCCCCTCCCCTCACTCCTCTTCGACCTGTAAGCCCAAGGTCTCGTCGCTTTGCTTTTTCAGTTGCTGCCGCCGGTGCTGCTTTTGTCTTGTTTCATTTCATCTATCGATATATCCATCCATGGACCATGGTGCGTGCGTGCATGCATGGCTAAGTGTTGATGATTGCGAAGTGTGCTCTGCTCCGCTCATGATGGCGACGATGATGGTGGCACGACGGGCTCTCCTTGGTGCTGCCTACCTTATGAATTATGATCACCGTGTTCGTGCCCGGCGTTCGGCACGGCACTACGGCAACCGAGCTGGCTCTGCCTTTTTGGTTCCCCGCGCCCGCCCGTTCCCCTTTTGCTCTAGTCTAGTGCTCGCATCCCACACGGGAAAAGGGGAGCTAGCGAGAGTGATGCAAGTGAAGGCCCCTTGCTTGCTTTCTTTAGCAATGTCAACTTGATGATCGATGCACGCTTAAAGTTCCCTCTAACGATACTTGATGAACTCAACTCATCAACTGAATCTTAAAATGAAACCATACCTAAATATCGATGGTAACCCATGGGCCTTTACACAAAATTACTGGCCAATGATTAACCTCTCCTGCTATAAACAGTCCTTCCTCCTCCTTGGATAGCTAGCATTTCTGCATGCTTTGAGTGCTGTCACGATCTTTGACCCCCAAAGCCTTTTTTTGGCTTGCACTTGGCAGTTGACTACTTCGGTGTCGCCATCAGGGCCATGTATTGGACCAGGCCAACCAAACATCGTGGCTAGTTTAGGATCGGGCGAGTCAGAGCGCTGGGATGTGACCCTCCATCATCGAGTGACCTCCGGCACGCAGCATTCGATCGGCGGCCACTGCCGCCTCTCGTGAATTATCCCTCACACACACGCTTGTTCTGCCCCGAACAAATGGTCTCTGCTTTAGAAAGTGCACGCATTTTATCGTAGTCCATGGGTACTTTGAATAATTTATTTGTTGGGGGCTCCGTGTTAGTTCGTCTGGAGAGCGCATGCGCAGCGGACGCCTGGAGGAAGTGGGCGCGACACAGAGAGCTTCTGAGCTCCGTCCACACTTTTTGCTGCCCACCTTTTCCGTCTTCTCACCAACGACGCGTAAAAGAATGGGAAACCAGAATGCACTGCAGTTCTGATAGACGATCTGCTTCATACGCTATAGTTGAATTTTCTGTCTCTTTTTTTTACCCCTTCTATTATTTTCTGAAAACACCCAGACGTTGTTGCAAGGATCGGGAAAATAAAGAAGGTTTTGAACCTGAAGAATGGCTAGTTATTATGACAGAATTGGAACAATATAGCCTGAAAGATTGTTCACGCATCGGCGCGCGGAAACCACGACGACACCAAATGATGCGGCATCAGCGCGCGGTAACCACGACGACACCAAAGACGACGTGCGTTGCAATGCAGGCGTTGGTTGGCAAAGCTAAGCTAGCTGGTGCGCAACAGTGCGTGCTATCTATCTCCTGGTGGTTCGTTCGTTCGTCCAGCACCACTACACGCAAGGCGCGGGCAGGCTAGGCGTGCGCGCACCCCAGTGGGTGCGGCTCACTCGATGGATCGTGCTCGTTCTTTCCGATCCCGCCACTATTTTTGTGGCGCAAGCGCGCGCTCTCGACGTACCACACCACACGCATGCGACGACGGGGCGTGGGTGCTTCCGCCACTCTCTCTCGCCGGCGCACGGCCGGCCAGCACGGGGTGCGGCCAACGGAGACAGGTGCACTAGCTACTTGCAGCTAGCGGACGTCGCCCGTCACATACATACATGCATTATATTCCTCCATCTCGTCCATTGTGGCGTGTCAACTCGCCTCAAGAATGCGTGCACTGTCGGATCCCCCTTTCGTCGTGTATGGGCGTGCGTAGTACATTCGACGAAGACGTCCTTGGTCGATCGTAGCTAGTGCACTAGCTACTTCAATTCGCGGACGAGGCCAAAGTTATGTTTAGGGAGCGGATCGGATAGGGATAGGTCTTCCGTGGATTACTGGATTACGTAGGCATACTAGGTAGGGTGGTCCAGCTGCCCGGTTGAAATCAACATGTAAGCACACGCATAAATATGTAGTATAGCAGGACAGTACATACCGGTTGACCGCGGCCGGTGGCTCGTACATCGTACTCGATCGGTGGGGAACGCAGGCAGCACGCAACGCCGCGGGCAGCTCATGGACAGAGCTGGGCAGCCACGCACCGCAGCAGCCACGCCGCGGATGGAGAGGAGGGCGCCGTCCACATCATCATCGATCCACTAGCCATCCAGTAGCCTGAGGGGGGCGGCAGGCACGCGTGCGCGGGCATCCCGCGGTGCTAGATGGAGGAGGCTAGCTAGATCAGCGCGCTAGTGCGTGCGTGCGCTCGGCACGGGGCACGGGTCGTCGTCCTGCCACTCACTGGCGATAGCGAGCTGTACGCTTCCCCGGACACTATTGAACCCCTGTCACGTCCCGCGCACTGTGCGTACCGCCACCATGCACAGCAACAGCACGGAGCACTGTTTGCCGTTTGCCCGTGGGTTGGTACGGATCGAGCGCACGAAGGGGCACCCACGTTCCGGTGCGCCAATGCCGTCCGGCCATAAACCAAAAGCTTTCCTGATTACTCTATGCCTTACAATGGTTAGAGCTACCTATCAGTTTTTTATCCTAAGGGATGATTCTAGATCATACGTCTCACACCAGGAGATTCTGAGACAGCTTTTCTTTTCTTTCTCGTATATAGATGCCTATAGTTAAAAGCTAGTCCCTCCGTCAAACAAAAAAACGCATTTCTCTCATCTCGAGAAGTCAATCTATCTCAAATTTAACTAAAGATATACAACAAACTAGTACTATTTGTGACACCGAATAATCATAATTAAGTTTATCGTGATATGTATTTTCATATCATACATATTTAATATTATAAAAGTTAATAATATTTCGAACTTTAGAAAGTTTGACCCAATCCAAACCCATAATTGCTTTTTTTTTTGAACGGAGAGAATTGCAAACTTGACGTCATTGGAGGAGGCATTAGAGCAAGACTAATAATATAGTCAGTTGCTTGTTTTATAGATCTTTATTGTCTACTCTCAGCTCACTCATATTGTGGTTTGCTCTTTACTATAAATATATGGCTCACTTGTCTCTTCCACATATTTTTTTGTTCATCTGGCTAGAGCGACCGTAAGTTTGCAGGTAACTTTTTCTCTCTCCTCTTCTCTCTCATTCACCTTAGCAATTAGTCTTCTTACAACGCTCTTCATACGGGTCTTAGGAAGTTGTCTACGTTTTTTGCCATGACGGAGCTTTACAGGGTATAACTCTACTTCCTTCGTCCCTAAATAACACTGACTAAATATAAAAACATATATTAATATTTAGGGTGTAAGGCTATCATTCGATAAACATTTCAATCTAGTATTTTAACAAATTTATGTGAAGATATAATATATATTGTACATATTTTCACCCCAGCCATATTTATTGATGGAGAGAGTAGGTTTCATGGCGTATGCGAGTGCTAGTGCACAGCCATCCACTGCACCATTTACACCCTTTCCTGACCCCAACATGTTTGGAAAGAACGTTTATCCTTGTCCTATTAACTATCGGCAAATTTGTAGACATTAGTCCTCATATAAAGTGTCGGTGTTGGTGTAAAGGTCGTACAAATTATCTAAACTGTCAGCATAGATACAGAAGTGTGTCGATATACGTTGTTTATCGACCCTTTAAGTGTCAGCAATGATTTTTAGCTAGCTTGGACCCCAACATAGTATTTATTGATCTAGAGCGATGACCTCTCGTCTTTCACCCACTCATGTTCCCTCGCGCCTTTCCCTTGTGCCTACCAATCCAACGCCACGTGCCTCCCATGTATAGTTGTGTGCCCTAGTTTCCAAATCCATCCGATCTGCCCGCCCCTTCCATTCGCCGTTGCCGCTACCCAGGCCATCCAGTTTGTCACGGCTCCGCTCACACAGGTCTAAATCTCAGCTTGTTCTATAGAAACCCTAGGCATACTTTCAGCCCCTTTCAGCGCTTTTAGCACCTCTTAAGGGTCTAAAGGATTTAAGGGTGCCAAAATTTAGCACTAAACTTTTAGCCCACCTATTTGGATCCATGGGGAGCTAAAAATGACGAAAAGTAGGGTGCGAGATTGAGCACCATGGATTAAACAGGAGATCGAGCTAAATTTGAGCACCATGGTAGCATGCTGTGTTGTTGATCTTCTCCAAACATTACATATACGCTAGACTTATAATGTGTATGATGCAGTATGAAAATGCTACGACGGCAAGTAGTATGGACGCATGAGGTGTGTTTAAAGAGTTAATATTAAATTGCGTTATCCCGGACTCAGTTTCCTTATCCATGCTATTCTCGTTTTCGATACCCACGTATCTTGGTCCCCATCCTGCTCGCAGTGCAATAATATAGCAATAGAAATAGGTAATGAGCTTTCCCACCGGCTTCGAGAAATTTAGAATAGTGCCTTTATCGAAAGTGAGCTTCGCCAGTTTGCTATTCCATAAGTAAATCCTGAAGTGAGCTTCCCCAGTTTGCCATTCCATAAGTGAATCCTGAAATGCCCTTGCCCCCCAAACGCTCCACTCAGTCTGCCCAAGGCCGCCGGCGTCCAACCTTCACGTCGCACTGTTGCCCTAGCCCCTAGCCACCCGTCGTCGCCCAGATTTGCTGGCCCCCAGCCACCCTTCGCATCCCGCGACCGCCGTCATCCCAATCCACACCACCAGCTGCCTCCGCCGCAGTCCGCGCCACCCACCGTCGCCGCCGTCCCAGTCGTGTTGCCCAGATCGGGACCGAGCCAGGACCAAGCGTGGGGGCGGCATGGTCACAGGAAAAACTTCCCTACGACATCTCCTTCGCCGGCTGCTGCCGAACGAAATCACCTAGGGTTAGTGAAGAAATATCACAGCAGAGCCGCACGGAGAAATACCAGAGCAGAGCCACACGAACGAGATTGTGTGCCTGAATCGATTTGCTAGGAGGATTCGTCACGGGAGGCAATGCCCGGAGGCCGTTCCTGGGCGATGACGCTCCAGTGGACGGCGAAACGAAACCGGCAGCGAGAAAGAAAAGAACTGAGGCCCTGTTTGGATGCTCTGAAAATATAAACACTTGTAAATTGTATACCCCCGTTTTTTGTTGTGCACAAGAAAAACCGGGCAATCTTTTTTCCGCTTGTATAATGTTGTTTGGATTCAGGGTATCAAATGTCACCATTGGTTCTAAACTCACGAACCAGGTGCAATCATTCAAGAGAAATTGACAAACAAATGAAACAAGATATAAATCGATGTACTTTGATTCCAGAAATTTACAAGAGCAAACGCAACCTGGAAGGAAATTGGAGCTCAAACATGAACAAAATCTGGATTGAATCTGTACCAAGCCATGAAGACATCAATCCGAATCGGGATTGAAGAAATTTCATCTCAAAGTTCTCAAGATGCAGATTGTTCTGTGAAATCTGAGTACTGACTTGAGTGCCCGTGGATTGAAATCACTGCACCACCTTGACGCCCTTGCGCTCTGTGGTAGTTGATGCCACTAGCGCCATGGAAGGCTCGAACCAGGCGCCCAAGGACAAGCAGCGGGAAGCAAGGTTGCCCACCGGATGAGCAGACGACCAGCCAGATGAGGCAGCGACGCAGCGTTGGAGCAGTGGCCGGTGAGGTGTGGGCATAGGAAAGCTCGACAGCCGCGATGTGGGGGATCTCACGCTCCGACTAGATCCATGGCGAGCGTAGCGTAGCGGCCACGCAGGTGCCGGTGAGGAGGAAGAGGTACCAGGGAGCTCATCACCGGACAGTGGCTACTGACGGCAGCAGCGATCTCATCGGCCGCGCAGCGGCAGAAGCTGTGGAGCAGCGGCAGCAACGTGGGCGTCGGGGAGCTCGAAGCGGCGGCGGCGCATTGGACGAGACGATGAGCAGTTCGCACGGAATGGGTGGCTCCCGATATTTGTCGTTTCATTTTCCAGACCTCCTCAGATGATTATTTTTTTACACCGGTTTTAGGCCAAACCCAAGGTAATTTTATTGTGCTAACCATTCATCCAGACAGACACTTGAGCTCTCCGGTGGAAAAAAAAATAGGGAATGTAATTTACCGGTGTTTTACTCAATAAACCTGCCATCCAAACATGCCCTGAGTCTTTCCGTTGAGAGGGTCAGGGGCAATTTGGGAGGTTTCATTCCAAAACTTGGTGAAAAAACATAGATTAAATTGAAAATCATTGAAAAGGCATTTCACCGGTTAGACACGGTTTCATAATGGTAATTTGACGAAACCCAATATTTGGATGGCAAAATAGCGAAACCCACTTCTAAGGATGGCGAAATTCCAAATTTCTCGCCCGCTTCCATCCGTTTCAACTTGTCTCAGAACATAAGCACACAGTACACAACAAAAAGAATGATGATACTTGATTACAGAAAAAACAAGGCTCACAGTAGCAAGTGAAAGCGAGAATGGTAAAAAACGGATTCGATTCATATCACTTGCCAACAATGCTAAAATATAATTTGGCAGTAAACGCCTATCTTCAAAATTTCAGCATCATAATTCACAAGTCTAGATTTTCCAGCCCCAGTGTAATGAGGTTAAAACCTCATGCTACATACTTCATATGCAAATGCAAATAATATTGCTGAACCCATATTTTCCAGCCTTTGTTAGCACTTAGCAACATGACAAGAGTATACATATTTGCAAAATGCATACGTTCCTTAATAGTGTCTATTTGCACAACATTTACCGATTATTTATTCCAAATAAATATTTCATCCACACTCTAATACTTTCACGGATGGGAATTCCCCGGCCCCATTAATCCAAATGAAGCACAACAATCCCCCTAAAATATTTTAGCGGCAGTCACATTCCTAGTCGAGTATGTTAATGGTTTTGCCAACGTAAAATTCTAGTTAACATTTTAATTTCACAAAACACTTGTTAAATGTCCTACAGTATATTTTGCTGAGTGCTGCTGACAAATGAAATTCCCTAGCTTAACATATGTGGTATTATTTTAATTTAATAACTTAACACATAACAACATAAGAACAAACGCAGGATTAGAACTACTCCTAGAAAGAACAAATCTAAAGGCACCCTAAGAAGCCATATACATCAGTATATACAAGCAATCCTCTGAAGAAATAAACATATCTTGTCCTATCTTCAATTTGTCATGGTATGAACCTTATGCAGTTATGCTATTGAAAATACTCTAGGCCAGTCAAGAAGCACTAAGGTCAGCATGAACTAAGGGTCTATCTCCAGATAGTGATTAATGAGTGAGAAAAGTACTAACTCTGCATGCTTCAAACATTCAAAAGGGAAACATCTAAAAATTTAAAATTCCAAAGATTTACTTAATTTAGAATTGATTATGAGACCTACAAATATGTCACTGAAAGTTCATGTTATCAAAATATCATGAAAACATTATAAATTTTGAGAAGGAAAAATGTCAAAAACACCCTAAAGAATCCAATACCCCGTAGGTCAACAGATCTGATGACATCTATTTCGACAGAAGATATCTAATCTTCTGAACCTCAACTTCACATTGTTCCAAGAACAAGAATTCTGAGTTCAGTGTCCAATAAAGTTCAAGGAAGAAGTGGTCTACAGCACATAGTAAAAAAACAGTAGTTCACGAACTACTATGAACAGATTCACTTAGCAGTAGGAATTGAAATCCATGGAAACAGTGAATCACAATACTGAGAAAAGCCCCGTTTAGTACCATTGCAAAATGATAATCCTCATCCAACAATTCAGACTTGATGATATCATACAACATACTATGATGTAACATTAAAAGAGGGGTTCGCTAGTTCCATCAAACACATCACGCAGATCTATTTCATGTAGCAAGATCTTGCAACAGATCTGGTCTAATAAACCGGTAAGATTTATCAGCCTCACCATAGGTAGCCGGGGATCTTGATGCGGATGAAGAGCATAGCCATGGCGTAGGCGATGACGACGGCTACTGCGCCGGCACCACCGAAGGAGACGCGGAGGCTCCGGGGCCTGGTGCGGTCGACGGCGAGGTCAAGGAGAATGATGCCGATACCGCCGAGGAGGAACATGAACCCGGAGGAGAGCCCCTCGATGATGTACTGGCCGTTGACGCGCCCCGGGAGGAAGACGACGGGGCGGACGGCGCCGGTGGCCGGGTCCTGGGCGCTGCCGATGCCGGGGGGTTCGACGATGACATCGTAAACAAGTCCGGAGACGACGGCAAAGTAGGTGAGGAGGATGAGCGAGAAGACGGTCATGGGAGATGGGAGCGCCAGGTTGGACGGCAGCCTCAGGCGTGTGCGCGGCGGCCGGAGGAAAGAGAAGGGGAGCACTCGGAGGACATGAAAGAGGGGGTCAATGGAGTCGAAGTCGGATCCCTGGGCCTGCGCGGCCGCTGCCGCCGCCGCGGCAGCGACGCTGCCGGCGGCGTGGTCCGATCTGGGGGGCATCACGCGTTGCCTCAAAAGAAGACGAAGCCGGGTTTGAGGGAGGTGGGAGAGGACAGAGGTAAGGAGTGCTCGGCGCTTGGAGCCGGGGCTTGTTGATTTGTCGTGGATGATAATTGGGCCCGAAACCTCGCCTCCGCCAATCGGCCCAAAATCGCACCAGAGCCCAATACCCGTCTCTGGCCGTGGGAGAGAAAAACCTCCACCAGAGCCGTCGTGGCCGTGGAACGCCGCTCGCCGCCTCGCCTCTCGCTCGTCGTCGCGTTGGTGAGAGAGCGCTGCGCGCCGCCTCCTCACCATCGCCCCGCCCGTCGTGTGCCGTCTCCTCGACAACGTCTAACTCCGGCGGCCCTCGTCGTCCTCGACTCACACGTGCGTACGCCGCCCTCCGTCCCACGTGCACGCGCCACCCTTCGCCGCCAGCAGCCCAACTCCGGCAACCCTCATCTCTCCCTCCTCGTCCGTGTCTCCTCTTCTCACTAGGTTTGGAATTTCACTTCTTTCCCTAAGATTTCGATTTGAACTTCCTCTTCTCTCATATGCAGAACTTCCGCCCGCACCCATCCTCCTTTTCCCCCTTTTTACCAAGACGGTCACTTCCGAAGCAACGGTTGCGGCAGCACTGCGACAGACTATGACAGAAATTATTCCGCCGCCTCGCGCCGCCGCCGCCGCTCCCTAGTAGAGCGGGCTGGACACCGTCTGCAAGCGATTGGTTCTTCTCTCATCGGTGAGTAATCCCAGCTTTACTTGGTTGAATTCTCGTTGTCCCAATAGTTGTTTTTTTCTATGCCAAATCCGAATATTTCTTTGTCTCCATTGAGTTAGTAGCGAATTTCATTTCGACATTTTCCCTGGTTTTATAATCCATCCACCCATTGTTCTATTAGATAATTATTCAGGTCGCAGTATTGATCAATCAGAATGGAATTGGGGCTCAACTTAAAGACAGACCTGAAATGGTTTGATAGTCCTATATAGCATTTGCCATGTGCAAAAACAACCATGTTTAAGCTTAGTGTAGACAGTGGTATTGCTGATTTAGGCATCCTCAGAAAAGTGCGGGGTGTGTATAGAGATGATGCCATGATATGGCTTTTGCTGATGGGTACAATATAAAACTGGGCATTGCCCAACTTTCCTGGAATTTTTGTCCTTTTTGATATTACGCGATATCTATTGTTGTCGTTGGCTCATCGAGTGCTTTTGTTACCGTTTTAGTTAGTTATATGTCACTTCCAGTTGTCCGCCGTCTATGTCTATAGATCTGCCGTTACTCACACGTAATGCTGACTTAAAGACAGACCTGAAATGGTTTGATAATCCTATATAGCATTTGCCATGTGCAAAAGCAACCATGTTTAAGCTTAGTGTAGACAGTGGTATTGCTGATTTAGGCATCCTTGGAAAAGTGCGGGGTGTGTATGGATATGTTAGAGATGATGCCATGATATGGCTTTTGCTGATGGGTACAATATAAAACTGGGCATTGCCCAACTTTCCTGGAATTTTTGTCCTTTTTGATATTACGCGATACCTATTGTTGTCGTTGGTTCATCGAGTGCTTTTGTTACCGTTTTAGTTAGTTATATTTCACTGCCAGTTGTCCGCCATCTACGTCTATAGATCTGCCGTTACTCACACGTAATGCTGCACTTTGATTGCCTGCTCTACTGCTTCCAACCCATGTAAATGCAAGTACCATCAAGTTGCATTGGGCCTTATTATTTGGAGGTTTTGTATTTAATTCAAATTTATATTAAATTCCCGAAGTTGTGGTATCATATCCGGATCCTAACCCTACAGGTCCTAAGGATTTTTATTTCGGTGTCAATTTTTGTGTTTGCCTAAACGTGTACTAGTCTTTCCAGTGACAGTCAAATTCCAAGATAGTCTGCTGTAGAATACAACAGTCATGCAGATGATTGATGATGAGGCCAACTTCGACAACATCCTTGATGCCTCGGAAGAGGGGCACACTGCTGCAAAGTTCTATCCCAAGCAACGGGCCAAACCCCGGAAAACACTTCAGGCATCCAGATCTGCAGCACCTAATCCTACCATAGAAACTGGAGATGGGAAACTAGGAATCTTAAATCAAGTTAATTCTTCTAAAGAACGCCCTAGCCACGAAAGAGCATCCTTGACATACACTGGTAGTGAGACAGTTGATGATATAACTGGTTCTCAAGGTATTCTTGACAAGCCATTAGAAGATGCGCTTCCAGGTGATACTTCTGCTTCAGATACAATTTCTCAAGATGATAAACACAATGCTGCTTCATCAAAGCTAGATATACACCAAGAAACCTTGGTGATTTCAGATATCCATATGTCCCCTTCCAGTTCATGTGGCAAGACCATTGATGATATAGTTGAATTTGGGGAAATGGTTGGTGCACAGGCTAAAGAGGAAAGAGTTGCAAAGTTCCAGCCAAAGGTACAGGTGAAGCTCGCTAAAGCAGCCAAGTCTCAGAAGATTAACCAAAAGGTGGAAGCTTCCGCTGTAGCTGTGGCAACACAAAATGAAATGGATGATGATATTCAGACAAGATTCCATTATGATCAACAACAGGATCCTAAATGTCATGGAAGTGTGCAGACCCCAGATTCTGAAGGATTATTGGCAGCCGATAGTAATGACGTTGGCAGTTTAGCTAGTCTTGACAGTGTCCTTGAGGAATCAGATCAAGAGGAAACAATAGCCAAATTTCATCCTAAATTGAGACTGAAGGCTGGGATGGTTTCATCCAAAGTTGTTAGGACTAATGATAATATAACTGTGGCTACTCCAATGGTCAGAGTTTGTGCTGAGAACACTGATATCTTGACAAAACCAAAAGATAAAGAAACCGTCACCTCTCCTTGCACTTCACCTCAGGTCAGTGCCATATTCTGAAGGTTCCATTAATTAATGAGTTGATGTTTCCTAAATTGATTAGTTGCCAAAATATTTCTTTAACAAACTGTTACTGACATTTTAGGATGTGCATGCTACTGTTGATTTTGATAACAACAATGAACTAATTAATTCTCCTCTTGATGGTACTCAATTGATGGCAGGAGAAGCCTCAGGTACACTTGCTTTTACTGATGGGACTTATTTACTGCATATGACCTCTTTGTTCTTTGCGTTTGAGATGGGTACATGAGATTGAGTTATGTTTATTCTGAACTTGTGCATATTGTTTCCTTGTTCTTGAGTAGGAACTGTAATGCATTGATGGTTCTAGTTTTAAATACATAATTTTGTATACGTTGTGTTTGCTCAAACAGCGCTCTGAGGTCCCACTTTATTTTTAAAACAGTTTCCTTCATTAGCTGATCCAGATCTTAGCCCCCTAATTACAAATGTGGATACCCTACCCTAAAAAACTTGCAACTTTGAACCACATAAAACAATAAAATAATCTTTGATGTGGATGTTGGAGTGTGATGTAGGGTGGTTTTGCCCAGTTGGGCTGACATATGATCTATCAAGTGCTGATTCTCCAAAGAAATTAAGAAATAGACATTTGAATACTTTTTCCTCCAATATCCACTTTAGCTCCAAATATACTCTAACAAGCTCCTTAATCCGGCATTTCATAGAAGTCAGATGCCAAAAATATGTTGTTAGGGTCTGGTGCCAATGTTACGGCATACTCGTTGCTGGAGAAACTACAAGTAACAACTTAGGCCTTATTCATTTAGGCTGGGATTGGCCAGGATCCCACCCAACCCCCCTGGGTCGCCCCGACATGGATAGAAGCCCAGTCCATGGTTCAACTTGCGTCCTGTTAAGCCCGGTTGAGTTTGTACCCTGGTCCACCCTTGTTCGGGATCTCACACACGAATCCAACAGCGTGGAAACAATCCCAAAGTCAATCCATGGCAAGGACGTGGAGGTGAGCTGAGGTGGCACAATGGTGCGGCAGCAGGACTCCACAACAACGGCCACAAGGCGCTCTTCTCTCCGGCATCCATCCCCTTCCGCCTTCTAGTCAGTGATCACATCGGCGTCCTATTTTTCCACCTATGCTGACAATGAGGTGGGTTCTTGCATTGGTTCGTAGGTCCCACCGTGGTGGTGGCTGAGATGATGTGCTCAGTCTAGTGGATAGATTTAAGTGTTTGTCGTGGTGTATCAATCAAATCAGTTCCTGCTTCCCTTTCTTCGATTATTTCTCATGATTGGTTGGGTGAGAGTGGTTTATAGTACGATGCAATATGGGCAGTGAAATCATTGGATTTTGTTAGACGGCCCTGAGTTTTTGGAACTCAATTTGGCCAGAATCTTTATTCTTTTGGTTATTTCACTTGTGTCACCTGTATTTTGGGCTGCAAAGGTTTTTTTTTTCTTTCCATCAAAACAAGAATATCTGAGGCAGGAACCTTGCTAACAATTGCGGTGTTCTCTTTTTAAAATAATTTGGTGAGATTAGAAGCAATGTATGCGCAGGCATCGATAGGGAATTAAACATATTTTTCATCTATTTTTCCTGCAGCGTTGTGAATTGAAGTTGTTTGATGCAGAAGGAATTTAGTTCTTAGTTTGGTTTCCAAACAACAAAATCCGAAGTAACAACAATCTATGCCAAGGTTTATGATGGAATTTCAACGATTATAGGCAATGAACAATAAAAATGGGTCTGTACTGAACTTTGAGTTATTTTCATGCTCTAGTGCCACTCCTGCAGTCTGACTACTTGCTGTGACAGATGATTAACAAGAAGTATCTTAATTTTGTCTGGAGCGATATTTAGGATATGGAGTCACTTGCCAATGTCTGCTGGTTTTGTTTCTCCTGGCATCTAGAATATGCACTATGCAGTAGTGGTTTATGACTTAAGTTCCTGATTGTGAGCCTTATAGACGCCTCAAATGCCACCTCACTTTACTTCCTGTTGTGTTGTTTATTGCACCTCGATGTGTACTTCATGCATATTCAAAAGCAGGAGACATATCTTTGTCTCAAAAGCTTTCAAAACCTCTTGGATAAATTGTGCATATTGCTCCCTTCATGTGAATCTATCACTGCACTTTAAATACATACAACAACCTGAGCAGCAATTGGCTGTAAGCTAGAATCTGATGGCTAATTTAGCTATAACATTGAACTAGCCGTAGTTTGTTCTGTGGAAGCATGTGTAGCATAACTATGACGGGTTCTTCTAGCATACTCAGAGTCAGATATTGAGCCCAACCATGTTTGCATGTCTGCAGTACTTTGTATGATTGCGTTGTGTAGCCCTGTGGAGAAATGATAAGAAAGAAAACTTCCTTGGATATGTTCCAGCAGAAACCAAACAGTAGAAAAAAGGGCAGGGATTAGGGGATCTATCCCCACGGGCGTTCAGTGATATTGGAGGGATCCACTTAATCCCTCCCTGGATAAGTTCCCCTTGGGGATGAAATACCTGCTAACCATCTTAATGGGATTAGGTAGTCCACCTTCTCCATATGCTCTTTTGCCGCACCTATGTGTGAGTTCTGCTGCAGGCATTGGTCATTTTGCAATGGGCATGAGCTAGACCTAGGAAAGTGAAAGCTTGTGCATGCTTTGACATGAAGAATCAAATATGCGTTTCATTGTAGAGTTACATACATATGGTCTTCACAAAAGGATTGAACTGGTGCAGTTTATGGGTTCTCCCTATCATGTCTTATGCATGTACTAGTGTCTATCCATATACTGTTGGAAGAATGAATCACCACTTAATTTTTTCTTTCATCACAGTATGTGTAATCCATCTAAGGAAGCTTGATACAAAGTATCATATGTTTCTTTAGTATCAACTTAACGTTTTTTTTTAATGCCTTTTCAAATTTGATGGCTGATATTAACTGTTATCCGCATAAGATTCATTCATGAGGCTGTCCATAATGAATTGTCGACTGTGGGTAACAATTTGACATTGTTTTGACAATCTCTTTGGTACTTATTCTCACAAACAGCAAACATATTTATTTTATAGCTGAAGCTACTTGTAAGCCTCAACCAAATGTTGGAACAGAAAAGTGCAAAGGAAAATCTGTAACCTTTGCTCTGTCAGATGCTTCTGGGGTCATGACACCTACAGATACCAATTATGAGACGCGTAAATCCAGCGAGCCTGATGGAAATTTAAGTAACTTGTATCAGCAGACAGCTGAAAAGGTTAGTGTATTTGATTTCGGCTTAGAAGATGCAATTATTTATATTTGCATGGCTATTACAATGTTTCTCCCTTGTACTTTTCCTTCATACTTCTATTACTGAGTAACAGTAATCAAATATTCAGGAATATAATGATAATGAGAGCTTGTACCGTGAGGGCACACCATCAGAGCATGCTATTGAACAACCAACAAAGTCAGGTGTCAGATCATCTATGAAACTACGGTGCAGGAAAAGGTCAAATAAAGCTGAGACATCTAAGAATAAAGATGACTATGTTGATGAAGACTGTGTTGAGCCTTCATTAGGTGAAGAGGATAATAATATTGGTGATGATTACACTGCTGGTACAAAGCGAAAGGTTAGGAAAAAATCAAGGGTTGGTGTAGAAGAGTCAAAACAGGAAAAGGTCCAAAAAGATAAAAGCCAGGTGTCTTCACGGGGCCGCAAGAGAACCTCGAAAGATGCATTGGCAGAAAAACCTGAGAAGAAGCTTACCCATAGAATTCGTCAGACGAGAGCGAAAGGTTGGTGGCTAAAATGTTTTACATAATTGGAGTTTTACATAATGTGAGTTTTCACTTCTTGACCTTTGTTGTTTAAGAGGTTAAGACTTTACTGGAAACACATCCTGACGATATAAATCCAATGGAGCTAAGCGCAGCACATCTAAGGTTGTTACAGGAGGCCAGAGAGCGTGTTAACGTGAGTTTTGTGGCAAGTCTTGTATTTAAATTTGTTGAGCAGTTTTATGCTAATTCTCATGATTTTGTTTCACTTCTTCAGGCAAAAGAGAATCCATCTGGACCATCCTCTAATACAAGGTATTTAACCCATTTCTTGGAATGCTATGCAGGGCAGCATATAAGCTGTGTTGGTAGTTTGTGTGCTATGGCATGCTTAGTTGCAATAAACTGAGTTTTGCCGATTGTTGGCGCAAGGCAACTGGGAAAGTAGATAAAACCCAGAACCTACAAGAAGGGGATTGATACTCTCATCATTCTGGGTGCCCCTTTGGAAACATTGTATTAAATGTGTTTTCAATGGCGCTTCCCCTTGCATCCCAGAAATCCAGAGAAATCTAAAAAATTGAGGTTGACCCCTTGTGCTTGGCTGCTTCTAGAGGTCTTAGGGATGGCTAGGATAATTTGATGGCTTAAGTTGTTGATCGGTTCTAGTTGTGTCTATTCTGTTGCTGGTAATTGTGGATAGTTTTGTAAGGGTGCAGATGTGTTACCTCTCTCTCCCTCCTTCCCTCCCTCTGGTGGATGTGCATATAAAATGGGCCAGTGTACAACTCCCTACTTTTTATCTAGACATCTTCTAGGAAAATGAACCTGCAACATCACATTGCATCATCAATGTTAGCCTGTTAGTATTACTATATATGATATTTTTTTTCTCGAACACGCAGGAGAACTGCGCATCGTTGTATTAATAGGAGAAGAGCCCAAAATAGGCTTACAGGACACACCCACCCGAGCCCCCCATGGCTCAACACACACTGACTCAAAACACACCCCACTGCACACCCCTATACAGCCCCTTACTATATATAATATATTGATGTGTAAACTTTGATGAGCTATTTTTTTTTTCATGGGATATTATCCTATTTCAGATCGGTTATTGTTTGTGCTGATGACATTGATGCTGCTCTCGTTGGTTCAGAATCATTATTTTCATTCTTTTGTATTTTTTGGACTTGATTAAAACTTATATCGCACTCTGTTCCAGTCCTGACATTTTATTTCATGCAACATCTGTTGAATAGCCCAAACCGACTCGTCCCCTTTTGACTTTAGACTGAAAAAGTTCCAGTCTTATTTCCTTCTTGCAAGAAAACGGAAAAAAATGTCCTATCTAAAAAAAACTAAGAAGTTGTCAGTGCACATGGTTTTCATCATATCTGTCATCCGTCCTCATGCATTGTCAGTCCCATCCCCTCTCCAGTGTCCCTTGCATTGCAGCCAAAAAAAGAGGTGGTTGTAAATGCATCCATTGTTGCCATCCAAGTGTTTCCAAATATTTTTTCCTCCAGTGGCGACTCATCATCTCGACATGCGTGAGCCTCCTCTCCCTCCCATATTGTCCTACCCGAGCACCTTGATGGTTGCAGGGCCACACCTGCCTCTAATCCCTGCTTTTTCCTCTAGAGCTTGTGCCCATTGGCTATGGCCGCCGCCATGGACGTGGCCGCCATTGCTCCAGTGGTTGTCATGTTGTGCTTTCTAGCAAAATGGGTTGCACACTATTAGCAATGATCCCCTCCGCTATTGTGGCTGCACTGTAGCGCCTCTAGTTGCCAGCCATGACTCTGTGAGGTCAAGCCATGAAGGCTTTGACTTGGCCCAACATGTGGATTGATCTATTTTAATGAAGAAAATATCTTAAACATCCTTTATCAGTATTCAAAATTTAAAGATCCAAACAGAATACTTTAATTTGAATGTCTTTGTTTGTGTTTCTCCTATCCTTTGTTAATATTTTATCTTATGTTATCTTATGCGCAGCAGCTTTCAACTTAACGACATGGATGATTTGGACTATAGAGATGAGGAAGCAAGGAACTTTGACAATGAAAGAATAGAGAACCATGTACAAAATGTAACAAAATTGAACTACCACTCCTACATGAACAAACAATCTCGAGGCAAATGGTCAAAATCTGACACTGATATGTTCTACAAGGTATCATTTTTTTAGAAATCAAGCCCTAACTACTATTTGTCGCTTCATATGATCTCCGATCTTCTCCTACAAAGTTATTTGCTTACCTGTTTTTGTTGATGGATTCAATATGTATTTTTGTATTCATTGTGGACCAGGGTCTTCGCCAATTTGGTAGTGATTTTGCGATGATACAGCAATTACTCCCTGACAAGACCCGTCATCAGGTGCGAGCAAAATTCAAAACTGAGGAGAAAAAAAATCCATTGCTAGTCCATGATGCTATAATTCATCGCTCAGGAGGTGAGATATGGCTTAGCTAGTGGGTCCAACCACCGGTTTTTTTATTTTTTTTTGGCTGATCTTTGTTCTAGCTTAACTTAGTCTTTGTATTTTACTGATTTGATTTATATGTGCAGATAATTTGTATTTCAAAAAGGTAATTAAGCAGCTCAACATTGAAGATGTTGCAGTACAAGAGGTTAACAATACTCATAAAGAAGATGGTACATCAAGTGAACAAGGCCCTAAAAAAGAGGTTTGTCTTAAACACACATACACTATGTTTGAATCGAATTTATCTAAGCAGTATTTAATTATGTTAGTGTCTTATTCTGTTTGTAGAATGCACTGGATGATTTTATCCAGGAGGAGGAATATGATTCGAATTGGCTGGATGAAGAGCATGGCGTACAAAAGCCTGATGTGCAAGAAGAGCTTGCTTCTGGAAATCATGATGATGATGATCTTGGTGATGTTTTTGACTGGTACTAGCACGACAATTACGGCAGAAATTAGGACTCACGATCTAATTCTGCTAACTTTGTGAGGTATGGACATGCGTTGTGTCGGTTCTTTATCACTGTAATGCAAATGTATTGATGCAGAAAGTAGCTTTTTCCAGTTAAGCTTTTAGGATGGCTAGAGGATTGGATGTTATCTGTTGCTTCCTAATTCTATAGTTTTCAGTTCTCTTTCCCCACAAGAAATATATTCCACCTTTTGTTGTTTTGTGCCTAAGAAATGATTTGTTCCCCTTTACCCCCTTTGTTTCTCCTATAGCATCTTCTGTTGCTTTGTTTTCATTAAATGACCAATGTTACCAGATCTGTGTTTGTTGAATTGGTACTACCATAAGCTGCACGTGACAGGTACCATGCTGATTATTGTCCATTGATACTTGAGTGAATAATTGCTAGAAACATTGGTGATGGTCATATCTGGGAAGCCTTGGCCCCCACGCCTATTGGCTGGGCTGCCCCGCGGGTTTTATGGTAGTTGATCATAGATTAGGCAAGGATCTCCGTTGATTGGGTGTGTTCTATGAACCCTAGACGGTCCCTGCCTATATATTGTACACCCTTGTACCTCTATCAATCAATCTACTATTTTCCCGTGCCATAAATACGTTCAGTTATGTGTACTTTGATTTCCTCGCAAACAAATGGATGCATAAATACGTTCTGCAATTATGAAAACTGTTAAAGAGAAACAAAATATGCGCACACTGCCTTCTAAGGGTGTGTTTAGTTTGAGAAAGATTCTTCGAAAATACACTGTAGATCCGAAAAACACTGTAGATGAATAGTGTTCTGTGAGGAGAAGGGATAGAATGAATAGGGAAAAGTTGGATGAATAGTGTTTTTTTGGGGGGAAAAATTTGCAAACTAAACGCACCCTAAGGCGAGCTGCAAGCCTTAACTTTTCTCTTTTGAACACCAGTCCTTAATTTTCAAGTATGTAGATTCTTATGCTTCTGTAGTTTCATATGGTTCTGTACCTGGATAGGGACATAGGGTTGAATTGCTCTCTGCTGCTTCATTGTTGCCAGGTCCGTAGTTGATTGCTAACCAGAGGACATATAGTGACACCGTATTAATCCCTGTAGTATTGAGAGTTTAGATGGAAGGGAGGACCAGGAAAACCATTTATGCACTGACACATCCTTCATGTGATGGTTTTTGGCCAAGTGGGCAGGCCCAGTCTTGGTGATTAGAATCAGTAGTCAGTACCAGTGACAGCGACACGTCTCCTGAAATTCTGGATGGAATACCAAGTTTTTTCAAGCTGATGAGAACAGTGATAGAGTAGGGTAGGGGTTAATAGGAAGTTAGAACTGTGGAGATGGACGTTAGAGTCGAAGGGGTTCAAACTTAGTAGGACCAAACCAATTAGTAGGACCAACTAGATGTGCAATTTTAGCAGGACTAGGTATGAGGATGGAGACGTTAGCCTCAATAGACAAGTGGTGGCCAAGAAGGATATTTGTTGAGGATGTTTGGCATGGAATCTCATCTAGTTGGTTGAAATGGCATCAAGCTCCTGGTGTCCTATTGACATGAGGGTGCCATAAAAACTAAAAGGTATGTTCTATAGGACGGTGATTCGTCTGGCAATGTGTTATACGGTGCTGAATATTGGTCTACAAAAAGGCAACATGTCCAGCAATGTAGCGGAGATGTGGATGTTGTAGTGGTTTTGCGGGCACACAAAAATGGATAGAGTCCAAAACGAAGATGTTTGAGATAGGGTCGGGGTGGAACCAGTTGAGGAAAAACTGACCCAAAATCAGTTGAGATGTTTTGGACATGTCCAACAGAGGCCCTATGTTGTGGGGTTCTAAAGCAGGTCATTAATGTAAAGAGGTGTAGGGGTAGATACAAATTGACTTGGAACAATTCGGTTAAGAGAGACCTTAAGGAGTGGAATGTCTTCAAAAAAGTAGCTATGGATAGGAGCGTTTAGAGACTAGTTATCAACATGTCTGAACTGTGACCTTTATTCTTTTGAATTTCATCTCTATACCCTAACTTGGAACTAAAGGATATGTGGTCGTTGTTGATGAGAATGGTGATGAATAGTTGATATCATATGATGCTGGTGAAATTAGCTTCCTTCGTAATGATATTCTTCATCTCTGAGGCAAGTCAAGAGTTTTATGGTTGTTAGATATGCATCATACTTCTCTTGTGCACTTTTATAGTTCATTGTGATGCTACGTGACTCTTCTGATTTCTGTGAAAGGTGATGGCGTTTCATTTTGCCGCTATCTCAGTTTCTGGAGTCACTACCCTCCTAGAAGGGTTACCTTGTTTGTATTAGATGAATGTTATGTAACACATGGCCATGCCATTGCTTCTAGGTGCCGAGGCTTAAACACTTTTATATGCGATAAAGCCTGGAGGATACAGTGAAGTAAGCTAAATTGTTTGGAATGTCTCTATTTCTCTTTTATTGCCACCAATGAATGTTTAGGCTATCTGCAGTGGTCTCCGGTACCGTGCCCGAGAAATCTGCCGCAGCGGTTCTCCTTTGCACCCCCGGTAAAATAAAGGGTGGGGGGGGGCTCTTCTCCGCTACTGCCAGCGGAGGTAGCGGCCTCCCGCTACGGCGCCACCGTGGCAAAGGACCCACACGGTCCAACCGCCGGAGAGGCAGAGGGAGAGAGAGCAGGCAGAGCATGACGGCGAGCAGCACAACCACCGCTCGGACGCAGCGAGCAGCATCACCACCGCTCGGACGTGGAGAGCGCTGTTGCGTCTCCACCGCGGGCGTTGACCTCTACTCCACGGCCAGAGAGGAGGTGGCCGGAGCTCGAGCTCAGGGATGACGAGCTCGAGGTGTCCGGTGGAGAGAGAGAAGCAGAGGAGAGCACAAATCGACAAAAGAAGAACAAATCGAGCACAAATCCACAAAATCCCCAACCAAATCAACCTCAAATCCACGATTCGAATGCAAATCGAACAAATCCAGGCGACGACGGGGAGAGAGAGCAACGAGAGGCCGTCGATCAGCAGCAAGCCACCACCACCACCATCGCCAGGTCTGGTGCTCCAACCCGCCAGGCGCGACGGCCACCTGCGCCCGCGCGCAGGTCGACGCTCCCGCTGCCGGTAGGCACGCAAGCCTCCTGCTCCCTCACGCCAAGATCTGGCCATGGTGGTTGGTGATGGGGATCAAGAGAGAGAGAGGAGGTGGGCCACGGCGAGCAGGTGGCCGGCGCGCCTCCACCGCGCCTCTGCAGGGTCCGCAGGGGAGGGATCTCCGCCCCCGCCGTCGTGGAGAGGTGCTGCTCGCCTCTGTCGACCGCGGCGGAGGAGGCAGCCGTGGAGGAGGGCGCCGAGGAGACGTCCTCCGTGGAGCGCTTCCTGTGCCAGGCGCACCTCCTCGGCAGCCCCACATGCCTCCGCGGCGGCTTGTCCTGCGGTACTGCGCGGCAAGGACCAAGAGAGCAGGGGAAGCCGGGAAGGGGCGGCACGGAGGCGGAGTCTGCGACGAGGCCGTGCCTACGCGAAGAAGCATCGAGAGAGAGGGGGAAAGGAAAAGGAAAAAAAAAGGGTAAAATAAATATGACATGTGGGCCTCATTGGATGGTAGTTGATATAGAGGGATATACAAAGGAATGATGGCTGCTGAAGAAGTTGGTATAAAGGAAGGAATATCGATGCCAGGACAGAATATTCCTTTAGGGATGAAATAGAGGGGTATGAGTGCGAAGAGCCTTAGTTCCCCAACTTTTCACTAACTTGGCACACTGACAACCGTGCCTCTCACAGAAAACGCCAACTTTGACAAACTTGACACCAACTTTTTGAACTAAACAAGCCTTTTCCACATTAACACAGTACTGAGCATTGGTCGCATGGGTGTATGGTGTGCCGCCCAGTCTTGTTGATGGAGGTCGTCCTCCAAGCAGTATTATTTGTTTTCGCAATTCTTGTAACACTACAAGAGAACACAGTTTGTTCCATCACAGAGATTTAGTCCTAGCTGAATTTGAATTTGGGACTAAAGCTTCCATGTTCAAATTCCCCGACGCAGCCGCCGACAGGGGACCTTTAGGGGGTGTTTAGTTGGTGGAGATAGTTGGAGATTTACTATAGCAGATATGCACTGTAGCAATGAATAGTGAGGAAATGATGAGAAAGGATGTGATGAGAGGAATAGTGAATATCTAGAATCTAAACTAGTTCTTAGGGTGCGTTTAGTTTCACCCACCCTCACCCAAAAAAATACTATTCATCCAACTTTTCCCTATTCATCTCACCTCTCCCACTCAAAAAATACTATTCATCTACAGTGTATTTTTTTGTCTACAGTGTTTTTTCGGGAATCTTTCCCAATCTAAACACCCCTAGTAGGAGCACCACAAAATACCAGTAGAGCAGAATGTTCTAGATATCTTTGTTCTGGAGGAGGAAAATAATTTAAAAACATGGTGTGGGCTCCATCGATGGGTTGTTGGGATAAACCATGAGACAGAGAGATAGAGGGAGCTGTATGACAGGTGCATGAAAATTTGGTAGAGTAAAAATCACGATGACTAAAATAGAATTTTTTTAGATGATACAGGTAGAGAAACATGAGTGTAGATAGTCTTAGTTGTCGCTAAGGAAGCGTGACTCCCTCACAATTGAGCTTCCTGAGTGACGGGACAGATGGAGTAGTATGGGTGGAGGAAAAAAGAGAGGCCGGTAGTGCATTAAGGGCTCCTCTGCGCAAGTCGTGCCGTGAGTTCTTGTGCCATCGTTACTCGTTTGACATGGGGAACTGCTAGCGACGAGCTGATGAATGATTATCCTTCTTACCTTCTCCCTCTGTTTCCCAACCTTTACATCCAGCGCTGCTCACAAAAGCGAACACACAAGTACTAGTCCGGCCTTTTCTAGTTTTCTTGTTGTTTAACAAGGACATGTTTAACCTTCAAACCAACGTTACCATCGTCCCTCAGGCAGTCAGACCCAAAGCCAAGGTTCATGGGCGTCACCCTTGCTGGTTCCACGGGGCACGCCACACACGGTTCGTCGGTTCCTCTGAAACATGCGAACGAATCTCGTTGGCCTCGTACGTACCGTCTCCCGTAGCACACGCCGAGACGAGTCAAGGCAGGCGAACACGCGGCTCCCTCCCGAATTCGCACTCCTACAAAAGCAGTGGGGACGAGCGTAGGTAGGATATAATGGCCGGCGTCACCACCTGTACCTGCCGGGAAGCGCATCATCGATCGCTGTTTCGGCGATTTTTCCTCAAAGCTCGACCCGACTCGGGACAATAGTGTGCACCAACATGGCTACGTGAAATTCAGCCGTAACTCTTTTTCAGAAGAGATGCAGGAGGATTCGTCGTCGCCGATCAGTTTACTAAGTTTTTCATTTCACATACGTCAGCGAAGAACTCCTGCGCAACCAGTCAGCACAACTGGAAACAGACGAACAGGGCTCGTGCGTGCACCAGGGTTTACAAAACCGGTCCGGTAGTTCGTACCGCCGGCCGGCGGTAACGGTATACCGGACCGGTTTGACCGGGATCCGGTAGAAACCGGTTGAATTCAAATTTTGAATTCAAATCCCCCGTGCAACCGGTTTTTTTCGGTAAACCGATCGAATTGACCGGTATCCGACCGGTTTTACCGGTATACCGACCGGTTTCATCCGGTTTTGGCGGCAGTCCAAACCGGTCGGTTTGGGGCGGTAACCGCCCGGTTTGACCGGTATACCGGCCGGTTTGGAACGGTTCGATGGAGAACCAAAAATTGCCATGAAATATGCGTAAATTAAGCAAAAAAATAACTAAAAATATAGACAAACATCCATACATATAATTGTACATACAAACATAGTACAAATGTCCATGCAAATAGTTCAGTAGTCCTCTGGTACAAATAATTGTTAATACGAATAGTCTCGCACAAAAAATTGTTCAACGGTAGCATCGCGAGGCCATTTCATACTCCGCGGTGGACATCACATTCAAACCCTGCCTTACCAGCAACTCAGCTTTGAAGTCTTGCCAAGTTTGGCCCGTCCAGGCCGATGTCGTCTGCCACTCCTGAAGTAACATATTGTACCAACGGGGATCTTGCCATTCGTACACCCATCTCATCGGTGGCTGCATGCTCAACTCCGGTATAGGATAGTGGTAACTAGACTGTGAGGAATCCCTGTAGGAGGAGCTAGAAGAGAACTGTGGAGAGTCGTAATCCGTCGGTCCAACCGTTCTCCTCTGCGACATCGGTGCTCCATGGTCAATGTCCTGGGTTGCATGTGTGAACTCAGTCTCCCCTGCAATGAACCACATAGTATAATTAATACTCATAAGTCAAAATAATAAAAACATGTTCATATATACGTACACTTGGTACCTGTAAAATGGAGACCAGCAGGTGGGTTTGAAGGTGACACGCCTCGGCCCCCGCCACCGCCAGTAGCACCGCCACTGCCGCCACCACCATTTCCATCATCACCATCACTGCTACCATCCCCATCATCACCATCATCGCCGTCATCGCCATCATCACTATCATCACCATCATCGCCAGAGCTGCTGTCCTGAGACTCCTGATACTCTGGGCTTTTATCACCCTCACCATCATCAGTGTCTTCACCGCTCAGGACTTCTATTTCTTTCTGTTTCCCTTTTCCCGTTGCCTGGCCTCGTTGGCGCTTCGGGACAACCTTGCTAGGCGCGACGTGGTACTTACGCTTCCCTACATGAGTGTCACCCACATGTCGCCGTGCCCAATCACTAATGCAATCTTCCCCTGTAGAAGTACGGAGGTCCGCCGGATTTATTTTATCAGCGACAATATTAGATGGAAGCGGCGTGTCACCTTCATCGTCGTCCTCGTCTAGAACAGGAGCTTTGTTTGACCTTCCATATTCCATCCAATCCCGCACTGCACTTTTAGGCTCATAGAATGAAAGATGGGCTAGCTGGTCAATGAAATCTTCTTGATCCCGTGGAGGATCGGCAACATCCGCAAGTCGCAGGCGCAGGTTGTAGTTCACATAGACAAGCTTGTTCAATTTTTTGTGTGACAACCGATTGCGAACCTTTGTATGCAGCAAGGCAAAAGTACTCCAGTTCCGCTCACATCCACTTGACGAACAACATTGACCAACAAGCCGCAAAGCAAGGGCCTGCAGCCTGGGAGTTTTGTTCCCGTTCATCATCCACCATGAAGCTGCAGTTGTCTTTGGTCATGCGCCATTTGTTGTGCCAACTGTGTGCCAAAGTCACCACGTTTCTGTCGAAACAGCTCAGCCTCTTGTAATGCCTGGACGGCGCTCGAGATATCGGTCATGCGCTGAAAAGCATCCTTCAGTGTGCTCCACATTTCTGTACTTGGTGTCCACGAATAGGCATACCTCGGATTGAGGACAGAAGCTGCAAAATAGAAAGTACCACGAATGAGCATAAGGTGTATGGAACGTGAAAGTATAAACTTTTGTTCACAATCAGCAGAATCCGTCTTACCTGGAACCACATAGGTGTCATAGAAGATTTCCTTCAACCTTGCGTTGTAAATTCGTATATACTCTTCGTACATGGAAACATTGCGGCCAAAGAAAGATTGCATTTCATTTCTCACGCTCTGTACGTTGTGACATACCTCGCACATGTTCGGCCGCTTGTCCTGATCAGCAAAGCGAAGTAAGCTGTATATTGGTTGGACTGAGTCAATGATAAATTTCATTCCCTCCCACCACTCTAGACTTGAAAATCTTGTATGAGTAAATCTACCCATATTTGAATTGGCCCATTTGCTCTGCAAAAATTCAGGAGATGCCATCCACTGCATGAAACGTTCACGTTTCCGATAAATGCTGTCTAGGAACATGTAGTTGGTCCCAAAGCGAGTTGCACACCACTTCACCAACTCACCACCAATCGCCTGCCTCATCATTGCATTCAACTGACCATGATTGTGTAGCCACGTTGATATTTTCTTGCATTGATCAATCAAATCTTGATGTTCGTACCTTTCACCGATATCCTTTAACATCAAGTTGACAGTGTGTGCTAGACAAGGTGTCCAACTAATGTGTTCGTATGTTTCTCGAATCCCCTTGCAGGCTTTCTTGTAGTTGGAGCCGTTGTCCGTGATCACATGAACGACATGCTCTGGTCCAATTTCGTCCACCACCTTCATAATTTCCTGCAAATACACATATTGTTTAGCAACATCCAAATTATATTCGGATCGAAATGAACTAGGTACGGGGTTACCTTCCGCAAATACGCAGAATCTTGAGATCTTCCAGTCGCATCAACAGACTTGTGGAACCACATGACCCCATTGCAATATATCAAAAAGTTAATAACACTCATCTTTGTCGGCCCAGTCCACGAATCACACATCAACGTGACGCCGAACATAGGCCACTCTGCCTGAAACTTGGCGTATTGAACCTGCAAGTCTCGCTCGTTTTGATCCAGGTACTTGCCATCAATATCCCGTCCAGTGGGTGACACGATACCTTCACCTGCAAAACATATGGCAGTCAGGAGATTAGATCTAAACATGTAGTTACGTGGCTACTATTTTGGCTGCAAAGAAAACATACCCCACTTCTGTGTCTCTCTGACCGCACTGACAAAGTATGGACTGTCAGCTTGTCTTCCAGGAACTCCCGCAGTATGGAAAAACTTTGACCAAGCTCTCCCAATAGCTTCCTTTGCATTCTTGCCCTTCTGCGTCCATGAGCCTGTGTCAATCCTTGGCTGCGTGGATCCACGCGACGAACCTAAGTTGTAGTCCGTCACCCCAGGAGTCTGCCTCGCTGAAGTTGCCCTTCGAAGCATCCTCTGCAACTGGCCCTCTCCCCTCGTACTACTACCCGCTCCATGCTCGTATGCACCTCCTCTCTCTTGCACCCCGCGACGGAACTCCTCTTCCGCTCTTGATTGGTCCAGGGCACGCTGCAGCTCAGCCTCCTCATCATACGCTTCATCTCCACCAGGATAGTTACCTTCCGCTGCAGCCTTCTCCTTTCTCAACCTCTCTTGAGCACGTTGAGCAGTTAGCCTCTTTGTCCTTTCAAGGTCACGCTGAAAGTACTCACGCACCTCCTTTGAAACCCTATCACAATGGACGACCTCCGTCCCGCGCCCTGCCAAATGTTGTTTCAATCTAGTGGCACCACCGCCTCCCTTGGACTTATGACAATAGTTGCATCTCCAACCGAGGTGAAGACGTTCACCGTGTTCCCATACAACATCTTTCTCTCTGCCAGACATTGCGTATCTACAAACATAGAACAAACATAAACATATCAATATCAACTTGACAACACATAGCTATATCACAATGCTTAAATCCTACATCCATTTCCTTATTTCCAAAATCACAATACCCTACATCTAAATGTACATACATGGCTACAAATCACTAGATCCACTTCATACATTCTAAAATCACTTGGATGCAATCAAAATATACCTAAATATCTCCATCACCACATCCATTTCATAATTTCATAGATCACAATAGCCTAAATCATTGAAAAAATCATCAAAACCTTACCTCACCCGCGGTCGGCCGGTAACCGACCAAACCGACCGAAAACCGGTCAAACCGGAACGGTATACCGGCGTATGGAGCCGGTAACCGTCGCGCCGCAAACCGGAGCGGTATACCGCTCAAACCGAGCGGTAACCGCTCGTACCGGGGCGGGATCCGGCTGTTGCGCGGCGGTTTCGCGGCGTGGGGCGTTTTTTCGCCCGAGAGAGGACTCAGCTGCGCGGGGGGGGGAGCGACGGGGTGTCTGGGGGGTGAGGGGGGCGAGGGGGGGGGGTTATTAGGGTTTACGCGATTTGGGCCGAGTTGGGCCGAGTTGGGCCGACTGGTTTTTTTCTTTTTCTTTTTTTATTTAACTTGTATTTAGCGAAAGAAATAGCAAATGACCAAATATTTGAGAAATTTTGACACCAATAGATCCATCACACCATGAAGTATTTTTAAGAATTTTTATCCGATTTTTCGAATTTTTAAATTCAAATTTGAAATTTTTGAATTTGGGCGGTTTCATACCGCCCCGAACCGGTACCGGTCCGGGGCGGTACGACCGGATCCCGCGGTTTTCGGGCCGGTTCCCGCGGTTTTTTTAACCCTGGCGTGCACACTGCACACGCACCGACCTTTTAGCTCTCGCTGCTCGAGGAACGCTGCTGTTGATTCTACCAACCTTTTCCCACGCCGGCCGACGCCATGATGCCACGATGCGCCGTCTCAGGCTGTCCACACTCGTGTTACTCTATTTTCAACCCTTATAAGAAATATTTCTGCGTGGTCCTCATGATTTTATACCCTATCTCTACTTCTCCCGCGCCCATGGTACTCTATATCTCATCCTCTATATCAACTAATCTATATTTTATTCAACCATCCCAACTAACATCTACTCTCTCTTCTTATCTTTTCAATCCTTTTCTTTTTTCTATCTCTTCCCATTCTTTTTCTATCTTTTTTTACCCTTTTCCTTCTTTTTTTTTCTTTTTTCCATCTTTTTATTTTTTTATTTCTTCCTCTCTCTATTCTTTTCTTTTCCCCACCGCACAGCCTCCTACCGATACTTCTCGATCCAGATATCTCTCGCGACGGTGCTCCTCTCGATCTCTGCGCTCGCGACGGTGCTCCTCTCGATCTACGCCTGCTCCTTCTCTCCCTCCCCCCCCCCCCCCCCACCTCCTCTGCTCCTACTCCTCCACTGTGAGCGCGACGGCGAGGTCCTCCTGCTGCTGCTGAGGGAGAGGGCTGCGCGGCGCGGCTCCTGCTCCCTCCTCGGCAGGGCATGGCAGCTGCGTGGCACGAGGCAAGGAGGAAGAAGGTCGTAGGCGCGGGAAGCTGCTGCTGCTCGGTGCGGAAGACCTCGATCCAGCGGCAAGACACCTCGATTCGTCGGCAATGGAGCTCGATTCGAGGAAGAAGAAGGTCGATTTGGGGTCGATTCGTCTTTGACGGTGCGGAATCGGCGGCAGAGCTCCGTTCACGGCGGAGGAACGAGCTCGATTTGTACCCATTTGTGTCTTTCTCATTTGTGTTTGATTTCTCTTTATTTTACCGTTTCTTTCTCCGCCGTGTTGGTGCTACTCGAGCTCCGGCGACGGCGAGCTGCTATTAGCCGCCGCGGCATCCTTTCCCCCCCTCCTCTCTCCGGCGCGAGCAGCAGGAAGCTCCGCGCGAGCTTCTCGGTGAACTGCTGCGGCCTCGCCTCGCTCCCCTGCTCTCCGGCCAAAGGAACTACTCTGTCCGCCGGCGCGCGAAGCAGTTGGTGGCGAGGCGATGGGAGGCGAGGTGGGACCGGGACTGTCAAAGGGTGCTCGGAATAGAGCCGGAGACCCCGTGCGCTAGCTTGCAGTACCGGATAGCGCACCCCACTGCGGGGAAAAAAGCGCTATCCGGTGCTGCATCCGGGGGGTAGCGGCCCCCGGTGCGGACAGCCTCAGATGATAAGGGTTCACGCATTCCCATCTTCCCAATTAAGCCGGCCTCTTGCGTGTCCTCCACTTACTGACTGGGAGAACGGCCACGACGGTTATTGTCGGTTGTGTTAACGCGGCGCTCAAGATTCATCCGGATTTGTGACCATATCAAACAAATTTAATCAATTTAGTTTCTCTTTCTTTCTTTTTTTTAAAAAAGAGCAATTTTCTCCGTCTATGCCAAGCGTAGAAACCTAAAAACCTCGGCCGTGCCAAGGCTGCATGAAAGCCACACAAGTAGTCGTGTTCAGAACCAGCCGGGGATCCCTCCGTCACACAGCACTGTGCAGTTATAGATGGCCATATGGGCCGCCCATCCCGACACGGCCCGGACCCGACGTGGCCCGTCCCGATGCGGCCCAGTCCGATGCGGCATGAAGGCAGTTTTGTGCTGGGCTGGGCGGCACTACGTGTCGTAGCCCACGCACGGCACGCCGGCCTTTTGGTCGTGTCGTGCCGGCACGAGGCACGAAGGTGGTCCGGCGTGCCGTGCCAGCCCGTCGCCCGAGCAAACGGGGCGAGCAACCAGCGATGAGCTGGTGGTGTCGACGGCAACGGGGAGGGAGGCAGCGGCGGCGGCGGCAGCGGCGAAGCTAGCGGCGACGGTGCAGGGGAGGGAGCCGGGAGGAGGCAGCAGCGCAGGAGAGGGAGAGCGAGGAGGCTGCGGTGGCGCAGGGGAGGGAGAGCGAGGAGGCTGCGGTGGCGCAGGGGAGGGAGAGCGAGGAGGCGGCGGCAGTGCATGGGAGGGAGAGCGAGGAGACGACGACAGCGGAGAGCGAGCCAACGAGGAGGAGCGGCGGCAACGGAGAGCGAGCCAGCGAGGAGGAGTGGCGGCGGAGAGCGAGCCAGCGCCCAGCGAGGAGGGACGGCGGCGCAGGGGAGGGAAATTAGGAAGGGGAGGTAGGGTTTTGGAAGATTGAAAGGGTTATATACGTCGACTGTTGGGCCAAGTGGGTCGCGTGCCGCAGGCCGGCCCACCGTGCCACCTCGGGCCGTCTCCCATCGGGCCGTGCCTGGGCGGCAAGCCGTGCCGGTGCTGCGGCCCAGGCCCGGCACTACAGACGGGCCGGGCTGGCACGAGCACTACGGGGATCGTGCTAGGCCGTGCTCGTGTCGGCCCAAAAATCCGTGCTTTGGGCCGGCCCACGGGCCTCATACCATATGGCCAACTATAGGTGCAGTCATTGACCGGGCTGGGCTGGCACGGGCACGACGGGGATCGTGCTAGGCCGCGCTCGTGTCGGCCCAAAAATCCGTGCTTTGGGCTGGCCCACGGGCCTCGTGCCATATGACCAACTATAGGTGCAGTCATTGACTATCAGAAAGGCACGATACCATGTGCATGTGGATCGACTTTTGCCCGGCCGGCCGGCATCCACCCGGATACAGGACTCTCTCTCAGCTGCTTCACTGGCTCTGCTGCTCTGGATAAGCAGCAGCTACTCGCACGCAAGACTTTCGGGACACTACGAACAGGAAAGAGAGAATACGAACTTGTAATCTCTACTTTGCTTGCTTAAGGGGATGCACGGAAGCCGCGGCCTTTTGGAGCCTCCCATCCCAGCTGCTCGCGATCTGCGGCGGTGAACAACAACTTTCAGCTTCGGACCATGCGGCGGGGATAACAATTTTTTTTGACGCCGCAGCTTCTCCAAGGGGTCACGGCTGCGCATAAAGCCTGATCTTGCGCCCTGCTCGAGTTGCTGGGCATCCTGTTCAAAGGATCTCGTGTACACCCCGGAGAAGGACGTGGGCACCACATGATCAGTATGTTTGCTAGGAGATGCTCGACTGTTCAAGGACCCATCAGCTGTTAGAAACTTACTAGGCAATTTTAGCTGCAATTTAATCCTGAATAACATAGTTAACATGTCTGTGACATCATATATGTGCATATCAGATATTGCCTACTCCCTCCGTCCCAAAATAAGAATAGTTTAGGAACCGTGTTTGTGAGGCAAACACGGTCCCCGAACTACTCTTATTTGGAACAGAGGAAGTACGTTTCTAACAATCCGAAAAAACGTGATTGTCAACCTTTATCTGAGTAGGCGAACTCACGTACAACAACATTTAGACGGGAACAGGAAGACTTAATTAGCAAGCAGCAGAATCCTCGGATTGCTCTCGAAGTGACACAGGAGATCAAGAGACAAAAGAATTTGCTCCACGGAAGAAACTTCCATAGCTCCAGAATTTAAGAATCGGAACTCCCGCATGCTAACTAGGAATGAAAACTCTCTTCATGTTGTGGCTCTAAATTCCACCACCTTCCTTGTTACGCTCATAGGTTACTTTCAACTCATAAATAGCCAATAGTGAAACCAATTCATGCATGCACCACGGCATGCACACTCAAAATTGCAGATAATATTAATCAGATCTTATAATTTGTTTAATTTAATTGTTAAATAAAATATGGGCTGACCTCACATTAAATCTAACAATCCCCACCAAATTCTAAGACGTGTTAAATAATCCTCGCTTCACTGAAGTTACTTTCTTTAGCAAAAACCATAGATTGTGTTGTCTTTGTGCTGCCTAAGGTGCTCTAGCTAAGGGTTAAATAATCCTCGCTTCACTGAAGTTACTTCTTTAGCAGAAACCATAAATTGTGTTGTCTTGTGCTGCCTAAGGTGCTCTAGCTAAGGCTGCGTTTAGATTCAAGAAATTCCTCCCAAAAAAATATTATTCATCCAATTTTTCCTTATTTATCTCATCCCTCCCCCTCACAGAACACTATTCATCTATAATATTTTTTTAAGTCTACAATGTTTTTTTAGGGAATCTTTCTCAATCTAAACACAACCTAAGTTAGTTAGAGCACCTGAGTGGCGTGGTCATGCCAGTAGACCCGGGTTTGACTCCTCCCAGGAACGAGAGGAATATTATAAAATAAATATATTGAATTAATATCTAGTGCATTAAATAATTGATAACTTAGTTTTAGCACATCAATAAACCATAGTATCTAGAAAGTTTTCTTTGTCGTTTTGTAAACAACTCATGTTTCACCATGTTGGGTCCACACAAAATAATTAGACATAAAACCGTAGCTAACTAAATGGTTGTGAAGGGTACATCATAAAGAGTATGAAGCAACTTCAAGACCACGAATATCCTCATTCTGGAGGAGAGAGGGGTAGGATTAAATAAACCTGACGTGGCAACGAGCCAGACCATGAACGGGGAGTTGGACGATGAGATGCGAGGGCGAGCCACCAGCGGCGGGATTGGTGAGATCCCAACCTCCCGCAAGGCCGCGCAAGGGAAAGCGGAGCGACACGACTAGTGGCACATATTGCCCGGAGCACCTTCATCCCCTACGGTGGCACACACATCATTCTCTTCGAAGCAGCTCGCGGCCCACATAGATTGAGATGGCGGCGGTAGCTCCTCGTTGTCTCATCGGCAGGCCTCGCAACGGCGGCTCGCGTACTCCAGCACGACGGCTCCTCGTCGTCTCCGTTGGGTTGCCTGCTTCCTTTGGCAAGCTATTGCGGCCGCGCCTTCCCTGCTCCTTACGGGCGTTGAGGGCAGTCTTGGCCGGAGGTGGAGGATCCCAATGCCGTGGCAGCAACGGTCGCACCCATTGGTGGGACCGGTGCTGAGGATAGAGAATTCATGTGAGCCTTTTGAAAATAGTGGAACGAGGACCTTCCTTTTGTTTAGAGTGACCATCAGAATTTTACGGTACCGGTCTTATTAGAGGAACCGGTACCTTATTTTTCTTTGATTTGCCTTTTTCCCCTTTAATTTGGCCTCTTTTTCTTCGAACATCCATGGTTGTTGATTGGACCTCGAGGTTACGACAGCCGGAGGTGCCTAGCTTGCAGGCTAGGAATCCCAGCGCCAAGCGGCGCGAGGTGATCAGGCCACGTGGTGGCGCGAGGCTGGCTACTGGGATGCCGATGTTCCTTGTGCAACCGTGCTGGTGTTGTGGCAGCTCCCACTGTTGAGGCAGCGGCAGCTCGGGCAGATTCGGCTACAACTCCCAAGTCTCCATCCTCCTCCTCCTCTCTCTCTCTCATCACATTGGTTGGGGATGTCGCGCAGAGGAGAGGGACCTGCCCAAGAAGGCCGATAGCGCACCGCTCTAGGTTCGCTGGGAATAGGGTGTCGTGGGCAGTACGTTTGCGTAGCGCATTCCTCCCAGTACACCAGTGCAGGCGTTTTTACACCAAATGCGTACTGGTGGACCCAGTACGGACAAACTAAGTGCTTGTTTGGTTACATCGGATTTAGTCCGAGCCGGGAATGGTAAACATAACAAGAAATTCATGATAGGTACAATAAGAGACCAGGAATTATTCTGGGTTAGGAACTAATTAAGTGGTGATAGATACAACAAGAGACCAGAAATCAATCCACTAGTTGAGAGGTCTGAAATTATTTTCGGTCTCTTTATTGCTTATATCATGAGTAATTTAGTTTTCGACCAGAAATAAGTGCTAATCATATATTAGACCTACCATGAATTTATGTTATACTTATCATTTTTAGCCTAAATTGAATTGGATGAAACCAAACGAGCCGAAGAGTGACGGAGGGAGCCAACGCCCACCGCGCGGACTAATTCCGTGACACGGGCTGACAGGCAGCTGGCCTCCTCGGCAACACTCCTTTCTGCCACCACCTCGCAATTAATTCGGCCAGCCAGAGCCTCCGGTCGCTGCACCGCCGGCGCCGGCGGTGCATGGCCGTCCAATCCGATCCCAACTGTAAGATCCACGCCGCGGCACCACGGGCTGGACAGCGCGAGCCTCCGCGCTGCTTTCCTTTCCCCTTCGCTTCGTTGCCTTCTCCAGCACAGCGGAAGGCAGGGGCGTCACACGTCACCGCGGCTGCGGTGCACGGGTGGCTGACCTGCTGATCTGATCTGATTTCGGCATCTCGCGGAAGGGAAGGCGACCGGGAGCTACCCGTCGCACGGCCTGGAAGGGGACGGGAGAGGGGAACGAAGCTGGCAGAAGTGACGCGGCAGACCAACCAAACTCTCGCCCCGCCCGCGCCCCTATCAATTGACAAGCCCCGTGCGTGGACGCAAGGAGAGGAGCGGCAGACCGGTGGTCGTTACTGTGCCATGGCTCGCTTTCCAAGTCCCTCTTGGCATTTTTTTTTTCTCCTTGCTAGTAGTTTTGTTTCGTTTGGAGTCAGAAACACAAAATCCAGAGAATATTTCGGTAGGAGTCAACCAGTCACAGGGTCTGTTGCATGCAAATTTGATAACTTCTTTATGTTCTCCAAAGAACAGCCGCCCTGCCACAGAACAATGAGAATCTCAATCATTCTGCTAGCTATGCGCCGATTGAACGTTCTGAGGAAAAAGGCCTTTGATTTCGATCTGTATAATATCTGCTCCCACAGGGGGAGCCACCAGATTAAAAGAATCCATCATGTCACGATTCTACTAAGGGTGTGTTTAGATTGTTGAAAGATTCTCCGAAAATATACTGTTCACCAAAAAAACACTTGAGTAGAAGGGGTGGGATGAATAAAGAAAAATTAGATGAATAGCAGATTTTTGGGGAATCCTTTTGAATATAAACGGAGCCTAAATACTTCCTTCCTATCATCAGCTCATCACCCGGACGACACACACACACAAAAAAAATCATGCAAAATTTCTTTAGACCCGTAATTTACTGTGTACAGACGAAACAAAGGGTGAAAACGGCTAGGGTGTTCCCTACCGGTTCCCAATCTCCTCCCTCTGCTTGGAGATTCGAGAATAAAAAACCTTTGATTTTTTTACTAGTGCTAGAGCCTTGTGTGCGTGCCACCAGCATCCTTCCCAACCCAAAATTTCTACACCCAATTCACCTCCCAATCAGCTATTGCTACAGTTGATCAAAATCAATCGAACTTAGCAGCGGAGCGGCGCCTCGCCGGCGGTTACATCTCGGCGCACCGCCGCTGCGCGAAGCCCAGGCGGTTCTTGCGCAGGTCGTACACCACGTGGAAGTTCTGCTGCTGGAAGTTGCCGATGATGGACATGCCGGACCGCGGGGTGCCCAGGACCGCCAGGCACATGATGCTGTCGTCCAGCCGGATGAAGTAGTTCTCCGCCGGGAAGTCCCACACAGCGCCATCGGCGAACACCAGCGACAGCTCCGGCACCTCCGGCCGCTCCACGCCGGACACGTTGTAGCACGGGTCCAGCAACGGAAAGTCACGGATGAGAGGGTACGACCTGCTCATCCGGTCAACGAACGCCTGCCGGATCACCTTGTACGCGGGCTCGGCGAAGTAGCTCAGCGTCGTGCCGGAGTCGATGATGGTGCCGCCGGACCCGTCCTTGGACACGGCCCACGTGTCCGAGCTGATGTTCAGCGGCTCGCCGCCGACGAGCACGTCCTTGATCTGCACGTAGTAGAACGTGTCCGCCGGCGAGGCGAACGCCGTGTAGTTGAGCAGAGGGTGCGCCAGCAGCAGCGCGTCCTCCTCCCCGAACACCACCTTGCTGGCGACGTCGCTGCCGTGGTCCACGAGGCAGTAGGAGAAGGTGTGCCCGTACACGGCGCGGAGCTGGGACGCGAACGAGAGCGGGCCGCGGCCGAGGCCGAGGAGCCCCGCCGCGCCGTGGAAGAGGCCGCGGTTCCGGTGCCCACACCCGAACACCACGCCGTCCACGCGCCGGGACGCGCCGGGGGCGGTGAGGTTGACTGTGAAGGACTCGAGGGCCAGGTCGCCGGTGGTGTTGGACTGGTCGCCGTACCAGTAGTAGTAGGGGCAGGGGTCCTCGCCCGGGCGCTGGCACGCCCTCGGCGCCTCCGGCGCAGCCACGAGGCCGCAGCGCTGGTCGCCGCAGGTCAGGTTGCGGTACGAGGAGGACGCCGTGGGGTCGAACACCGGGCCGATCTGGTCGAAGCAGTCCAGGCACGGCGCGCACTGCAGCCAGTTGAGGTCGCTGCCGGTGTCCATGATCATCTGGAACCGCCGCGGCGGCGTGCCGACAAACACGTCCATCAGGTACTCGCCGGACCCGACAGCCACGCCGGACTCCACCGTGGCGACCAGCCGCTCCGACAGCGCGCGCCGCGGCGGATACGCGCCCGGCGCCCGTGTCGACGCCCTCCGGTGCATCGTCTCGATGCGGACGGCGTCCTTCTGGGCCGAATCCAAGAACGAGTCTTTCCGTGTCCTGCCCGCCGCCATATCCGCCGCGGCGCGGTGGGTCATGCGCAGTTTCAGCGACGGGGACGGGCTCGCAGAAGCAGGCTGCGTCTGCTCCTCCCTCGCCTCCTCGGCTGCCACCAGCATGCCGTCGCAGCCGGTGTCGGCGACGGCCGTGTTGAAGGGGGGGAACTCGATGCCAAACAGGGGCGACGAAGAGTTGAGCTCGGTGATGCCAGCAGACGCCACGAAAGGCGAGAGAAACACCAAGAAGAGGAGCAACGAGTGCTCCACGAGCTGCGCCATGGCTGCTGTGGACGGATGGACTAGTCCTTCATGGAACAGCAGGAGACGGCTGCGGCGGTGGGAGGGAGAGGCGGAGGAGGTTGGTGGTGGTGGAGTTGGGGAAAATATAAAACAACGCGGCTTGGGAGGAAGGGAGGTGAAGACGAGAAAGGGCGAGAGGAGGGTGCGCGGGTTTTGAACGCGGAGGGGAGGCGAGGCGGGGTTGGAATCGGCGAATGTTGGGGACGGTGGCCGTGGAAAAACGCGGTTTTGTCCACCGGGCGGGAAGACGACCAGAGCTGCGCAACGAATCCCCTTCCCCAAGTAGTACAAGTAGTATATTTCTTGTGCTTCTCCTCGGACGAGGGCCTTTTGTTCTTGCCAGTAAAAAAAAAGAAAAAAAATTATTTTTGGCATCCAACCCTTGCCTCAGTTTGGTTTTGGCCATCGAACTCCAAAACCGTTCAAATTTGGCCATCGGGCTGTTTATGAGTGGTTTTAACTTTTTTTTATTTATAACTTAGTCCTTAGATATTAAAATGATTATTACTTTTTGCTCGTACCTCCGATTTAGGTGATTTTTGTGATCACGTGTTACTAACGGTGAGGACTATATTTCAAAGTAATATTTATATCATTTTATCACTATTTTTTTATATTGTTGTTTTGGTTCTTGTGTAGAAAAAACAATATAAGAAAATTAAACAACCAATTATAAAATAATATAATCAATATTTTAAAATGTAAAGCTCATCGTTACGAACGCATGACCATTAGAATCACTTAAAACGAAGATGCAAGAAAAAATAGTAATCATTTTAACATCCAAGAACTAAAAAGCACAAAACGATGGATAATAAAATGATTATTATTTTTTTCTCCTATCTCTGATTTAAATGATTCTGGTGGTCATGCATTCAAAACGATGAACTTTATCTCTTAAAATATTGATTATGTTATTTTATAATTGTTTGTTTTACTTTTCTTATATTGTTATTTGTACGCAATGACAAAAAAATAATATAAAAATAATGATAAAATAGTATAAATATCACTTTAAAATATAGTGCTCACCGTTAGTAACACGTGACCACAAGAATCACCTAAATCGGAGGTACGAGCAAAAAGTAGTAATCATTTTAAGATCTAAGGACTAAATTGTAAATAAAAAAGTTAAAACCACTCATCAAAACAGCCCGATGGCCAAATTTGAACGGTTTTGATAGTTGGGTGGTCAAAGATACCCGGTTTTGGAGTTCAATGGCCAAAACCAAACTGAGGCAAGAGTTGGATGGCCAAAAATAGACTTTTTCCAAAAAAAAAAAAGAAAAGTCCGGTTTTCAACTACCACGTTAGTCTGATTTTCACCCTTGAATTACAAAACCAGATAGCATATACCATCCAACTATCAAAATTGGACACATTACCCCCTTAACCCCAAACAATCCGGTTTAAGCTATGACATGACAGGGGTTTTGCCTACGTGGCTGCCATGTTGTACGCTTAACAAAAATACAATAATAGGACCCCACATGTCATCCTCACTTTCACCCACATACCCATCGAAAATTACCAAAATGTCCTTGTCCTCTCTTCCTCTTTTTCTGCTCCTCACCGGCAGTGCTCTCCGGGTCTCCCCTCTGGCTTTGCTAGCCGACGAGCCCAATGGCTATGAGGCCAGCACCAACACGATCTAGTCAACGAGGCGAATCCAACGCTAGGAGAACATCGTGAAGAAACAAAGCCGACCATTGCCGGCGGCGATGGCCTCGCCTCGGAGATGGCGAGCCTCGAAATCGAGCGCAGAAACTCGTGGGACCCGAAGAAATAGAGCGAGTACAAGCACCTCACCACGGGTCGATTTGAACCGCTGGAGAATAAAAATGGTGGCTGGAAGTGGGAGGTCGACATGAAGGTGGAGCTTGGGCGGCCAGTGGCAATGGCGCTCGGGGAACTTCGATTCCCAAGGCGACCAACGATGGTGGCTCGCGAGGAGGGGTCGAGAAGGAAGCTAGGGATGTGCAGGAGTCTCGGGTGAGAGGGATTGGAAATCCATGGAGGGATTTGGGTGGATTTGGTCGGCGAACGAGACACGCTCGAGCTCGGTTTAGCTCCTGATGGCAGTGCGGGCGGCTTGTTGGCATGGTAGAGGAGGGGCCCGGGTTGGCTGTGCGGGCGTTGAGCGCACACCAGCCACGTACAAGGCCGGTGAGGGCGGCCACGGTGAGGAGCACGACCATGGTGAGGACGATGAGGTGCCGCGCTGCCCGTCTTCCTTTGCTGCCCACGCCGAGAGAGGGAGGAGGAAGAAGAGTGACATGGCCGTCTACGTCAGCAAAATAGTGCCATCTCATATCAAAACCGGGGTGGTATTGAGTCAGGGCTATAATTTGTCCGGTTTTAACAATTGGTTTGTGTAAGTTATCTGGTTTTGTAGTTCGATGGTGAAAATCGGACGAACGTGATAGTTGAGGGTTGAAAAACAGACATTTCCCTAAAAAACAAGATGCACAAGTCGGTAGCTGCTAGCTTTAACGCGTAAAAAAAAAGCAAAACTATAATGTGAAATTACTTAACCAAGTCAGTTTACCCTGAGTACATTACTTTATTTCTTACACATTCACAAATAATTAAAGAAAGTAAAATTTATAAGGACTAAAACAACAAACTAATTTCTTAACGTGTGCCAAAAAGGATGGTCATGTTAACTAAACATGGGGTCACTTTCTACCGAGTAGTTCTAGTATGGACTTTTCATGCGTGCTAGAGAAATACTACTGTAGAAGACTCTGGGCCTATTCACAAATAGAGTAAATTTCACCATAGGCCCTCAAACTATTGTCGGGGTCTCGTCTAGGTCCATGAACTAAAAAAGTGGTCATCTAGGTCCTTCAACTTTTACCAAGGTCTCATCTGAGTCCAAGAATTAAAAAGTTGGTCATCTAGGTCCGTGATATATTAAACAATAATCATCTAGGTCTATGAACATCCATCGAGGCACTTTTTGCCTATGTGGCAACACTAGCGGGGCAAAAATATGCAAGGAAAAAAACTCCTCTTTCATGGAGACATTTTTCGATGGTCATATGCTCTTTCATGGAGAGTCTTTTTGCAACTTTTTCCCACGCTGGAATTACCATGCAGGAAAAAAACATCTCTACGGAAGCTTTTGGACCTATATGACTACTCTTTAATAGATCGCGGACCTAGATGATCACCTTTTTACTTCATGGATCCAGATGAGACCTTGATAATAGTTTAAGGACCTAGATGCCCATTTTTTTTAATTCATGGACCATCTCGACAATAGTTTAAGGACCTACAGTGAAATTTACTCTCACAAATATAAGAAATCCGGGTGAATGTATCATGCAATCACTTTTTTCTCATTTTTGTGTCGTCTTGAAAAGCAAACAAAATTGTTTGGTAATTCAGTGAGAAATCAGCAGTCCTGTTTTCTTTTTCCGTTGCTTCTACTCAAGCAAAGGCAGGAGGGATACCTTGTTGGTTCACCTATTGCAGAATCAAGGGGTCTACAGACAAGAAGCAGAGAAAGCCACAGACCACAGCACTAGGAGAGTATGAGTAGATCTCCCATCACTTAATAATTGACTCGCCGTGACATTTCTATAATGAGCTAGGCGAGTTTTCTTCATTTCTTTTCCATAGGGACAGGTTAAACCGAATTTCATTACTTGATTGCACCAAAATTACAAGAGTTTTATGTTTGCATAGCTGCTCTAAAAATTGTACATAGAAAACTTAACAGAAGAGGCAGAAAAATGTTGTGAAATGCTTGAGATAGGATGGCAGCAAGCAAAGAAATTAAACAAACACACACTGAAAGTAGCATTCAGCTTCTTGTAATGACTAATTAGAGTGTGGGGGTACACATTAGGATGCCTTAACAAACAAAACTCAGATATCAATAAATAGTTTGGCGGCTAAGTGAATAATTGATAGTTCTTCATGGCATAGATAAATATATAGTCTAAAAAGCTAACATAAGTATAACCTTGGTTCATGGATGACATATGCACTTAAAAATTCAGAGAATAGCATGGTCAAGACGAGCACACTTATTCAAATTAAACCAGTCCACCCAGCAAGTGGCCATGCAGAATAGAGTGCCATAGAATTAAACCACACGCTGTCAACAGTAAGCAATGAGATCAAGCACGTAGAGCAGATATAATTTTCTGTGGCTTAATGGAAGCTTAAGCAAGGCCTGAAGCATGCATTCTGATGAAACATGATGCGTGCTAGCAGTAGGCTTTTGATGTGCTTTCAGCTAGCCCAGGGATGCCCAACCAAACCATGCTGCCTAACTAATGCGGCGGTCAAGCGGAGCAACTGAGCAAGACGGCTCGCGTTTTTCAAATGGACGACCGATCACTTTCCCTGCTGTTTCGTGGAAAATTGTCACGAACTCACGAGTCACCCTGGTCGTTACTCCAGACTTCCGTCGTGACGTCACCGCGAGAGCACTTGCTTCAGAGTTTGTTCTAGTATCAGGTAATTTTAAAATGCCGAAATTGAACGACCACGTGCATTAAGTATGGCCGCGACTTGTGTCTCTTAACCTGTGTTCCCATCCATGTCTCCATAGCAATTAACGTGGGACCCACATAGTGACGTGTCCTATTTTTTCTACTAGCACCTAAAAGTCAATGAATTTGTAAGAAAAAAGTTATAGTGACCATTAAGATATAAGAAATATGTCTGATTACAATATGGTTAACATATTTATATGTTATTATTATTTAAAGTTAACATATTTCGTATAGACGCCCGCGTCAACCTAACTAGTTTCAAATTAAATGTGTGATGCAGAAAATTGTTCTCTTTTTTTCTGTCTCTTGTCATTTTCCTTGATTTTTCAGATTTCGTAGGAGAGATGTTTTAACATTATTTCTTCACATGCAATTAATAACCTGAGTTTTACAACCACAACATGACCAGGAAATGTTAACTAATTACATAAATTGACAATCCGATAACAACTGAGCAACACAAAATTAAGCTGAATGACACAAATTGATTCGGGTGTAAGAAAGAAGCTTTTTATCTGCATGCCCACGCACTGACACGTGGGACAACTGATTACACAAATTGACAACCACCATCCATCACAACTTCATGGATCATGGAGAAGTCTTTGAAAAAAGAACTTTGTGGAGAAACATTGCGAAGCACAGTGTTGTGGAGGAATGCACGTGTAGTGGAACTGTAGTAGTGGAAAGGGAGAGAGAGAATGCTGGGATGAAAAGGAAGAAGCAAAGATGGAGTGTACCCCTCGTTTCGTGGTGCCCGTCACAATTGCCACTCGTGATTCAAGTACCTAAGTTGAATTAGCCAATGGTTAGCGAGGCTATCGCTATCCGTTCATAAATTTCGGTGATTATAACTGAGACCCAAATTAACGAAAAAAATGCAATGGGAAAAATATGTGCAAACAGTTGAATTCTCTGAAACGACCCGGTGGCGGCGAATGTAAAGTTGTAAACGGCATACAGCTGTCAGAATATCATGCTTGGACAAAGATACGAGGAGACTGCATGAGAAAAAGCTACCCGGCGTCCCGGCGAGAGCAAAGACTATGACCTCTGACCTGGAGATTTCCCCTTGTTGGAAGCTAGTTACGGAATGGATCAAGTCAAAGTATTTTTTTATGGCAGAGATAAACCATTCAAACATCAAGTTTATTCTAGCTAGTGGACATCATCTTGGTAAGTGATCGCCATTGATGTCAGTCACTTTAGAATACCGATACATAGATTCCTCGCACTACTGCTGGACTTTTCATAGTTTGTGATGTCAACTTTGCTGGATAAGAAACCCAGAACCATACAGCTGTTACTTGGACTCGGACTTGATTTGGTGTAAGGTCTTGGTATTTCACGATCGTGTGGTTGAAACTCGAAACCAGATTCGTTTCGTGTAGGATATCTCAAATGATCTAAACAGGCAAAGAAACGGTCATGAACGGATCAAACGAGGCCAGTTTGTCAAAGTTAAAATCAGCTTACCATCAAGCAACACTACTGTAGAACCTAGCATTAGTACCGGACGCAAAGCCACGTTAGTACTGGTTATGCGCCCGGTGCCGAGCTTCCGGTACGTACTAACGGGGCCGCAGGGTCGGCCAGTAAGTACCGGCTGGTATTTCGAGCCAAAAAAAATAAAGAAAAAAATTTATAAGCTTACCGGGAGGCTCGCACACACGTAACGTCACAAGTCACACGAATAAATGCGCGTGCGCGGTTCGTGGGATTCGAACTCACAACCACTGGCCTCGCGCGTAACCCCCTACCATCCCACCTATACATCAATTGTGACTAAGTGGGATATGCTTTCCTTTTGACTCTATTAGTCTAATATGTATAATTGTATGTATTGGAATAGTTAAATAAATGCCAAACTCAAGGTCTACTAATTGGGGTGCACATGTGTCTAGATAGCTCCACAGATTTTTTTTGGACGAACGTCAAAATAAAATTTCAAGAAAACTTGTTCAATTTTTTAATTATTTTTTGACCAAACACCGTGGGGCAAAGCCACCCTGCAACAGGGTATATATTAATCAGAAAAGTTTAAAACAGCTTAGAAAGCCTAACCAGCGGTTAAGCAACCCAAACTTACCACCAAGAAGAAATAAAGGGAAACAACAAAATAATTACAAGAATAGTTACACAGTATCGGGCCAAAGCTAGTGATCGGTCATGCACATTGTTTGGTTTTGAGTTCTTGTAATTTTCATTAAGTATCTATCTTACTATTACTAAATGGAGGCTCCTTTTGAGTTCTCCACGTGAAACTCATAGCTCAAACTAGAAATTATATTAAAAAAATATCAAATACATATGAAGTTTTGATGCAACATGCATGAACAAAACTATAAATATGGATAAAAAAGTGTATAACTAATTGCTTACTAAATTATATTGCAATATGATACAGACAAATAGATATCAATATGGGTATTGTGTGTAAAAAATACTTAAGAAATGGGACAAAGGGACCTAAGCATTTTGGACTATTAATTATGATCCCTATTTCTTATCAACTGAGTTTTCCAAAATTCCTAATACTAATGTCCCCGCCGGACCATGGGTTGATCTGCTAGTGCTCTAAATAACTTCTCTTCAATAGGGACCTCACACGTGATTAAAAATAGCAGGACGGCTATTAATAGCATAGATTTGTCAAGTCACAACAAACTACTAATGTAGATGACGATATTGCTACAGTAAATTCAGATGTTTGATACGAATTAGGAGTACTAAACATGATCAGTAGCTGATAGAACCCATTCCATAACCCTTGGTGTAATTGCAAGACAAATCTATCAAGCCTAATTAGGCCATGACTATATAATGTCGTGCTACATTAAAGAATCTCTAGTGATGAATTAATTAGGCTTACAATATTCAGCTTGTGATTTTGTGTCCATCTGTGTAATTACTTTATAATTATATCATGTTTAGTCCTCCTATCTTCGGTTTAAAATTACTACAGTAAATTATGTCAACTTTATGCACCAATTAAACAAGGCCTTAGGCACCGTTTAGATAACGAAAGTCTGCAAAACTTCAATGTAGCAAAATTTTGTGAAAGAAATTACAATTTCCAATGAAATAAAAGTGCGAATGAATATTGAAGTTGAACCAATCTCAGCGGAACCTTAGTATTACTATGCAAAAGAAAAGAAATAATCGGATAAGTCTGTGTAGGAGTGGAGGACGAATTAATAATGGGATGAGTGGTGCGCAGATACAACAGAGGAGAAGTTGGGAGATTAGGGTATAAGTTGATTCATTTTTTTGCTAGAAAATAATTTATTTTGTGACGAAGAGAGTCTATCATGGAGGCCATTTTTCTAGCAAAACCATTGTGAATGCTGTAGAATAGAATATTCCTCCTTATGCTTTTCGTTAGACAAGGGGAAAAGGAAAATTCGATAACATGCATATAGTCAACGGTAATTAATTCGTCATGCTCGTATGTGTAACATTTCTATCGACGCGTACATGAGATACATCTCCAAGTTCCATGCTGTGGTAACGTGATGCAAACCGTGGCTCTGCATCACGCGGGTCCTGAAACGCACAGGGTTCTCAAGTGGTGGCGGCGGCAGTCTTGTGGTTACGCGTGAGACTGTGAGTCAAAATCAAACTGTTGACGCACTTTTGGTCAACACACGAAAGCGCTAGATCGTGCGGTCGTCGAATTCTCCTCGCCGGAGCTTCTGAAAGCAGCCGGTCAGACCGCCTGTGGGGGCCGGTCAGACCGCCTGTAGCAGAGGCGCCGCGAAAGCCTACGATCTTAGCAATGCCCGCGCAAGGGCATAAACTCCCCGGTTGAGTAACTCCGTGGGTGACCACGGGACTTCTCCACGCGCAAGTGGGTCTCCGCTCGTCCCTCCCCGGATGCTCCTCGCCGCCTCCTCTTGGTAGAGCTTCGGCCAAACGCCAAGGGCCTCTCCTCCCTTGCACAAGTACCGGCGACCTCTCCACAAACTCGGTTGGAAGGTCTCGCAAGACTACAAGCCCCGGATTACAACACTTAGTACGTGCAAGCACAGGTAAGCAAAGAGGTATGCAAACCTCGCTAAACTCTAGGCTAAACACCTAAGAGATGCGCTAAAGGGTCTAGACTAGCACTAAGCACTTTGCTAATCACCTAGATCTTCTATTTAGCACTTTGGTGGATTGAGCACTTAAGAATGTGTAGAACACTTGCAAATATCTTCCCTGAGCTCAAGCACACTTCAAATGGCCGAGGCAATCTATATTTATAGCCCCAACCAAAGGAGCTAGCCGTTGCAAGCCGTTGCAACCTTTCTGCGTACCACCGACTGATTCGGTGGGTGCAGAAGGGGTACCACCGAATTAGTCGGTAGTGCCACCTCAGCTAGCCGTTGAACTAGCCGTTGATCCACTGTGTCACTGACATGTGGGCCTGGTCCAACCACCGACTGATTCGGTGCCCGTTCCTCCTTTACCACCGAATGAGTCGGTGGTCTCTGAGTTAATCTTTGTATTCGATCTTCTTCAGCACCGACTGGTTCGGTGCCCCTTCTTCTTGTACCACCGAATGAATCGGTGCTCACCAGAACCGAACAGCTCTTTCCAGGCTGAAAGACCGGCTGGTTCGGTGCTGCCCACCAAATGAATCGGTGCCCCTTCGAATCTACACAGTACTAAAATGGTATTTCTGGGCATAATGACCGATTGATTCGGTGCCCCTTGATGACACCACCGAATGAGTCGGTGGTCCTTCTGACTGGGCTTCATAGGACTTCTGTTCCCGCCACCACCGACTGATTCGGTGGGCTACTGCACAGAGCACCGAATGAGTCGGTGCCTCTGCGTTTCCTGTTGTCTTCTTTGCTTCTTTGCGGGTCTTTTCTTCTATCTTCATTGACACTTTTCCACGTGAATTGGATGGCTTCAATTTGGATAACCATCATTTGGATATTGATTATATATGCATTTGGATGGCTTCCAAAGTACCCTTGGGACCTAGAAATATCTACAAATATCATCTAGACAATTTGTTAGTCAATCAATCGCCAAAATCACAAACTATGGCCTAGGGCCATTTTCCTTACAGATCACAACCTCGGGAGGGACCCCGTCGGAGGCTGCGAACCTAGGGTTGTTCCAATGTCGGCAAGGCCACTTAGAACGTCGTAAAACGCCGTAGAGACGAAGAAGGAAAGCAAAGGGGTTGGAAAAGTTAGGGTTTGGAGATAAAAGTAGAACGGTGATTTGTACGATTGGGTAGAGGTCCTCAATCGGCTACGGCCCTTTATATTTATAGGGTGGGGAGGTCTTGCCCCGCAAGGAAGTCTTTGTACAGATCTAAAAACGTGTAATAACTGATTCTACTCGGAATCGGGGACAGGCGGTCAGACCGCCTATGACAGGCGGTTAGACCGCCTGGCACATTGCCAAACCGGCTACAGGGCCCAGCCGGTCTAACCGCTTGTACAAGCGGTCTAGACCAGCTGTCCCAGCCTAATCGGTTTTAAGCAATTTTTGGTCTTCAATATATGCCCTCCTGTTTTTTGGGTAAAACTTTGTTTACCACAAAATATTTAATCAGACTAAGGACGACCCACTATTGTCGGCCATTTTTTCCCTAAGGGTGATATCACATATCGGCCATATCCTTTCAAGCATGTTGCCAAACACTTGGATGATATTTCTTCAAGTACTTCCCATTGAGTGCCCTTGGCCACTGAACTCCTTACAAAGTCTCCACCATATAGGAATTCCCAGAACAAACCTTCACAATACGATATGGTCCCTCCCAATTCGGCGACCATTTACTAAATTTGTTGCTCTTTGTTCTTATAGGTAAAATAGTCTTCCATACTAAATCATCAACCTGAAAGGATTTGAATTTTACCTTCTTGTTATACGCTTGAGCCACTCTTCTTTTATCCTTTTCAATCTCCTCCAAGGCCTCCAAACGCTTATCGGTCACATTATCAATATTATCCATCATCAAAGCACAATATGTGCTAGCATCAAGATCATTTTGCTTAGCCAATCTATAAGCAGCTAGATTTACCTGGACGGGCAAAACGGCCTCTGGACCATAGACAAGCTCAAATGGAGTAACCTTAGTAGCACCATGTCTAGAAATACGATGCGCCTATAATGCTTCAGATAATACCTCGTGCCACCGCTTAGGATGATCTTCAATCTTCTTCTTTATGAGCTTGATCAAAATCTTATTGCTAGACTCGGCTTGACCATTGGCTTGAGCATAATATGGAGATGAATTGAGCAATTTAATACCATAGGATCCAACAAACTCACGTACCTCCCGATGTGTCATGTTCTTAGGGGAATTGCTTCAGTCCACTTGGTGAAATAATCAGTAGCCACAATCACAAAACAATGACCCTTGGATGAAGGAGGATGAATCTTACCAACAAAATCTAAACCCCATCCTCTAAAAGGCCATGGCTTAATGATCGGATGTATCAACGCAGCAGGTGCAATCTGAATATCCCCGAACTTTTGACACTCTTCACATCCTTTGTAGTAACGAAAACAATCGGCTATCATTGTAGGGCAATAAAAGCAAGCCCGCCTAAGGAGCCACTTCATCATTCGAGCCGATTGATGCGTACCACAAATTCCTTCATGAACTTCTACCATAGCCAATCTAGCTTGATCAGGATCTAAACATTTCAAAAGCAATCCATCCATGGTCCGACGATATAGTTCACCATCAATCAAAGTAAACTTGAAAGCCCATCGTCAGACTTTTCGATCCACTGACCTGCTAGTATCCTGCAAATACTTCATCAGAGGCTCCCTCCAATCACCAGCATCGGCCACAATAGAATCATTAACAGCCGAATCGGTGATTTCAGAGGTGCAGGCGGTCAGACCGCCTGTACGGGCGGTTAGACCGGCTGCGCCGGTCAGACCGGCTGTAACAGGCGGTCGAATCGCCTGTTCCAGAGCAGAAACGTCGGCTTCACGAAACATCGGCCTCTTTTCATGAAAATTTCTTTTATGTACATTATAGCCTGATGCTTGTTGTGCCAACGCATTAGCTCTAGGATTCTCTTCTCTTGGTACATGATAAATGACAAATTCATCAAAGCAAGATATGATATCTAAACACTTATCAAGATAAGCATTCAAAAAACCATCTAAACATTGACAAACTTTAGACACTTGCTGAACTACCAAAAGAGAATCACCATATGCTTCCACATGTTTTACCCCCATGTCATGTAACGTCTCCAACCCGAATGATAAAGCTTCATATTCAGTTTGGTTATTAGTGCACTTATGATCTAATCGGTTAAGAGCCTAAAAAACAACACCGTTTGGTGAAATAAGAATAACACCAACTCCACAACCACTTTTACAAACGGATCCATCAAAATGCAATTTCCATGGGGTAAAAGTAATATAGCCGACATTTAAATCAAGATGTTCACTAATCCTATGTTCAACAATAAAATCATCAACAATTTGTCCTTAGATTTCAATGGCTCAAAGACTAAATCATATTCATTTAAATCATAAGCCCATTTGCCGATTCTACCACTCAATATAGGTCTATGCAACATGTATTTAATTATGTCGGCTTGACTAGCAACTATGCAAGTATTTAGTAACAAATAATGCGTCAACTTTGTACAAGCATTATATAATGATAAGCATAACTTTTCAATAAAAGTATACCTCGTTTCGGCGTCCAATAATCTTCTACTTGCATATGCAATAATATATTCCTTTCCTTCGGTCTCTTGGATCAAAATAGCACCAATGACACTTTGTTCGGCCGCGATATATAATTTAAAAGGAACTCCTCTCCTAAGCGCCAGAAGAACCGGAGGCGAAGATAAATAATGCTTGATCTCATCAAACGCCTCTTGCTGTTTTGCCCCCCAAGTGAATTCAGCATCATCTTTCAACCGAAGCAAAGAAATAAAAGCATTCACTTTTCCCGACAAATCACAAATAAGTATTCTCAAATAATTCACTTTGTCCAAGAACTTTTGCAACTCTTTCTTAGAGCTAGGCGCCTGCAATTTGCCAATAGTGTCGGCCTTCTTTGGATCAATCTCTATGCCATTCTCATGAACTATGAAACCCAAAAACTTCCCGGCCGACACACCAAAAGCACATTTGAGTAGATTCATCTTCAAACCATACCGGTGCATTCTTTCAAATGCAAGTCTTATATCGGCCAAATGAGAACCACTTTCAGCTGATTTAACAACAATATTGTCGATATAAACTTCCAAGAGAATACCAAGTAAATCATGGAAGATTAAATTCGTCGCCCTTTGATAAGTAGCACCGGCATTCTTTAAACCAAAAGTCATAACAATCTACTCAAACAAACCAACAAAGCCTGGACATACAAAAGCCGTTTTGGATATATCCTCTTCGGCCATAAATATTTGATTGTAACCAGCATTACCATCAAGAAAGCTAATCATTCTATGTCCAGGCACAACATCGATAAGCATATCGGCTATTGGCATAGGATATTCATCTTTAGGAGTAGCACGATTAAGATTTCTAAAATCAATGCACACTCTAATCTTACCCGTTCCTTTCTTCTCCACGGGCACAATATTAGAAATCCATTCAGCATATCGACAAGGTCTAATAAACTTTGCTTCTAATAACCGATTTATCTCCTCTTTAACTCGGTCATAAATTTTAGGATTAAAACGCCTAGTTGGTTGTTTATAAGGCCTAAAACCGAACTTAATAGGCAACCGATGCTCAACAAGCTCTCGGCTTAAACCAGACATTTCATGATAATTCCAAGCAAAGCAATCAACATACTCCTTTAACAGCTTTATTAATTCAGATTGAAAAGCAGAATCTAAATTCTTATTACAAACGTCGGCCTAGGCAAAGAACCATCACCAATGTCTACCTCCTCAAGAGGATCGGCCGACGTAAAACCACATCCCAGCTTGCTTATATCATCAAAATCTTCAATGGCTTCACACATATCGTTATGATGCGACCGATAGTGTTCAAGTCTCTGCTGCAACCACTATCGATTATTTATTAAATCATATGAGATGATTCAACTGATTGTTCATCAGCTTTATGACAACAGGAATGAAGCCATTCTTAGTACAGCTGATAAACTCAAATTCAGAAAGATCTAAGCCTGACAAACATCTAACATCATCCTGAATGCCAACCAAAGAGCTATCAGCTAAAGCAACACAAGCAGAAGTATCACCATGCAGAACTTCTACATCATCATCTACCCATTGAATTAAACATTAATGCAAAGTAGAAGGAATGCATTGGTTTGCACGAATCCAATCACGACCCAAGATTAAACTGAAGTTACCTTGAGTCTCAGCAACAAAGAAAGCGGTGGCCAAGGTCTTGCTCCCAACAGTAAGCTCCATAGAATTCACCCCCTTTGCACCAATAGGCTCTCCTCCTCTAATGCCGCTGACGGTCATGTTGGTCTTGATCAGCTCTGAATCTGAACCACCAAGCTTCTTGTACAAAGAATAGGGCATTAAATTTACAATAGCTCCTCCATCGACCAACATCCGTGAGATTGGCTTCCCGTTGATATGTCCCTTCAGATATAAAGCCTTCAAGTGATTGTCTTCAGCTTTAGGCTTCTGGAATATAGCTTCCTTGGGACCAAAATCGAGATGAGCAACCTCCTCCTCCGAAAGCATGTCCCCATTCATGGACATATGAAGCACATTCACATCAAGATTCATGCACTCCGGAGAAGAACTATAATCAACAAGCTCTTCATCGTCCTCAGCAGTGGGAACCGATGTCGACTTGCCATCACGAGTCGAAGAACCAGAAGAAGAAACACCGGGCGCTTCTGCGTCACCCGGTCTGACCGCCTGTACAGGCGGTCTGACCGCCTGGGCTGCGGGCTCTGGATGATAGGCGGCCTTGACCGCCTGTGCAGCCGGTTGGACCGCCTGTTGGTCTTCCTTCGGCTTCCACTCCTTCCTCTGTGGAATCATGGGCTTGACTTTGTTGAAGAATTCATCTCTCTGCTTCTCCAACTCTTGCTCTTGTTTCTCCCGAAAACAAAGTCTCTGAACCTTCCTCTTTTGCGTGCGAGTCAACCCTTCAGGACACCACTTTGGAAAAAAGCGCTGCTGACTCTTGTTAGCACTAGACCCTTGATCTTCCACCATCTTATCACTGGAAGTCAGCTTCATAGTCAGACTCTTCTCAATAGGAACATCCATAATTCCAACTTGAATGATATCGAACTCAGTAGTCCTCTCTGAGTCCACATCCATGCTCTGCACCTCCTCCTTCTTCTTGGGTCGATAAACCTACTTCAAAGGAGCTCTTGGCAGTTGACCCTGACGGGCGGTCTGACCGCCTGCAACAGGCGGTCTAACCGCCTGTGTTCAGCGTCCTGGACCAGATTGACGGAAAGCCGATCGGTCATGTCTGGGGTATACAGTCCTGTCCTTGTTGACACCGGATTTTCACGGGTCACACCGGTGCCAAAAAGTAAAGTGAAGGTATAGAATCGGAATCGGAGTCCGAAGGAAGGAACAGATCAAATCGGAATCGGAATCCGATGAGAAGGGCATTTTGAGTCAGAATCGGAGTCTGATGAAAGTTAGGATCAGAAGAAGATGATGACGTGAAGGAGTCCTGGGGAGTTACCAGGTTGGGTTTATAGAAGGACCGAGATAAAGAGTCGGTTATTTTTAGAATTTGAGTCGTAAACGGTTGTAAAAGGTTTTTTTCTTTTGCGTCAAGTAAGTTTGTCATAAGCGTCTAGGAAATCGTAGTCATCAGAGTATAAGTATCGACCCTGCGTGGTCATGGAAGTCTGTACACATCAATACCAAACAAACCTTTACACTTTTTCGCATCTTTCATACATTGTCGACGACTTCGTCTTTTTCGTTTCACGAGTTCTTTTGGGTTCGTCGAGGGTGATTAGATCTCAAGGCTTGCCTGTAAGTCCCGTATTACTGAGTAAGATCCAAGCTTTAGCAACCGACGTATCGCTGTTGCTTCGTTTGGAATTATTCGACAGTTATCGAGTAAACATATAAGCTTTAGTATCGGGCGTATCGCTGTTACTTCGTTTAGGTTTTATTCAACCTCTATCTAGCTTAGAATAGGTTTTGATCAGCTGTTATTTATACTTAATTATCGGATCTGATATAGCCATTTAGATCTATTCTAAGTGTTGCTCTGCTTAGCTTGTTAGGTTACGTTTTAGTAATCTCACTCTACTTTGCATCGGAATCGGCTGATCTAGCCGTTTCTTTATTGTAGATCGGAAACCAGTTCTGATCTGGTATTCATTGCTAAATCGGAAACCCAGCCGATTTCGCCATAATACTAACGTCCGATTTTTCTTGTCAATCAACAGGTCAGATTGACTGGCACGCCCTGCATCATTGGCCACAGCTGATTTCGTGTGCTAGTACGTGAAGATCTTTCCCGATTTTTGCGTCAACACACTTTTGGCACGCCCGGTGGGACACGAAAGCTTCAATTATGTCAAGGAAGAAAGCTGGTCATTCTAATGTTGGACCTCAGAATGTCATTAATACCACTAAAGAAGATCTTAACGATGAGCAGAAAGCTGACATGGCAAGAGCAGTCGAAGATTTTGAGCTGTTATGCTTAAAGTCATTCAGTACTACTAAACGAGGTCAAGCTATCAAGAAAGCTGAATTTCCATTGCCTCGTGAAGTCAAGATAGCTGAAGCACCTGGAACGATACATGAATTAATAAATGAGGCAGTTCATCATGCGTTTGCAAATCAAGGCAAGATCATAGGCAATGAGCTACATAACCAAGTGCTTCGTTCATTGCGTGAGAGTGATTTTCAGTCCAAAGGCCCATCATACCAGCAACTTCCTCCGTTTGAAGTTAACACCTCCGCAAAGGATGTTCAGGCAAGGGCTGCAAAGAATGCATTCTCCCAGGTGTTTAATGGCTCAGCATCCGATCAGCCGATCGGACAGACACAATCGGCATCAAGGCCGATTATTCAGGAGGAGTTTCCATCAACAACATCATTTACTGTTCCTCCAATTCAGACCCCGCCAAACGGCTCAGCAGTGTTCACTCAATCAATGCCGATCCCATCGGCGTCAAAGGGAAATGACTTTTTCAAAGGATATGATCCTAAATCTGGGTTGGGAATGCCTCCTGAATACTTTGTGACTTCTCCTAAATCAAATTAGAAGACTCAACCTGAAGAACCAAAGATGACATGGGTACCGCATACTGACAGTGTTAATTGGGTATTAGTTGATGAAAAAGGAATCATATATCAAGTATGGACTCCTAAACTAGAATCGGTAAGAGCACCTTACATGAATATGCCAAATCAGTCAGAGCCACATGGTACTACGTCAGCTATGGAGGTATATCGCAATACTCAACATCAAGGTCAGGGTCAAATGTCCAACCAGTCTGCAGGGCATATGACTCGTCAACCAGAGCCATCTAGGCAAAATGAATCGGCACCAACAGGATATTCAAGGCCGATTCAGCCAAGTCAAGAAATAGCAAGAACGCCACAGCCAAGTCAAGAAACAGCACCGGGAGCAAATCAAGTGGATTGGGCAGCTCAAATTGCTGAAATAATGCAAAATCAGTTTGGATTGAAGCCCAAGACTCAGCATGTGATGTATAGAACTCCCTATCCACCTGCTTATGATTCATTACCCTATCCTCATCGTTACAAGATCCCTGATTTTACCAAGTTTTCTAGTAATGATGATGTCTCCACTATTGAGCATGTCAATAGATTTCTAGTGCAATGTGGAGAAGCTGCTGCTACTGATGCGTTGAGGGTCCAATTATTTTCAAGCTCTTTATCTGGACCAGCTTTTTCATGGTTTATGACATTGCCAGCAAATTCAATTATCTATTGGTCTGACCTGGAGAAGCAATTTCATCAATATTTCTTTGCTGGTGTTCAAGAGAAGACTATTACTGATTTGACAAGCTTAAAGCAAAGGAATGATGAATCGGTAGCAAACTTCATTCAGATAATCAGGGAGACAAAAAATAGATGCTATGGATTAAACTTGACTGATTCCCAATTGGCACAGTTGGCTTTTGATGGTTTACTTCCTTATCTCAAAGAGAAGTATGATGCTCAAGAGTTTGAAAGCTTAAGTCATATTGTACAAAGAATGTCAAGGCATGAGAATCGGATATATGAACAGAAGCGACCTTATCATAAGAAGATAAATTATCTTGGGTATAGTTCTGACTCCGATTCTGATTCCGATGAAGATAAAGAAATCGGATTGGCGGAATGGGTGAAGAATAAGAAGCCGATTGCTTGTCCTTTTGGTAAAAAAGAACCATAAAGATTTGGTTTTGATGTTACTAAGGCCGATAAGATTTTCGATTTGCTGCTTAAAGAAGGGATGATTAAGTTATCGGCCAATCATAGTATTCCATCTGCAGAAGAGCTCAGGAAGATGACATATTGCAAATGGCATAATGCTACGTCTCATAATACCAATGACTGCAAGGTTTTCAGAAACCAAATCCAATCGGCAATTGAACAAGGAAGGTTGTAGTTTGAGATTCCTGCTAAACTGCAAAAGCCGATGAAGATCGATGGGCATCCTTTCCCAGTGAATATGGTAGAGCCAGCCAAAGGGAATGCTTTGCAGACAAAGCTTTTGACATCGGAGTCTGCAAAAGAAAAAGGGTTGTTGATCCTAAAGTACAAATTTTTGCTTCTAACTTGAAGGATAAAGGAAAAATGGAGAAGAATGATTATCCCAGAAACCCTCATAGGCGTGTTACTTATCAAGAGTTGATCAAGAAATACCAATATCAACAAGAGAGAACAAGGCAGGACGAGGAAAGGATGTATCGGCATGAAGATCATTGGAGATGTCCTTTCTTTATCTACTGCTGGGAAGAGGGAATCAAATTGCCATCTCCAGATGATTGTCCAGAGTCCAACGGAGGCTATGGAAGGGATAGATAATTCAAAAAGCATCGATTTGAAGATAGAGAGCGTCGGCCGATTATTCGAGAGAGAGATGAAGAATATCGGCGTACTCTAGTTCATGAAAGAATCGGAGGCAGGCAGAGTGTGTATGATCGGTTGGGAAATAAGCCGATTATGAGCAGAGAATTAGAAGAACGTGCTAACAATTTAGTTTCTGATTAAGAGCCTTTGCCAAATCGGGATCGGAATATCCGTCGTGAGGCTAAAATACCTCAACCAAGGTGGTGCCCGGATGGAGTCACAAAATCACAGAAGAGGAGGTTGCAAAGACTCCGATTTGAAGAAATCCAAGAGGAAAAGTCACACCAGCATTTGAGAAATAAGAAGGTGTCATCTCAAGTGTGGCGTCCTAAACAATGTGGACAAGATGATAATGCAACCGATGTTAACATGGTTTTCATACTACCAAGAGAATTCATGGCATCGGCTAGTGATGAAGGAAATTTTAAGGTCAAAGAAGCAATAGCTCAATTAAATCTGGAACCAATGCAAGCAACTTTTGAGAAACCAGAAGAAAAAGAAAGGGTTCATTTGAAACCTTTGTTTCTGAAGGGGCATGTTGATGGTAGGCCAATGACCAAGATGATGGTTGATGGTGGAGCAGCTGTTAATCTAATGCCATATGCCGTTTTTCGTAAAATCGGCAAGGGTGAAGATGATCTAATCAAGACGGATATGATGCTAAAAGATTATGAAGGAAAGGTTTCTCCAGCTCGGGGGGCACTATACGTAGAATTGACTATTGGAAGTAAGACCTTGCCCACTACTTTCTTCGTAGTCAATGGTAAAGGATCATACAACCTGTTGCTGGGAAGAGATTGAATCCATGCTAATTGTTGCATTCCATCAACCATGCATCAATGTTTGGTTCAATGGATTGAGGATACAGTAGAAATTGTCAAAGTAGATGCATCATACAGCATAGCCATTGCAGAGGCACAACCATGGAATTATGAACAAGTGATGTGTATATCAGGAAGAGCTTTGGATACTGAATTCCTCAGAGTGGCCGATTTCGGTTTACAGCCGATCCAAGCAGTCGGCTCGGAAGAATCGTCCTGATGGATGAATTTCTTCAAGAAGATGAAGGGAAATTGGGATATGGTTTCACGTCGGCCGATGTACTAGAGAAAATAGACTTAGGAGATGGTGATAGACCAAGGCCGATGTTTATTAGTGCAAAATTAGATCCTGAGTACAAGAAAGAGTTGACCTCTTTGTTAAAAGAATTTAAAGATTGTTTTGCTTGGGAATACTATGAAATGCCTGGTTTAGACCGATCTATTGTTGAACATCGGTTACCTATAAAGCCAGGATATCGGCCATATCAGCAAGATTCTCGACGATGTGATCCCAAAATATTACCTGATATAAAGGCCGAGATTACTAAGTTGATTGAAGCAAAATTTATTAGGCAATGCCGATATGCTGAATGGATTTCTAATGTGGTTCCTGTATATAAAAAGAACGGAAAACTGCGTGCGTGGTTGAATGGATTTCTAATGATTCTTCTATTGGATCGGCCCTTATTCAAGAATTTAAAGGAAAAAAGCGTGTTGTTTACTTTGTAAGCAGAAGGCTTTTAGATGCAGAAACAAGGTATTCTCCAGTTGAAAAGTTATGCTTATGTTTATACTTTTCCTGCACTAAACTCAGACACTATTTATTATCGGCTGAGTGCGTGGTTGTTAGTAAAGATGATGTCGTAAAATACATGCTATCATTGCCGATTTTGAATGGGAGAATCGGAAAATGGATTTTGGCTCTTTCAGAGTTTGATTTACGCTTTGAATCATTGAAAGCAGTCAAAGGGCAGGTTTTGGCCGATTTTATTACTCATCATTGTGGTCCGGAGATTGGATTAGTAGAAGTCGCTCCATGGACTTTGTTTTTCGATGGATCTTCTTGTGGAGCTGGCTCTGGAATCGGAATTGTGTTGATCTCGCCTCGGGGGGCAAGTTTTGAATTCTCTTATCTGATTGAGAAAGAAGCCACTAATAATCAAGCAGAATATCGAGCTGTTCTTATAGGTATCAAATTACTCAAAGAAATTAAAGCCGATGCTGTTGAGATATTCGGAGATTCTTTATTGGTGGTAAAGCAATTGATGGGTGAGTATGAATGCAATGATGATATTTTGAGAATATATCATGATGAATGTCTCCAGTTGCTAAAAGAATTCAGGCTTGTTAAGATTGAGCATATTCCCAAATGTCATAATGGGGAGGCTAACCGATTGGCTCAAGGAGCATCTGGTTATCGTCCGATTAGAGAGATTTCATGTTTGGAGTTGGAAGATTCTGATTGGAGAAAAGAGATTTATGAGTATTTGAAAAATCCATCAAAGAAAGTTGAGAGAAAGATAAAGATTCAGGCGTTGAAATATGTTATACTTGAAGATGATCTTTATTATCAGATGATTGATGGAGTTTTGCTCAAATGTATTGGATCAGAAGAAGCTAAGGTATTAATGGGAGAAATACATGAAGGAGTATGTGGAGCACATCAATCGGCTTTCAAGATGAAATGGATGATTAGAAGAAATGGATATTTTTGGCCTACAATTCTTGAAGATTGTTTTAAATATTACAAGGGTTGTCAAGACTGTCAGCGTTTTGGGAACGTTCAAAGGGCTCCTGCATCTGCCATGAATCCGATTTTGAGGCCTTGGCCTTTTCGAGGATAGGGCATTGATCTAATCGGACAAATTAACCCTGCATCAAGCAAAGGACAAAAGTTTGTGCTGGTAGCAACCGATTACTTTACTAAGTGGGTTGAAGCGATTCCTCTGAAAATTGTGTCATCAGTTAATACAGTAGATTTTGTTAAGGAGCATATTACCTATCGGTTTGGTATTCCCCAAACGATTACGACCGATCACTGAGCTATGTTTACGTTAGGGGAATTTGGAGAGTTTGCTGAAAGCATGGGAATTAAAATACTGAATTCTTCTCCTTATTATGCTCAGGCCAATGGTCAGGCAGAAGCCTCCAATAAAAGCGTGATCAAGTTGATAAAAAGAAAGATTGATGAGTATCCCAGAAGGTGGCATACTGTGCTACATGAAGCATTATGGTCATATCGGATGGCTTGTCACGGTGCAATCAAAATGTCACCTTACCAATTGGTTTATGGACATGAGGCTGTCTTACCTTGGGAGTTGAAAATCGGCTCTAGGCGTGTTGAGTTTCAAAATAAGCTAACAGCCGATGAATACTCAATTATTATGAAAGATGAGTTGGAAGATTTAACGCAGTATCGTTTAAAAGCCATTGAAAATTTAGAGGCTAATAAGGAGCGTATCGCCAGATGGTATAACAAGAAAGTTAAAGTTAAGGAATTTTCCCAAGGAGAATTAGTTTGGAAGCTGATTTTGCCGATTGGGTCTAAAGATTCTAAATTCGGTAAATGGTCTCCGACTTGGGAAGGTCCGTATCGGATAAATCAGTGTGCTCCAGGTAATGCATATATATTGGAGATTTTGGGAGGAGAAGAGTTTTCTCGAGCTCTGAATGGGAAATACTTGAAAAAATACTATCCCAGCATTTGGGTCGATGCATAAACCGATTTTTGGCAACTCGGAGCATATCATAGCCGATACAGAGTATCGCCTTTAGCCGATACTGAAGATAATCCATTACATATTCAAGGATACATGGCCGATGCGTTATGCATCGCCCTTAGGGCAAAAATATAAAACATTACAGGGTATTCAGGAAGTTTTGGATTGTTTGGATAGCTTGCATACGGGACTCATAACGCTCATGGTTTTCTATGATTTGATTTCTGGAGTCAAGAGATGCATGAATCTGGTGGATGAGTTGGGATTGTTCTCTGTTTAAAGTACCTTCAAGATTATGAACTTGACGTTAGACCCTGGATATATCGGTGCCTTGGGCATGGATGAAAGATGATACCGAAGTAAGTCCTTCGGGAAGCAAGTTCATGACTTCATGCTTGTGGGTGGCTAAGAAAAGCCGATGATTGGAGGAAAGGGAGGAGCCTGATTGAAGTTGAGTGATTGAGCTCAAGTTGCTGTTGAATCTGAAAATTGGAAATATTAGTTTGCCTTAATCAAATGTACGAGGAAGAGAGAGGAGTACTCCATACCTCATTGGATGAAGATGCCATGTTTGATAGCAGGAAGGGTGATATGGTGGATTCAGCGTATGGTCCTATTTATAGGCAAAAGATCTACCTACCCAGTTCAGGGCATTCAATTTTCAATATAAATGGAAGTGAGGACCAATGTATTTTTGGTCAAAAGCTGATATTTTCAGGAGATTCACTGTAAAAGCCGATCGCATTGGTTAAAGACAATAAATATGTTACAGACTTGGCAGAGATCAGTCACAAGATAAGACGAAGATTCACACATACGGAACAGTTTGGCAATTTCAATGAATATATTACATTGCGAAGGATGTTTTCGGATAAGTTTTACAACGACCCAAGGAAGTCTTGGATCGCTTGAATCGCGCGCAGGCGAATAGCATCTACATCGGAAATGGCTTTCCGATCTTCCTCAGCTGAACCCTCAATCGGCTTCAGATTTTGCTTCAACTGGTCAACCTTTTGAATGAGGATTTGCATGTTTTGTTCAAAGGTTGTCAGTGTCCCTGGGATTTGTTGTAGATTGGCTTCTACAGTCTCCAGCTCTGCATCGATCTTGTCTATAGCATGCATATGGACTTCACGTTGAGACACCAAATCGGACGTAGTCTTCTCCAGAGCTTCCTGGGTTTGCTTCATGTGTCCGATTTGGGTAGCTATGCCTTCAATGTCTGATTCAAATTGCTCCTGGTCCTTGGCTGATTTTTCAAACTCGGCTCGATCGGACAATCTCTTCTGAGCCTTGGTTACTTGATAGTAATTGAACTCAATAAAGGCAGCTGGAAAAAGAACCTCTTCAACCGATTCAGGTATCTGACCTTGCAAATGTTTAGAAACTGATCGGACGGGATCAGCGTTCTTCACAAGTTGTCCGATTTCAGTATTCAAATGTCTTAGCATTTCTTCAAGGTAAGACTTGATTGGATCGGAGCTGGGAGCCGATTCTGCTGTAGAGTGACCAGCCAGTTCCGCTACAAGGGCACTGGGGGTTGGAGAATCTTGTGCCTGAGAAATAAAAGTAAGAATCGGATGTTGCCTTTTTTATGAAAGTAAAGACAAAGAAAGAGAATTACCCGCTTCAGGTTGACTTCATCAAATTGAGTCGGTTGAGAAGGACCGATTGCTGTTCCGATAGAAGCAATTGTAGTTAGTTCCTAAACATAAAAATTTTGGATGTAAGAAATGAGATAAGTTAATGTGTACAATGGTGAAGATTTTAGAAATCATCCTTACTATGGTTTCTTGGGCCGTTTCCGGAGCTTGGGTTGGTTGAATGATAACCGATAGAGGAATCAACAGTGAGGAGGAAATCGGGGCAGCTCTTATTTCTCTTGGTTCGTGAGTCTGGGAAGGTGTCTGTTTTCACATAAAGTTACATTGAGAAATCATGAAGTCACGACAAATCGGAAATGTATTTACCTGTTCCGATGTAGCTGCTGCTGCAGTATCCAATGGATTAGCCTGAATCGGATTTGGAGTGCCTGTTTCAGGAATTGATGAGCCACCGGTGTCGAAACGTACTTGAGATATACGTCGTGCTGCTTCTGAAGCTGAAATCTTACGGGCAATTTTAGGAAGCTTCCTTGAAGTTGTTTTGGTTAGTACCAGATGACGCTTTTCTCCGGCCTTTAACGTTGCAGCTTGCAACTCCGATGGCTTGACTTCTTCTTGGATCATGGAAGAAGAAGATTCTTGAGCTTTCTTCTTTGGCTGCTTTGAAGAGCTAGTGCCCTGTTGCTTAATGCTCTTAGACGATTTCTTGTTTCGACCAGTGATGATGTCCATTAATGACGGACTAGAACTTCCGATATAAGGGTTGTCCGAAGAAGGCAGATACTTGATCGGACGACCGCTGTTGCTAATGGAAGGAGGATTGATGGCCACATCCTGCAATTGAAAGAAGAGTTAGTTCTAAAAAAATGGTTGATAATTGAAAAGGCTAAAGTTGGGGTTTCTTACCTGATCATTGATTTTGAAATCAGGACTGAGCAGCAGACAGTAGTCTTGGGCAGGTTGATAGAAAAGATGATTTCTCCATTCTTGCCACCAAGTTTCAAATGGAGCCATGGTGAAACTGGAGAATCTCCAAGAGGATAAATCAATGTATTATTGAGAAGGTGATAAGCTCTTCAACCTTTCGTATGCCAGACCTGAAGGAATGAGTTCCCTGGGCTTCACCAAATCGGCTATGAACATAGAAATCGGCCCTTGGCCGAATCCGAGTTGACGAGCAGCTAATGCGGGGTGATAGTATTCAAAAGATTGATTTTTCTTCCCCAAGAAGACGTCGGCTGGAAGTATCTGGGGAGTAATGACTTCTTTGAAGATCTTCTGACAATCATCGTCTGTTCCGATATTGTCAAATCGGAATTGAGTCGGAAGTTCAAAGTGATCTTCAGGGTCATCATACACATACCAAGGCATAGAATCTTCTTTGAAACCATTATAGAAGCCTCTGAAGTACTCGGCAGTGCGAGTGGAAGGGAACCGATCGCCAGCAAAGCTTGAGGCAGCCTCACCAAAGGACATGCAGCGTCGTTCATCGGGGTCCGCTTCATTTAATTGATCGGCTGGGTAAACTTTGCTGGTCACTGAGTCATTCAACAATTTTTGCATATGCATGTTCAGCCAAAGGTTGATGAACCACCAAGGACCTCCGAGGTGTCCGATTTGCTGCCTGGTTCTCAATCGGATAGATACTTCATGAAGAAGCTTATACACTGCTCCAAGTAGATGTTTTCCGATTGGGAAATTGTTCCCTGATGCCAAGTGCTCGGCCAATCGGAGATAGTGAATCGTTGGACCTACTGATTTGCCACAAAAGACAAAATGTTCCAGCCACATATTGAGAAAAGCAGAATGTTCTCTGGCATCCACTGCTCCTGATGTTTTTGAATATTTCTTGATATATCCTTTCCAACCTCCTATCTACTTAGTGTCAATCTTGTGGGTGGCCCTGGATGGAAGTTGGAAGGTAGTGTCCGATGCCGATATATTTAAGCCTGTGAGCATCAATACATCGGCTAATGTAGGAGTCATCGGACCTTGTCCAAAGAGAAAGGCGTTTAGAGCATCGGACCAGAAGTAAGAGGCAGCGGCTAACAGTTGCTCATTTCGATCCATATCAGCTAGGGAAAGGGCAATGCACTGGCGTAAGTTATAAGTTTCCCACTCGTCTCCTTTGGATCTAGCGACTCTTTGGTACCATGTTTTCCAGCCAGTAGGGAGAGTCGGCCAAGATCTAAAAGCATTGTTCCAATCTCTCTCTGAATTGAATGATTTATAAGGCAGCTGTTGCGTCTCCTGGTTAATGAAGTCAATGGAATCTGGAGAGCCTACTGGACCCAATATGGCAAGGCCTGGCTTATCTGCTATAGGAATAACAATGCTATCGTGGAGGGCCTAAAAAAGATGCATTTTCAAGTAAGAACGGATCTAACAAGGACGAATGAGAATAGATCTATCAGGGATGGAATGAATATAGATCTAAAGGTTGAGTAAGGATTTACCTCAGGGATCGTCGAAAGGAATGCCATGGATGGAGGCTGCTGAAGTCTTCATGTTGGTCGTTGCTGAAGGGGTCTGCGCGGAGGTCCAAGGTCAGAGAACAGAGGAAGAAGAAGCGGCGGCAGCTGAAGGAGGAAGATGAATGAGGAAGATGAATGAGGAAGATGAAAGGGCTAGTCTTATATAGGTTTCGCTGGAGATAAAAAAGGAAAGAGAAGATGTTTGACCTAAAATGTTTGACCTAAAAAGATAAGGATCGAATAGTTTCAAATCAGAATCGGATTCTTCCGCGAAACTAGGGGGCATGTGTTGACACCGGATTTTGACAGGTCACATCGGTGCCAAAAAGTAAAGTGAAGGTATAGAATCGGAATCGGAGTCCGAAGGAAGGAACAGATCAAATCGGAATCGGAATCCGATGAGAAGGGCATTTTGAGTCAGAATCGGAGTCCGATGAAAGTTACGATCAGAAGAAGATGATGACGTGAAGGAGTCCTGGGGAGTTACCAGGTTGGGTTTATAGAAGGACCGAGATAAAGAGTCGGTTATTTTTAGAATTTGAGTCGTAAACTGTTGTAAAAGGTCTTTTCTTTTGCGTCAAGTAAGTTTGTCATAAGCGTCTAGGAAATCGTAGTCATCAGAGTATAAGTATCGACCCTGCGTGGTCATGGAAGTCTATACACACCAATATCAAACAAACCTTTACACTTTTTCACATCTTTCATACATTGTCGACGACTTCGTCTTTTTCGTTTCACGAGTTCTTTTGGGTACGTCGAGGGTGATTAGATCTCAAGGCTTACCTCTAAGCCCCGTATTACTGAGTAAGATCCAAGCTTTAGCAACCGGCGTATCGCTGTTGCTTTGTTTGGAATTATTCGACAGTTATCGAGTAAACATCTAAGCTTTAGTATCGGACGTATCGCTGTTACTTCGTTTAGGTTTTATTCAACCTCTATCTAGCTTAGAATAGGTTTTGATCGGTTGTTATTTATACTTAATTATCGGATCTGATATAGCCGTTTAGATCTATTCTAAGTGTTGCTTTGCTTAGCTTGCTAGGTTACGTTTTAGTAATCTCACTCTGCTTTGCATCGGAATCAGCTGATCTAGCCGTTTCTTTATTGTAGACCGAAAACCAGTTCTGATCTGGTATTCATTGCTAAATCGGAAACCCAGCTGATTTTGCGATAATACTAACGTCCGATTTTCCTTGTGAATCAACAGGTCAGATTGACTGGCACGCCCTGCATCATTGGCCACAGTTGATTTCGTGTGCTAGTATGTGAAGATCTTTCCCGATTTTTGCGTCAACAGTCCTGTATGCGTCTTCTTGGACCTTCCCAGCCAGGATGAAACGAAGGCTGCATTGTTGAATGATATGGCACCCACATCACTCCATTGTTATCCCACACCGGATCCAAATTCATGCGAGGAGGCGAAGGAATCCTCTTATGCCGAATCGGTGATCTCATTCTTTTTTTAACGGCCGATCGCTCGGAATGGCCTTCTGTTTGGTGTACTTGTCATAAAGCATATTAAACGTGACTTTGGGCTTCTGAACACCCTGCTCCTTTGCCACGTTCACCTTCCAAGTACCAACTTCTGGACGCTTCGGAATTAGCATATTTGGGCGTCCATGGGGACAGGCGGTCTGACCGCCTGGCGCAGCCGGTCTAACTGCCTGTAGCAGACTAGATCCGGGAACCCGCAGTTCAGGAGTAACGACCGGCCCTTGCCCCCCTTGTCCAGAGGATTTCATAGTGACCTTGAATGACTCTTTACCATCAGCCGTCTTCTCATAAGTCACTTCTCTAACCCACTCCTTTGATGACGGTCTTTCTTCTCCAATCACCACGTTCTTCCCTTTGGTAGATTCGGCTTGATGCGGCCGAACCAAGACCTTGGGCTGCTGCAACTCCATGGTGTTGACCGGAAAAGGAGTCTCATCAATTTGCATCTCATGAAACTTCAAACGGCTCTCATTAATAGCCGATTGAACATGTCGACGGAAGACATTGCAATCATTAGTAGCATGCGAAAAAGAATTATGAAACCTACAATAAGCACGCTTCCTCAATTCTTCTGTAGGTGGTATGACATGAGAGATCTTGATGTAACCAAATTTGTGCAATTCATCAAATATACGATCACATTTGGACACATCAAAAGTAAACTTTATGTCTTCTTGCCGATTCTTATTAATCGGCTTAAGAGATGAGCATGACACCGTTTTTTTATTAGCAGGCATACAAATTCTGCTAAATAAACATCATTATCATCATCGGTCGAATCATCGGATTCATAATCAACTACATGAACATTAGACCAACGTGTCTTAAAACTCTCTTTTTCTTTATTCATTCGGCCTTCAGCTACTTCAGCTCTAATATGCACTTGCGCGACCGAATAATAATCACAATTGTCTATCTTCTCTCTAATAGAAGACTTCAAACCTCTGAAGCACAAGCCAGCAAGATCAACCTCAGAAATAGACAAATTAAAGCAACGGTTTTTAATTTCTTTAAACCTTCTCATAAATTGAGAGACAGTTTCATCCCGACCCTGTCTAACCGATGCCAAATCTGCTAACTTGATCTCATGATTGCCACTATAAAAATGATCATGAAACTTACGCTATAGTTAATTCCAACTTGTAATAAAACCAGGGCCTAATAAAGAAAACCAAGCAAAAGCAGTACCAGTAAGTGACAACGAGAACAAACGTACTCTATATGCTTCATAGTTTCCAGCTTCCCCTAGTTGAGCTACATATTGACTAACATGTTTCCAAGTGGTGCGCTCATCATCTCCACTAAACTTTACAAAATCAGGCAAGCGCCACCCATTGGGAAAAGGAACAGTATCAAAGCTAGAATGATAAGGTTTTTGATATATTCTAGTATTACCAAAATCAACACCTAGCTTATTTCTCATCACATCAGACAATTCATCTCTGAATCTAGTAAATTCGGCCCATTGGGGTTTTTGTTGAGCCGTAGATTGCATAGAATTCATACAATTCAAGTGAGGGGATTGCCTATTCTGCATATCTCTATGTGCATTAAAAACATCATCGGGAATACCACCCGAATTCGCAGTATGCATAGTCGCGGAATAAGTAGCGCCTGCTGTAGCTACTGGACCAGCACGGCCAGCGGAGACCGAGTTTGGAACAGTAGACAACGGCAAAGGTTGCTCCGGCACGAATACCATAGCATTAGTCGAATTTGTTTGACCACCAGAACTGGCGGTCTGACCGCCTGTGGCCACGGTCTGACCGCCTGTGGCGGTCTAACCGGCTGCGCTGGCGGTCTGACCGGCTGTAGATCCATCCGCTGCCGACCCACTTGCATTGACCATGTTCGGTCTGAACATATTGGGTGGTGGTTGGGTCTGTCCAGCAAAATAATTTGGTGGCATACCATAAAAAATATTACGCTCAGGTAATTCGTGCGTATCTATAGATTTACCCTCTAGTTTTTCCAGTCATTCCAATAATTGTACAAACAATGCATCACGATCCGAAAAACCCGAAGTCATAGGAGTAGATGCGGTAGGGTGAGGTGCAGAAGTGCTTACATTGTCAACTACCTCAATTTGCCCCTTACTCATCTTGAAGGAAGGCATTACGAAGTCTCGAACACTTTTCGCCGAACGATCTTCACGACCTTTCCAAAACGTCTTCAAGAACTCCGCCTTGAGGTGCTTCTGGAGCGCCATAAACCTCTCATGATCTTCAACAGAAAGATCTTCTAGCGAGGTCGTCACGATGTTGTCTTCTCCAATGTCGAAGCCCATAGTGCTAGGGATAGTAGATCGGTCTTCAAAAACCAGATTTCTATCCCTAGCGGAGTCGCCAAAATATGTTGACGTACTTTTGGTCAACACACGAAAGCGCCAGATCGAGCGGCCGTCGAATTCTCCTCGCCGGAGCTCTTGAAAGCAGCCGGTCAGACCGACTGTAGGGGCCGGTCAGGCCGCCTGTAGCAGAGGCACCGCGAAAGCCTACGATCACAACCTCGGGAGGGACCCCGTCGGAGGCTGCGAACCTAGGGTTGTTCTAAGGTTGGCAAGGCCACTTAGAACGTCTTAAAACGCCGTAGAGACGAAGAAGGAAAGCAAAGGGGTTGAAAAAGTTAGGGTTTGGAGATAAAAGAAGAACGATGATTTTTACGATTGGGTAGAGGTCTTCAATCGGCCACGGTCCTTTATATTTATAGGGTGGGGAGGTCTTGCCCCGCAAGGAAGTCCTTGTACAGATCTAAAAACGTGTAAAAACCTGATTCTACTCGGAATCGGGGACAGGCGGTCAGACCGCCTGTGATAGGCGGTTAGACCGCCTGGCACATTGCCAGACCGGCTATAGGGCCCAGCCGGTCTAACCGCTTGTACAGGCGGTCTAAACCGACTGTCCCAACCCGATCGGCTTTAAGCCATTTTTGGTCATCAACACAAACCTACTATTTGTACTTGTCAATAGATCACAACCGCTTTCTTAAGAAGCAAATGGCTTACAGCTGTGAAGGCGACTGGTACTACATTTTAGGGAAAACCATTACGGAACTGTTGTGTTTACATACTATTTGTACAACCTCCTGAGGTAGCTAGATGCCACAATGGAACCATGAAATGGATGGCGCTTCATTCTTCTCTTGTGAACTGCTTGAAGGTGCGAGGAATGACAGATAGGCGATGAGACCCAGGATGCAAAGGAGCTTATTGTTTTATTAGCGATACTGTTTGGATCAATGCCATAGAGATTACCAAATTCTCGTAGTCAATTGAAGTGTTGCAATTGACGGCACGCAGATACACTTTATGAAGGGGATAGCAATACTGTTTGGATCAGAGTAGGTCTCAAAATCTACAAGCCCAATCATTACCCAACTTGACCAGAATACAGTTTTAGATAATTTCCAATAACTTTTTAGTTCAACACAAAAACAGAACAAGTGATCTAGGTGGCGCAAAACCCCAATCTTTTAATTAACTCTCTGCTGAAATTCCAGCAGACAGGAAGTTAGTATTGTGAGCATAACTTTTAATTGGTTGAACCAAATTTGTGGAAATTTTGACAGCATAAACTAGACACAATTTGTGACAACTTTCATTTTTAAGCCTCTAGCAGAAACTGCTGTTAAGAGGGTGTAAAATCCACTTTCAAACTTGTTGTTCCCAGAAAATTCCAGCAGACAGGGGGTTACCATTTTAAACATAACTCCAGTTCTACTGCACCAATTTAGATGAAATTTCTACAGCATAAACTTCATAATATTTATGACAACTTTCATGTTGAACACTTTTTCATTTGACAACGTTTTCAATTTCGAATTAAAGGTGCGAACAGATTGGTCTCAGCAGGATTTTGGGTTGTGATTTGAATTTTGATTGCGGCTCGATTTGGTCACTTATTAAAAGTCCATGTTAATTCAGTGAGATGCAATGCATGAGCGGCCTGTTCGTCCTCACCACACACGTGCCAATAACTTTTGGCATACGAAGTTAGTGCCGGTGGCTAGGCAATATCCGTCTCTCCCTATATTAACTAGCCGAACTTTTCTAACCGTTCATCTTACGGAATCGTGGTTAGTGTACCTGCAGAAAATTCCATTCCAGAGCATATATAATCAACCTTTCGTGCCAGCACTCACGAAAGCGTCTCCATACATTACCACCCACTATAGAGGTGGCACCCGAACGTTTAACATTGGACGGGCAATGTTCATATGTCACCAAAGCAACATATTGACAGTTTCATACGCTACTGAAATAGCGTATTGACTTTGTGCCGCCATCATATTTGCATATGATGCCGTGGTACGCTACAGCAATCGCCGTACCTTGCGCCCACCATCCTATTCTATTTTCATACGCCATCACAGCGTATTGACTATGTGCCGCCACTATATTTTCATATAGTGCCGTGGTACGTTACAGCAATAGCCGTACCTTGCGCCCACCATTGCGTAAAGTAAATGACAGAATGAAATGTGCTGGAAGTCAGTATAATATACTATTTGCCACCTATCATATCGTGATCCCTTAACCCACATAGGCTTCACGTTCTAGGTAACATCCTTAACGGTCCTAACAACAACCTTCCACCGAAAAGCACGGCGGAAGTACGAGTTGGCAAATTTTATTCCAAAAATATTTATTTAAGGTTTGTTGGTCTCTCCGGTGCGCTGTTTCGGCTCTGATGCCAGCTGTGGCGGACCACTCCGAAATTATTCCAAGTTAAGTACCCCGGGACCACTAACCGAGTAGTCAGGCACTTAATCCGGAATAAGCTGGAGCGCCGTCGGATTAAACCCGATTAACCACGTTCTTTTCTCGATCGAAACAACAGCACGCCCACACGAAGGTGAGTTCCAGAGATTACAACATTCCACAAATTAACTTACACAAATAGTATCTCAAAGTTATTACAAACCAAGTTTGAAATGAAATCAGAGTATCAAAGTCTTGCAGCGGAAATAAAATAGTTCATTGCAGCGGAAGTAAATAAACTAACGACGATACAAATAACACCATGCTGAAGCCTGCCACGGTGCTACTCCTCCTGATCCTCGGCAGAGGACGGAACCCATTCGATATGCCATCGAGGGGGAACCTGGGTAGGCCAAGTCAAAGCATCGACATCCAAAGGTGTACCTGTAAATCATTGCCACAAGCAAGGCTGAGTATACTAATACTCAGCAAGGCTTACCCGTCGGGTGAAAACTACATCACCGACATCTAGACCATGAGAGGCTTTTGGCTGGTGGGTTTGTTTGCCAAAAAGCGACTAAAAGTAGGTCCTTGCTTTCGAGTTTTAGCATCATATTCTAGTAAATTTAACCATTCTAGATTAGCATCCTCTCTAAGCATACAAGTGGTGCAATACAATTTAATTCATACAACAAGTTTATCAATCTCAAAGTTCCACTTGTTACTCAATGTAGCAGGGCGGTCAAGCAGTCTCATTAACCGCGAGAAGCGGACAGTTCGAACCGAATTTTTGCTACCTGGCCAGGGGAAACCCAACACACACGGATACTCTGCTTGCTATAAAAGGCACAAGCATTTCCCAACCTTTCCCATCGATCCACAATTCGGAACCGGGTCCATTTCCTTAGGATAAAGGTTTACTGCTTCACTCACAGTCTCACGCATATATCCACAAGTGTACGGCAGGGGAAAACAAAGTTTCCAAGGAGAGATGGCTATCGGCCCTAGCTGCTTCAATCTGGTACCGGGCTTACCGATCCCCATACATCGGCATGCATGTGGTACGTTCAAAAACTTGACACACTCAACCACACATTTCGACCTTAAATCAATTATCATACACGGACGGGAGATCTACATCTATCATCCCGCCCGTCAATCCTTATGATTCCAACATAAGTAAAGACAAGCCATTCCTATGTCTCGCGAGTCACAGGAAATCACTCGACTTGTAACGGACCTAAAGCAATGCCCTATCGATCCTTTCATACTAGTATTGCAAGTCATAGGTACTAGGAAATGTGCAGCTAAGGTATTCAATCAACTCCTTGAAACGTAAATGCACAAGCATAGAGAATTCAAAGTGCATAATATGGTAAAGTTAGGTTATGCTCCGGGGCTTGCCTTCTTGCTCAAACTGGGGGTTACCCTCCGGGTTGGTCGTTTCTTCGCCGGCACCGTGCTCCGGAACTTCTTCCTCGTCTGCGGGGATGAGGTGGTAGTTGCCGTCCGGGATAGCGCCTTCTACATGAGATGCATAACTTAGGGTGGCTGTTCTGGAATTTCAGATTTCATTTATTTTATTCTAACTAACTACATAAAGGTTTATTCTTTTATATAAATCGATTTCCATCTAGATTACTTCGCATTTTTGTTTCTCCTTTTCTGCTCATCATTTTTATCTATAAACTTTATGACAGCTACTGGAGTATAAGAGCTAAGCTCACTCCAAAATTTAGCTAAATCTGAGCTACACATAATTTATTAAAATTAATTCAATCTGCTGCCTGCAGAAATGAAATAAATTCATATAAAATTGGAAATACATCCAATTCAGGAAATCTTCCTACCAAAGCTAGTCATAAGTACAAGGAGGGCTCTGGCCAAGTGGTGGCTCAAAATAACCCTTGGGTAGTCCTCAATAAATTCCTATCCAAAAACACATATTTATTCATTTGCTAACCTAAACAGAGCAAAAATTAAGTTTTTCATTTTTCACAGGTGTGCTAACAAGTTTTTAGTCCTCTGGAGCAAAATGGTGATTTTTCACTGCACAGATTATTTTTAAAGATTTCTGCACTGCAAAAAGACAGAAAACAGATTTTAATTTATAACTAGAGCTACAGCTCATATTTTTAGGTCCCCTTTGGACACAAGCTGTCCAAAGTCACTACACACAACATATCCAAAGCTCAACCCTAGCGGAGCTCTGGATTTGAAATGGTGCACTACTTTCCATTTTCATAGTTTGAATTTTAGCTCAAAAACAGTTCATCAAAAGTATAAACATCTCTAATAGAGATTGTAGTTTAGACTCTCATGAATCCAGAGAGTATTTTTGTGCATTTTTCTGATTTTTGTACGATTTTTAATGGATTTTACAAGATTCGGGAAAAACAATCTAGTTTTAAGAATCTATTTCCGCAGGGAACCCTAGAACTTTCAAAACTTCGCGAATGAGTCCCTGGACTTTTGCACAGAGACCCCTAGACAAACGAAGACGATGAAGGAAAGCCCTCGGCTCTCGCCTGAGTTGCGCCGGCCAAACGGCGGCGAACTAGGCTCGGGGAAGTGGGGGAAAAGCTTCCTGGGCTCACCACGAGTCGTTTGGGGACGGTTTGGAGGCCGGGGGTGGTCGGAGTTGCGCCGGCGACGAGGAGGTGGCGGTGCGGCCGCCGCGGCCTCTATGCCGGTGAGCTCGGGGTCGTTCGCCGAGGTTCGAGGGGTCCTAGAGCATCAGTGGAGCTCGAGGAAGCCAATGGCGTGCTCGGTTGACCTCGGGGACGGCTCGGAGTAGGGGCTCGACGTGCGGGTGCTCCGGTGGCCGGAATTCGCGATTTGGGGGAAATCTCAAATTCTCGCCGGAGAAAGGACAATAGCTAGGGGAAAGTGGGGGAAAATGGAGCTGGAGTAGAGGGCTAGCTTCGTGCGGGACGAACTTGGGAATGGTGGAGTGTGGAGGGTGAATTTCTCGGAGAAGCTCGGCTCGGTTCGCGCGCCGCGAGGAAGCAGAAGACCGAGCGAGCGCGGGGAAGTGGAAATGGCCAAGTGAGCGAGTGAGAGGAGGGGTGGGAGTGCGCGGTGGAGTGCTTGGGCACGCGAGAGTGGCACAGTGCGGCCTCGGGAGCGTGCGAGCGCGTGGGTGGCTGTCGCGGTCGCCATTGATGGCGCGGCGATCTCGAACAGAGCGCACACGCGCGGTTGGGCGTCAAAGATCATCGCGTGATGAAGTGGAGATCCTCAGCAGAGGCTTTGGCGCGACGCGAACGGACTCTACCGCCTGCAGTGCGCTCGGCGCGGCGCGAGCGCGCGTGCGGCCACGGCGGCGCGCGACCGTATGATGGCGCTCCGCGGCGCGAGGCGAGGCGAGGCGACAGCGGCGAAGTGATGGCTCGGGAGTGGCCGGACAAGAGCTAGGCGACAAGCGCCAGCGTCCGCCGCGGCTTGGCCAGCTCAGCGCCGCCTGCGCCGCTCGCCGGCCACGTGGCGGCCGAGCTCCGGCCAGCGCAGCGCGCGCCAGGGGCACTGTAGCATGCCCGTGGAGCTCCGATTTCAAATTCGAATTTTCTCCAAAAATTCGAACTGAACTTCGAAACGGGTAAAATTAAAAGTTGGGGTCTGAGATGTGGGACACAACTTTCGAGCTTGGACCAGGCACTTCGACCAGGCGCTACGGCGCTTCGAGCTTGAACCGCGAGCTCGAGCTTGCCGAGCCTCGAATGGTCAGAAACGCCACTCGAGGGTGAGTGCCCCCCTCGAGCTTGGCTGCGAAGCCTCGAGCGTGCCGGAACGTCGCTCGAGGGTAAATGCCCCCTCGAGCTTGGTTGTGGAGCCTCGAGCGTGCCGGAACGTCGCTCGAGGGTAAGTGCCCCCTCGAGCTTGGCTGCGGAACCTCGAGTGTGACGGACTGCGGGCTAAGCTCGATCGTGACGGACATCCGGGCTAAGCTCGATCGTGACGGACATCCGGGCTAAGCTCGATCGTGACGGATATACGGGCTAAGCTCGATCGTGACGGACATCCGGGCTAGGCTCGATCGTGACGGACATCCGGGCTACGCTCGATCGTGACGGACATCGGGCTAAGCTCGATCGTGACGGACATCCCCGCTCGAGGGTCATCGAGCGGAACGAACGCCGTGGCGAGGTTGTCGCGAACGGCTGTAGGTGTAGGTGATGACAACTACTTTGGTCCGAGAATTTTAAGTTCAGCACCCAAGTCTTGAGATTTCAGTTGGGTGTCACCAGACCTTTGTTTTGAATTTCAGTCTGAATTTTTGGTCAATTTCTGAATTCTAACCCCATTGTTTTGCCTTATCTTCCTTTTTATTAATTATTTTATTTAACCTCTCCCTCCTTTTATTTTGAGAGTAAAAATCTTATTTTAACTTAAAGTTAAAACATGGACACATACATGGAGGTTAAAAGCTTATTTATTTTATATGCTCAACTTTTAATTATGTCGTTAACAACTTGACATATATTAAATATTAATTAATTTACATCCTTTGTATTTTATGAAAGCTCATATTGTGAACAAAATCTCATTTTATTATTAAAACCTCAAGATTGCCACATGTAGGCCATGATTAGATCTACAAGCTTTATTAGTCCAAGTGTTTAACCCTAACATTAAATCATTAACAATTATTTTACTAAAGAACATCAGGAGCACTCTAAATATTATTCTATTTATAGCCCAAGGTGAGCTCCTTTAAAAGGGTGTGTGACCGTGTGTTTTTCATCCCATGTTTAAGTTGGTCTTTCAAACTTGATTTCCTATGTTTGGTAGATTAAGCATCTGAGTTATACATAACTCACCAAGGTTGCAAATGACATTTTTAGATACACAACTTTCATTTGAGAAAGTGGTTTGGTTTTATAATTAGAACATACTTTCCCAACCCTTTCATATTGATCAGACGTTTGTGATGTGCACAACTCTTATTTAAAATTTTTAAATTAGAACCTTGCCTTCTGAAGGTCATTAATATCGTTAGTTGGAATTATTTCATGTGTTGACTTCACATGAGCCATTAGTCCTTTAAGACCTTTAGGGGCATAGAAGCATTACTTAATTTGCCGTTCAATCCTGATTTCTTTTTAGGAAATTTTTATGCGTCGTCTCGAGAGCATGTATTTAGAGTTTTGTCGTGCAACTTGTAAGAGAAGATGTTTAGATTTGTACTAGAAAAGTTTTTGTTGGGTTCAATTTCAAGAACCAATGCACGAGTACAAACTTAACAATCCTCATGTATAATTCTCATTCCTACTAGTGATTTAGTTTTAGGGTCTATAGTTCCTTAGTTTGTTTAACCACTCTCACTTATATGCTTTAAACACCAGGGGTGTCACAGCCTACCCTCCTTAAAAAGAATCTCGTCCCGAGATTCGCACAGGGAGGAAAGGTGGACATTGTATTAGAAGAAAGAGGTGTTGGTTAAAGAAACGCAGATACTACGCACCCAAGTTCTTACAGGTTCACAGCTTGGAGATGATAATTGATACCGGATCTCCGATACAACATCAACGTCGTTCATGTGGGAGCGGTGATGAATGTAGACATGGAAAGCTAAGAGCATCAAGATTTGGCACACAAGGCAAAAGTAATACACCACTATTGTCCAGTGAACTTCAGGGCCAATCGGGGAAAAGAATGGGCAAGCCATGGATGGTGTCAAAAAGTCGAAATCTTCCTTGCTCGTCGACTTAATTCTTGTGGAATCCTCAGGTGACTTCTGCTCGAACTCCTTCTTCGGTGAGGTTGGTGCCGTGGATCTTGGTTAAACGTCAAGGTGGTTGCCGGGAGGGGCACTTCCTCGTGGCCTTACAAAAAGGTGGAGGCAGAGCTTGCTTGTCAAAGAATGGAGGACACGGTGGAGAATGGGCAGCTTGGGTACCGTGGAGGTCGCCAAAGAGAGGCGAGAGCGGTGAAGTGGTGTGACTCAAGTGGAGCACCTTGGAGTGATGGCAGCCATTGGAGAGGCTGCATTTATCGACGGCCGGAGCGGAGCAGTGATAGTGGTGTGTCGACAGCAGGAGGTAGGGGCCGGCAATGAGATTCCCTGGGTGACGGAACGGTGGTACGACGACAACTGGGGGAGCGTTGGCCAGCCACGGTAGGGAGACGACGAAGGTGATAGTGGACTGGTGAACGGGGCAGAGTACACGGCGCACGGACACAGAGGGGGGGTCAAACTGGCCCTTGAGACTCTGCGGTGATGGGGGAAGAAACAGTAGGCAAAGGTGATCTTTGAGACTATAGATAGTCACGGGCAAGATGCTTAACCAATCGTAGGTCTTAAATAACAACGATTTACCTACTTTTATATCAACAGGAACAAGGAATGAACTCTTTAGCATTCTCCTAAGAGAAAAGGGATGGTTAATGATCAACGAGGTTATGAGATGACAAGAGTGCCCAAAAGATTTTTAAAACTAGCCCACATCATACCATGATCATGACATGACGTTACACGGGGTTGCTGCCGAAATTCTAAGACGAGCTAAAAGGAACAACACGGATGGGGCAATAAAAGATCTACTTATGGCAATGAGGGAATACACCTAGAAAAGGTGGTGTGGTATGGAAATTTTGGGAAATTCTTGCTCAAATTTTTATCTTAATTGTCAAATTGCCAAACTTAAGCACTTTACCATGGTATACACGGCATGTTCATGATGAGGTGCACATGATATGATACACATGCACATGAGCGTATGGTGCATATGCTTATGAGAGTATGATGTACACGCCGTGATGCAAGTTAGTAGACCTCACACCACATAATTAAAAGTCATTATTGCGGATCAATTAGTGAGAGTAAGGAAGTATCGATTTGGGTTGTCAATAAATGTCTTTGTGGGTCATATTCCCACATACCGAGATACCAATGTGCTCCAAGTGACTCAAGCGTGTGGCTGCAGCACACACACGAGGTCCTAGGTTCCATCACGGCACCATAGGTTAGGGAATACAATACCACAATAAATTCAGAGGGGACAACCCAATTGACACCAGGAGGGAGAAGCATTCATGAGTTAGATGCACATGTGGTTAGGTACCAAAAGATTATCATGATGCAAATGACATGTTAATGGATATGTAATGCCCATGCACATGAATTGCTTATAAAGGAATAAAATGCATATTGTATCTATAACTGATTATGCATAGAAAAAGTGACATTGACCCAATTTTGCATATTCATTTCAATTATTTATATTATCTTGAGCAAGAATCAACAGCATAGGATCCAAGGATTAAGGAATCAAGTTACTTCGGTACAAGGTATCAATGTTAAACAAAGTTAAGTAAATCAAATCGGTATGAGAGAGTTGGTGAAGACACCTGAATCAAGGTATGAGTTTAGACTGTATAGAATCAGACAACAACGGAGGCACGACTCATGCTTGACATCCAAACCTTCACAATTGGTCCATGTCAAAGCACACCAAACAATTTTCCTATTTCACAAAAAGGAAACAAGAGGGATAAAAGGCACTGGGCCAAGAGAGTGGAGTGAAGTTGTTTACATACCATTGATTTACTACAATTGTCGAAGGGGTAGAAAGTGAGTGGAAGACATAAGAGCTGGAAATGAGTGGAAGAAAATTTGTAGTAAACAGATCTAACATCCAGAGTTATTCATCTTTGGTCAGGCAGCAGGAATTTGGTAAGCTACACATTGCTTTATATCTCAGACGCGGATTTAGTGGTTAAGTTGGTCAAAACCTTCAATCTAGGCTTCTCGGTTTAGATGGATTTTCAGCACACCGAACCATATGATTTTGCCTATAACTCTAGTTTCCTTATTCCTTTGTCAGATTATGGAATTCGGCATGAAGGAGACGAAACAAGGCAGATTTTGGACAGTGAGTAAAATGTTCATAGCCAAAAATTTAACACCCCAAAATTTCCCAAACTTCACCAGATTGTTCCTAACATATTTGTATACAATGTTCTGTTCAGCATTTCTTCAATTTTGAGGTTAAGATGCTGCAAAAATTCAAATTCTTAATTACTGTCCCCAGAATTTTCAGCAAGGCAGGAAGTCGGTATTTGGTTCATTTTTCGAGTTTTACTTGTCCAAAAGTCTTGCATTCCTTAACTTAATTGTAGCTTACTTAAGTGTTTAAATTTAGGGATGCCACAGCAGAGCTAGCTACAAGTGAGGCGGCAGCAATATAGACATCAAAACTAAGTGAGGACTGATATATATTTAAAGAAAATAATCAGATTATGGACAGAGTAGGTCTCAAAATCTACAAGCCCAATCATTACCCAACTTGACCAGAATACAGTTTTAGATAATTTCCAATAACTTTTTAGTTCAACACAAAAACAGAACAAGTGATCTAGGTGGCGCAAAACCCCAATCTTTTAATTAACTCTCTGCTGAAATTCCAGCAGACAGGAAGTTAGTATTGTGAGCATAACTTTTAATTGGTTGAACCAAATTTGTGGAAATTTTGACAGCATAAACTAGACACAATTTGTGACAACTTTCATTTTTAAGCCTCTAGCAGAAACTGCTGTTAAGAGGGTGTAAAATCCACTTTCAAACTTGTTGTTCCCAGAAAATTCCAGCAGACAGGGGGTTACCATTTTAAACATAACTCCAGTTCTACTGCACCAATTTAGATGAAATTTCTACAGCATAAACTTCATAATATTTATGACAACTTTCATGTTGAACACTTTTTCATTTGACAACGTTTTCAATTTCGAATTAAAGGTGCGAACAGATTGGTCTCAGCAGGATTTTGGGTTGTGATTTGAATTTTGATTGCGGCTCGATTTGGTCACTTATTAAAAGTCCATGTTAATTCAGTGAGATGCAATGCATGAGCGGCCTGTTCGTCCTCACCACACACGTGCCAATAACTTTTGGCATACGAAGTTAGTGCCGGTGGCTAGGCAATATCCGTCTCTCCCTATATTAACTAGCCGAACTTTTCTAACCGTTCATCTTACGGAATCGTGGTTAGTGTACCTGCAGAAAATTCCATTCCAGAGCATATATAATCAACCTTTCGTGCCAGCACTCACGAAAGCGTCTCCATACATTACCACCCACTATAGAGGTGGCACCCGAACGTTTAACATTGGACGGGCAATGTTCATATGTCACCAAAGCAACATATTGACAGTTTCATACGCTACTGAAATAGCGTATTGACTTTGTGCCGCCATCATATTTGCATATGATGCCGTGGTACGCTACAGCAATCGCCGTACCTTGCGCCCACCATCCTATTCTATTTTCATACGCCATCACAGCGTATTGACTATGTGCCGCCACTATATTTTCATATAGTGCCGTGGTACGTTACAGCAATAGCCGTACCTTGCGCCCACCATTGCGTAAAGTAAATGACAGAATGAAATGTGCTGGAAGTCAGTATAATATACTATTTGCCACCTATCATATCGTGATCCCTTAACCCACATAGGCTTCACGTTCTAGGTAACATCCTTAACGGTCCTAACAACAACCTTCCACCGAAAAGCACGGCGGAAGTACGAGTTGGCAAATTTTATTCCAAAAATATTTATTTAAGGTTTGTTGGTCTCTCTGGTGCGCTGTTTCGGCTCTGATGCCAGCTGTGGCGGACCACTCCGAAATTATTCCAAGTTAAGTACCCCGGGACCACTAACCGAGTAGTCAGGCACTTAATCCGGAATAAGCTGGAGCGCCGTCGGATTAAACCCGATTAACCACGTTCTTTTCTCGATCGAAACAACAACACGCCCACACGAAGGTGAGTTCCAGAGATTACAACATTCCACAAATTAACTTACACAAATAGTATCTCAAAGTTATTACAAACCAAGTTTGAAATGAAATCAGAGTATCAAAGTCTTGCAGCGGAAATAAAATAGTTCATTGCAGCGGAAGTAAATAAACTAACGACGATACAAATAACACCATGCTGAAGCCTGCCACGGTGCTACTCCTCCTGATCCTCGGCAGAGGACGGAACCCATTCGATATGCCATCGAGGGGGAACCTGGGTAGGCCAAGTCAAAGCATCGACATCCAAAGGTGTACCTGTAAATCATTGCCACAAGCAAGGCTGAGTATACTAATACTCAGCAAGGCTTACCCGTCGGGTGAAAACTACATCACCGACATCTAGACCATGAGAGGCTTTTGGCTGGTGGGTTTGTTTGCCAAAAAGCGACTAAAAGTAGGTCCTTGCTTTCGAGTTTTAGCATCATATTCTAGTAAATTTAACCATTCTAGATTAGCATCCTCTCTAAGCATACAAGTGGTGCAATACAATTTAATTCATACAACAAGTTTATCAATCTCAAAGTTCCACTTGTTACTCAATGTAGCAGGGCGGTCAAGCAGTCTCATTAACCGCGAGAAGCGGACAGTTCGAACCGAATTTTTGCTACCTGGCCAGGGGAAACCCAACACACACGGATACTCTGCTTGCTATAAAAGGCACAAGCATTTCCCAACCTTTCCCATCGATCCACAATTCGGAACCGGGTCCATTTCCTTAGGATAAAGGTTTACTGCTTCACTCACAGTCTCACGCATATATCCACAAGTGTACGGCAGGGGAAAACAAAGTTTCCAAGGAGAGATGGCTATCGGCCCTAGCTGCTTCAATATGGTACCGGGCTTACCGATCCCCATACATCGGCATGCATGTGGTACGTTCAAAAACTTGACACACTCAACCACACATTTCGACCTTAAATCAATTATCATACACGGACGGGAGATCTACATCTATCATCCCGCCCGTCAATCCTTATGATTCCAACATAAGTAAAGACAAGCCATTCCTATGTCTCGCGAGTGACAGGAAATCACTCGACTTGTAACGGACCTAAAGCAATGCCCTATCGATCCTTTCATACTAGTATTGCAAGTCATAGGTACTAGGAAATGTGCAGCTAAGGTATTCAATCAACTCCTTGAAACGTAAATGCACAAGCATAGAGAATTCAAAATGCATAATTTGGTAAAGTTAGGTTATGCTCCGGAGCTTGCCTTCTTGCTCAAACTGGGGGTTACCCTCCGGGTTGGTCGTTTCTTCGCCGGCACCGTGCTCCGGAACTTCTTCCTCGTCTGCGGGGATGAGGTGGTAGTTGCCGTCCGGGATAGCGCCTTCTACATGAGATGCATAACTTAGGGTGGCTGTTCTGGAATTTCAGATTCCATTTATTTTATTCTAACTAACTACAAAAAGGTTTATTCTTTTATATAAATCGATTTCCATCTAGATTACTTCGCATTTTTGTTTCTCCTTTTCTGCTCATCATTTTTATCTATAAACTTTATGACAGCTACTAGAGTATAAGAGCTAAGCTCACTCCAAAATTTAGCTAAATCTGAGCTACACATAATTTATTAAAATTAATTCAATCTGCTGCCTGCAGAAATGAAATAAATTCATATAAAATTGGAAATACATCCAATTCAGGAAATCTTCCTACCAAAGCTAGTCATAAGTACAAGGAGGGCTCTGGCCAAGTGGTGGCTCAAAATAACCCTTGGGTAGTCCTCAATAAATTCCTATCCAAAAACACATATTTATTCATTTGCTAACCTAAACAGAGCAAAAATTAAGTTTTTAGTCCTCTGGAGAAAAATGGTGATTTTTCACTGCACAGATTATTTTTAAAGATTTCTGCACTGCAAAAAGACAGAAAACACATTTTAATTTATAACTGGAGCTACAGTTCATATTTTTAGGTCCCCTTTGGACACAAGCTGTCCAAAGTCACTACACACAACATATACAAAGCTCAACCCTAGCGGAGCTCTGGATTTGAAATGGTGCACTACTTTCCATTTTCATAGTTTGAATTTTAGCTCAAAAACAGTTCATCAAAAGTATAAACATGTCTAATAGAGATTGTAGTTTAGACTCTCACGAATCCAGAGAGTATTTTTGTGCATTTTTCTGATTTTTGTACGATTTTTAATGGATTTTACAAAATTCGGGAAAAACAATCTAGTTTTAAGAATCTATTTCCGCAGGGAACCCTAGAACTTTCAAAACTTCGCGAACGAGTCCCTGGACTTTTGCACAGAGACCCCTAGACAAACGAAGACGATGAAGGAAAGCCCTCGGCCCTCGCCGGAGTTGCGCCGGCCAAACGGCGGCGAACTAGGCTCGGGGAAGTGGGGGAAAAGCTTCCTGGGCTCACCACGAGTCGTTTGGGGACGGTTTGGAGGCCGGGGGTGGTCGGAGTTGCGCTGGCGACGAGGAGGTGGCGGCGCGGCCGCCGCGGCTTCTACGCCGGTGAGCTCGGGGTCGTTCACCGAGGTTCGAGGGGTCCTAGAGCATCAGTGGAGCTCGAGGAAGCCAATGGCGTGCTCGGTTGACCTCGGGGACGGCTCGGAGTAGGGGCTCGACGTGCGGGTGCTCCGGTGGCCGGAATTCGCGATTTGGGGGAAATCTCAAATTCTCGCCGGAGAAAGGACAATAGCTAGGGGAAAGTGGGGGAAAATGGAGCTGGAGTAGAGGGCTAGCTTCGTGCGGGACGAACTTGGGAATGGTGGTGTGGAGGGTGAATTTCTCGGAGAAGCTCGGCTCGGTTCGCGCGGCGCGAGGAAGAAGAAGACCGAGCGAGCGCGGGGAAGTGGAAATGGCCAAGTGAGCGAGTGAGAGGAGGGGTGGGAGTGCGCGGTGGAGTGCTTGGGCACGCGAGAGTGGCACAGTGCGGCCTCGGGAGCGTGCGAGCGCGTGGGTGGCTGTCGCGGTCGCCATTGATGGCGCGGCGATCTCGAACAGAGCGCACACGCGCGGTTGGGCGTCAAAGATCATCGCGTGATGAAGTGGAGATCCTCAGCAGAGGCTTTGGCGCGACGCGAACGGACTCTACCGCCTGCAGTGCGCTCGGCGCGGCGCGAGCGCGCGTGCGGCCACGGCGGCGCGCGACCGTATGATGGCGCTCCGCGGCGCGAGGCGAGGCGAGGCGACAGCGGCGAAGTGATGGCTCGGGAGTGGCCGGACAAGAGCTAGGCGACAAGCGCCAGCGTCCGCCGCGGCTTGGCCAGCTCAGCGCCGCCTGCGCCGCTCGCCGGCCACGTGGCGGCCGAGCTCCGGCCAGCGCAGCGCGCGCCAGGGGCACTGTAGCATGCCCGTGGAGCTCCGATTTCAAATTCGAATTTTCTCCAAAAATTCGAACTGAACTTCGAAACGGGTAAAATTAAAAGTTGGGGTCTGAGATGTGGGACACAACTTTCGAGCTTGGACCAGGCACTTCGACCAGGCGCTACGGCGCTTCGAGCTTGAACCGCGAGCTCGAGCTTGCCGAGCTTCGAATGGTCGGAAACGCCACTCGAGGGTGAGTGCCCCCCTCGAGCTTGGCTGCGAAGCCTCGAGCGTGCCGGAACATCGCTCGAGGGTAAGTGCCCCCTCGAGCTTGGTTGTGGAGCCTCGAGCGTGCCGGAATGTCGCTCGAGGGTAAGTGCCCCCTCGAGCTTGGCTGCGGAACCTCGAGTGTGACGGACTGCGGGCTAAGCTCGATCGTGACGGACATCCGGGCTAAGCTCGATCGTGACGGACATCCGGGCTAAGCTCGATCGTGACGGATATACGGGCTAAGCTCGATCGTGACGGACATCCGGGCTAGGCTCGATCGTGACGGACATCCGGGCTACGCTCGATCGTGACGGACATCGGGCTAAGCTCGATCGTGACGGACATCCCCGCTCGAGGGTCATCGAGCGGAACGAACGCCGTGGCGAGGTTGTCGCGAACGGCTGTAGGTGTAGGTGATGACAACTACTTTGGACCGAGAATTTTAAGTTCAGCACCCAAGTCTTGAGATTTCAGTTGGGTGTCACCAGACCTTTGTTTTGAATTTCAGTCTGAATTTTTGGTCAATTTCTGAATTCTAACCCCATTGTTTTGCCTTATCTTCCTTTTTATTAATTATTTTATTTAACCTCTCCCTCCTTTTATTTTGAGAGTAAAAATCTTATTTTAACTTAAAGTTAAAACATGGACACATACATGGAGGTTAAAAGCTTATTTATTTTATATGCTCAACTTTTAATTATGTCGTTAACAACTTGACATATATTAAATATTAATTAATTTACATCCTTTGTATTTTATGAAAGCTCATATTGTGAACAAAATCTCATTTTATTATTAAAACCTCAAGATTGCCACATGTAGGCCATGATTAGATCTACAAGCTTTATTAGTCCAAGTGTTTAACCCTAACATTAAATCATTAACAATTATTTTACTAAAGAACATCAGGAGCACTCTAAATATTATTCTATTTATAGCCCAAGGTGAGCTCCTTTAAAAGGGTGTGTGACCGTGTGTTTTTCATCCCATGTTTAAGTTGGTCTTTCAAACTTGATTTCCTATGTTTGGTAGATTAAGCATCTGAGTTATACATAACTCACCAAGGTTGCAAATGACATTTTTAGATACACAACTTTCATTTGAGAAAGTGGTTTGGTTTTATAATTAGAACATACTTTCCCAACCCTTTCATATTGATCAGACGTTTGTGATGTGCACAACTCTTATTTAAAATTTTTAAATTAGAACCTTGCCTTCTGAAGGTCATTAATATCGTTAGTTGGAATTATTTCATGTGTTGACTTCACATGAGCCATTAGTCCTTTAAGACCTTTAGGGGCATAGAAGCATTACTTAATTTGCCGTTCAATCCTGATTTCTTTTTAGGAAATTTTTATGCGTCGTCTCGAGAGCATGTATTTAGAGTTTTGTCGTGCAACTTGTAAGAGAAGATGTTTAGATTTGTACTAGAAAAGTTTTTGTTGGGTTCAATTTCAAGAACCAATGCACGAGTACAAACTTAATAATCCTCATGTATAATTCTCATTCCTACTAGTGATTTAGTTTTAGGGTCTATAGTTCCTTAGTTTGTTTAACCACTCTCACTTATATGCTTTAAACACCAGGGGTGTCACAGAGATTACCAAATTCTCGTAGCCAATTGAAAGTGTTTTAATCGACGGCACACAGATACACTTTACGAAGGGGAGCGGGGAACGGGTAGGCTATGCTAGCTATAACAATTTTCATCTATTGCGTAAACCTAGGATACTTGCGAGTAGGAGATCATAGATCATTACCACTAGATGCGCGGATGCAGCAGAATCTTCTAGGAGAGCAGACAATGCAGTTGCTGATGCCAGTCAAGTCCGGTTCGTCCTTGTGCTCCAAACGCAGCATGTACGAGGTATCCACACGTACGGGGAATAAGCGACACAAACCGGACTGCTAGGTTCGTGAAGGCAACAAGGATGCGGGCGTGGGGGAGTGGTCAGCAGTGGCGTGAACCAATGAGGCTACCGCCCGTGGCCCCTCCCACATATATATAGGGCACACTAATGGGCTTATATCTCATAGGCCCATAAGTAACCTTAATCCCTCATGGATCAATATCCTTTTGTGCCTTTAATCCGCATTGTACGATGACTCTTGGACACATCTCCAACACTTTCTTTGGCTGCCGGCTGTTAACTTCTTAGTTTTGAGGCCGAACTTTTCAATCATCTAAAGAAAATGTAGATACACATTCTAGAAAGATGTATAAAACTGACTATGTTGGTGTGTAGAAAGGAAAATTCGTGATTCGTTCATTCCCAATACTTTTTAACAAAGAAGCATTTTTATTGATATAGTAGAAGAAAAATACAAGATTATGTTCCTGGGAGTCATAACTAGGAAAAATAAGGAAAACACCAAAAATAACAATGACCGGTTGGATTAGACATCAACACAACCCACATTATTTTATCTCCAACAAGACAACTTTGCCCAGTCAGATTGGGACATCGACAAGAACAAGACCACTCCACTGGGCAGCAGAGGTAAAACGAAGCCAAGCTGCCATGGCTAACAACCATCTCCATCTCATGAAGTCGCCGTCGAGTACAACCCCGCGTCGATAGGGAATGGAGACAAACAGACCACCGAGAAGACCGCCGCTATGTAGGACCTACTACCATAGTGTCGTTGCAACATCACACGCCATCTGACCGAGCAAAAACTGATCCGGACCACACGCAGGCTGCAATCACAGTTGCCACAATGAAAACACAACGCACGGGGCCTGCCTCATCCACCATCACTCACCGCCTCATCGAAAAATCTACACGCAGGGGCCTTGCCATGCCCGCCATAATACTCCATGTTACGGAACCTTTTACTATGTCACCATCAGGATGATAAATGTTGCCACCCCATTTTCAAGCTCCCAATCAAATAACCAAAGCCACGCCCACTGGACAACAACATCTTACTGCACCACACGCGCACATAGCATCTGCTGCCCTATTGGCAAGCCAAGTTGTGCACCGTCTTCTGAGGATCTACTGCATTGGACTCGTCAAGCGAGGCTGAGCAGCTCGCTGCAGTCCGCTGCAAACCTTGTCATCCCGTGAAGTCATTGCTACAAGCGCCGTCTTCGGATGCAATACCACACTCACTAGACATTGCCAAGTAATGTTGTAAGGAAAATGGTCCTAGGTCATTGTTTGTGATTTTGGCGATTGATTGACAACATAACCACTGGGACTAACATATTATCTAGATGAATATTTGTAGATATTTCTAGGTTGCACGGATACTTTGGAACCCATCCAAATGCTTAACAATATCTAAGTGATCAACTTCCAAAAGATGTTGTCCAAATTGAAGTCATCCAACTTATAGGGAAAAATTGACTTAGCCATATTTTGGAGCATCCAAATCATAGGAAAAATTGGTGGCAAAGAAGATGGACCAAGAGCCCACGAATTAACAAGAAAATTAGTGTCACGGAGTGACCACTGACTAATAATTTGATAGTGGTCAAGAAGACCACCAAATCAATCGATGACCAAGGAAAGAGGGTCAGGACCACCGACTATTTCGGTGGTGCCAAAAGTTGGCAACGAATCACCTGGTGATGGAGTCAAGAAGATGGTTCGTCTCCGAAATGCACCGATCAATTCAATGGTATCAAAATGTTGGCATCGAATCAGTCGGTGCTCAAGGCAAAGATCGAATGACTCTCGTGTGAACACCACAAAATATTTCGATGGTACCAGAGAGAAGGCACTGAATTAGTCAATGCATGGGGTCCTAGAAGTAAGAGACTCAACAGCTAGCTGAGGTAGCACCACTGACTATTTCGGTGGTCGCTCTTCTGTGTGCATGGTGGTATGCAAAAAGTTGCAATGGTTGGGGCTATATATACCCCATCCCATGGCCATTTCAAGTGTATTTGAGCTCGGAGAAGATACTGGCAAGTATTGTACACACTTTTAAGTGCTCAATCCATTAAGTGCAAATTAGAAGATCAAGGTAATTAACATAGTGATCAGTGCTAGTTTAAACCTATTAGCACATCTCTTAGGTGTTTCGCTTTAGCGAGGTTGGCATAGCTCTTGCTCTATCCAGTGCTTGCATGCACCAATAGTTGTAAGACGATGCTTGTAAGCTTGTGAGGCCCTCCAACCGTATTTGTGTATGACTGCAGGTTATTATGAGAGGGAGAAGAGGCCATCTAGTAACATATTTTATTAGCGTTACTAATTTCAATGTTACAATAGTGTGATCTACTGGAAGACAAAAAATATATTGCTTTTACATAAAAATTGTGCTACTGCTTTGTAACACAATTACTCATCATGTGGAATGTGCTTTGTAATTAACACAGTTACTCATCAAGTGGAACATTTATCAAGTGTTACAAAATTATGTTTTGTAACACATATTTTAGCTCTCGTAATACTCACATTTTTGCAGTAACACTTTGTGAAGAGAAAATACTAGAATAAAATAGCAAAACTGTTTATAGCTTATAAGATTCGAACCCATGGCCCCTTTCGTATATGTAAACCTTCTCTATCACTACACCATACTCTCAACTTGTGTTAATAAGATTCTGTTTTGGATCCCCACATATTATACCAGACCAAGTGTAAATTGCTTATTTGAGGCTCTAACGAATTGAAATTAAAATGTCATCAACTACAAAGTTTTATAACTTTTAGTTGTACGATTTTCATTTTGGTAGTTTCTCAATTCGTTGTCTCTTATAAAATTTGCATTTCAAATTTGAGAAATTCAAACTTTATTTTTTGTTGACAAGACAATTTCAAATGAAAAATTTATCAACTACAAAGTTTTATAACTTATTGTGATTTACAACTCTTATGTGGTCTCTGTCCAAGGTCATTATAAAAACTTAAATTTCAAATTTGAGGAATTCAAGCGTACTTCTCGTTGCCAAAATTAATTCAAATTAAAAAGAGTTCAAAGTTGTATACTTATGAAGATCTACAACTTTTATTTTGAAAAAAAACATTACTATCGCTTTGTTTAAATCAAGAAATAACCACTGTCATTTAGAGAAAAGATGTGTCGAAAACACAATAGGGACTACTAGACTGACGCTTGTTAATTGTTTTTTTCAGACTTGTGTTTTTCTTCTTCATGGCAACTCTCCATCAAAGTGAGGCATGTAGGGTGTGTAACGTGACCACAACGTTTCGACCTAAGACCTACAAGAACTGACGTGGGAAGGTTTTTTTTAACGAAGCCATAAAAATTTGCTAAGATCGGTATTGTAAAATATTATGGTATACACACAAACATTATGGTTTAATTGAGCATTTCCTTTCAATCACGACAATGTATATATGTTACACCATAAGACTTTAATTGTAATAATATTTTATGTGTTACAATATAATACCATTTTGTAAAATTTGATGTGTAACATTAATTTTGTGTTACTATAACTTTTATTTATAACACAGTTTTATAGACGAGCATTATGTGTTACTAACTTATTCTATAACACATGATTTTGTGTTCATACAAAACTTTTTTTAACACATTGATCAATATTGCCCTACTTTCTGGTTTTAAGTTCGTAGACTTGCCATACTAGTATAGGATTAGAATTAGGGTGCAAACCTTAAAAGCGGTAGAGATAGCAACACTTAGAAAACTTAGAGCACATTTAGATAGAACTTGAGATGGGTTATTGTATAATCCGAGCCTTAGTTTTTAGAATACCTAATTTTTCCGTGTTTTTTTCCTTCCATCCAAAAAAAACAGAGCAATTGCAGTAGCCCGTGCCGATCCAGCGATCCCATCACATGGAGAACCTGATCCCCCGTCCCCCACCAGCGCAGGGAGAGAAGGTGCACGCTCCGTCCGAGGTCCTGATCCCCGTCCCCCACCAGCGCACGGAGAGAAGTGTTAGAATTAAAGCGCGGAAGCGATAACCTAGGATCAGAGAACCAAATTACAAGATCACACGAAACGAGAACGACACCGAGGCACGATGTTTTTTAACGAGGTTCGGCCATGTGCCTACATCCTCGGGGCATGACTACGGGCGCTCCTCCCCATAAACAGCAGCTACACCGGCATCCAGGCACCCCCGCGGCCACGCCGCCGCCCACACCAGCCGCCAAGTCCTCTCACGGTTACAACGGTAGTGCCCTCGTATTTATGGGCCCTAGGGATACAAAGTACGACCGAGACTCTATCCCTAACCTACCAAATTACAACTCAAGTCCAACTATAACCAAACTGTACACATATTCGGCACATATCTAACAAACTCCACCTTGACGAATATGCTCGTCACCTTGAGCTGTTCATGCGCGAACCTCCGTGTACCAGACTTGAGTCGTCTCCTTTGCTGCTCACTTAGAACAACCCGATGAGGCCGCTGCCACCTCACCAACCTTCGGATAGAACACCGCCACAGTTGCATTACCATCCATGACTCCACCTTCAACAACGCTTCCCATCAGCTTGTATTGGTGTGCACTTGATTTCTCACCAACCATGACCGTCTTGCCTCCATGCATGACTCTTAAGGTCTTCTTGTCAGGCACCGCCTGATATAGCCATCCTTCTTCATGCAAGATTCCAAGCGAAATCAGATTCCTCCGTAGCCCCGGCACATGCTTCACACCTGTGAGTAGTATCTCCTGTCCATCACACATCTTGAATTTGATGTCGCCCACTCCTATGTCACGGTAACCTGAATCATCTCCCAAGTGAACAAGACCACCATCCTCCTCAACGTATGACAAGAACCTCTCTTTCTTTGCTGTTGCATGAAACGAACTAGCTGAATCCAACAACCATGCTTCACAAGACTTTTCACTTGACACTGTGAGAACATCACCGTTATTATCCGAGTCATCCTGCCTAGTAACAATCACACTTGCGGTTCCACTACGCTTCTTCAGTTCCGGGCACTCAGCCTTCTTATGTCCCCACTCCTTGCACCTATAGCATTGCGGTCCCTTCTTCTTCTTCTTGCCCTTCTTATCTTCACCACTGCAATCATCCCTGACTACTAAAGCACTCCCTCGAGACTCTTCAAGTGAATCACTCTTCCTCCTTTGCTCATGAGAAAGCAAAGCAGTAACAACATCATCCACTTTCACATTCTCCTTGCCATATGTCAAAGTAGTAACCAAGTGATCATAAGATCCCGGCAACGAACACAGAAGAATAATCGCCCTGTCTTCCTCATCAATCTTCGTGTCGACCTTTCCAAGATTAGCAATTAATTGATTGAAGACATTCACATGCTCAGCAAGATCTGACCCCTCCTGCATCTTCAGCCTATACAGCTTCTGCTTTAGGTACAGCTTCTGGGTCAAAGTCTTGGACAAAAACTTCTTGGCCAACGTGTCCCAAATCTTCTTAGGCGAGCTTTCATCCATGACATGGTACATGATCTGATCTGAGAGACACAACCTTATCGTTCCACACGCTTGCGCTTGCATCTCCTCCCACTTATCATCCTCCACCTTCGCCGGCTTCTTGTCGTTGAGCACTCTTGAGATGCCCTGCTGAGCCAACAGGTCCTTCACTCTCGTCTGCCACAACCCGAAGTTTCCGGTGCTATCGAACCTCGCCACTTCAAACTTGGAAGCCATCAACGTCATCTGCCTCTTGCGTGTGCTGTGCTGACTCCTCATGCCGTCGTCGCCGTACACCGTCTGTGCACAGTCGCACTGCTCGTGAGCCCTGTCAACCTCCTCGCCGTCACACAGACGATATCAACCTGCTCGAGAGCTGCGCCCGTTGTTCGCCTGTCCACCGTCGCAAGCTTCGGCTTCTACGAACAGCTCGATTGCCTCCTTACAATCTTCCGTAGGCTCTTACGTTGATTTTATGGAGGCTTGGAACGACACAATTCCAATCAAAGCCGGACTCCTTCTGTGCCTTTCCTTTCTCGTGCATAATTGCCTTGCGTATCAAGCATGCAGAAGCCACGCAAGTCACGTCTCATGTGCACACGTGCTCAACCGTGACTCTGATCAGCCACCCACATCACGTCTCCTGGCACACGTACTCTACCATGACTCTGATTGCCTTGCCTTGCCTAATTAGCCAAGTTACATGCCATCCACTAACCGTGCATGCATGCATGTTGCTTTTGAATATTCCAAAGAAACGTGATAGAAGTTGAACTCCTCACGACACACCACATGCACCCAGCTGCGTGCGCATGCAACTCCACGACACACCGTTGGCAGACCTCGCAACCGTGTGGTCTCCTGGCCGCACCCGTACGTCCCGTAGTTGCCATGCATGTCGCTGCTCCTTCGGCTGCCACCCACAACCACGCAATCCTAGAACCACGGAAACCACCTCCATCAACCTGCCGAGCCCACCATGATTTTCACCATCACCATTGCAGCTCCATCTTGAGCCCGCAACGGCCACCCCCGATCACGGCCGACCTCCTGTCAATCTGATCGTGAGCCGAAGCCGTCGTCATCCACGACGTCTTCCAGCCGCACCGTCGAACTTGGCCATCACGTCTGACCGGCCCCTATCGAACAGCAGCCTCCAGCCGCTATCAACCCAATCTCCACGTCTGGACAGATCCATGTTGATTGCAGCCCATTGGACGGTTCGAGCCACCGCTCGAAGTTTCCAACTCCACCGATCGAGTCGTCGATCGCCGCCATGCTCCACCTTGGGCCCTGCCCCTCCTCGGATAGCCTGTGTGACCCTGCGCGGTGTGAAACATGCCCATCGCGCCTCCACGTGGATCTTCTCCATGGATCTGGCTCTTGATACCACTTGTTAGAATTAAAGCGCGGAAGCGATAACCCAGGATCACAGAACCAAATTGCAAGATCACACGAAACGAGAACGACACCGAGGCACGATGTTTTTTTAACGTGGTTCGGCCATGTGCCTACATCTTCGGGGCATGACTACGGGCGCTCCTCCCCATAAACAGCAGCTACACCGGCATCCAGGCACCACCGCGGCCACGCCGCCGCCCACACCAGCCGCCAAGTCCTCTCACGGTTACAACGGTAGTGCCCTCGTATTTATGGGCCCTAGGGATACAAAGTACGACCGAAACTCTATCCCTAACCTACCAAATTATAACTCAAGTCCAACTGTAACCAAACTGTACACATATTCGGCACATATCTAACAAGAAGGTGCACTGTCGCGGTCCTCTATGCGTCGCGGGCGTGTTTAGGCGGTGAGGGGAAAAAACTTTTTCTGAGAAGCGTGTTCAATGATAAGGATGAATAGAAAAGTTAAAAGGAATTAGAGAGAAACTTTTCTGGAAAGCTAATTCTCTGAGGGAGATGAATAGAAAGGTTAAAAAAAGACTTTTTCTGGCATCCATTTTTTTTTCCCGCAGGCAATCCACACCCTCACCTCTCTTTCATCCGTGCCACCGCCGCTTATCTCCTTGCCCTGCCATGGATGCTGCGTACATTGGCTTGCCGTTAGGAAGGAACAACTCTCACAAAAACTACCCGGAAGCAACTGCCTTGATTATGGATGCCCGTGCGTGATGCGTCATGCATTTATACCGCTGCTCACTGATTGGTTATAGTTAGTGGCGATTGTACTGAACAAAAATGCAATGAGCTATTACTGTGATTAATTGATCCGTTTATGGCCCACATCCTGAGCTTCTCGATCTCACATATACACTGCTTGTTCCTACGTGTAATCCTTATCATATATCCATTGCTTGTTCACAGTTTGTAATATCACGATTTCCTGAGTTAGTCAGGCTAAGCAGGTAACATTCTTTATGATAAAGTTATTTAACCAAACCATTTTTTTTTTGTTTAACGTTTCGCTGTTCATCACTTGAACATGTAATTTTTTTTTTGATGAAGTCAGCAGGGAAGATCGCCACCTCTTCTTTTTTTTTATTTATATATACGAATGAGGAATACGTACAGTTACAAGAGCTTCAGGCTCCAAATCAAAAGAGGAGCGTTGATGCTTGTGCCAGAGCCTTTTTTTTTCTCTAAGTTATCGTGTTGATGGATTTGTATCAGAGCTTGTTTTTGCCCTACTAGCATCTTGTTGAATGATCCATAAATTTCAATACAAAAGTTTTGTCATCCGGTAGCAATTGCCTGTTGAATGATTGTTTTTCATTTTGCACCACACTTTCATATGCGTTTGATATATATATTTACTTAAACACTGTTTGGGATATGTGAACAATATGAAAATATGTATTCTTATATCTTACCTGAGACATAAATATATGAATATAGGATGACATACATTATGGGTAGTATTTTTATAAAACAATAAGATAACCATATATTAGTAATGATAGAAATAGTAATTTAGGATATCTATTGGTGAGATTTTTATTACGACTATATACAACTTAGGTTCGGATTTAGGGTTACTTTAGCTTTTAATAATGACAACATTGGATAATTTATATGTAAGCATGGGTTATTTGATATTATTTTTTTATAAAGATTAGGTTTTACTATAGAATATTTTTGTAATGGAAAATTTGTGTAATTGATATATTGTCACACCTGGTTTTAGAGAGAAAACCGAATGCATCTCATATGTGCGCCAGGATCAAGATTTACACACATATGATCGACATTGAGTGGATAACAGGAACACAATACTTTAACGTATGAAACAAATAAAGTATTTATTACACTCACGATGAGTCACGGAGGCCTAAATGGTTCAAAACGATAGTCTTAAACGAAATAAACGATAAGTAGTAGCGGCAGTGAAGACTTCATCCACAGGCAGCTGACTAGTGGAGCACACGCCTAGATATCATTAAGGTCACTAATATACTCTGCACCGTTCCCTCCTTCTGATCCAAAGTAAGCAATGGTGAGTACACTTATGGTTGGCACTCAACAAATAGGGGAAAGATGCAAGCTACCAAGGAGAGTCTTGGTTTAAGCAGTCAACATTTTAGTTGGTCAAGTTTTATTAAGCAAGCATCTAATTAGTAAAGTATAAGTATATACCAACCCAATTAAATACTAATATCATAAGTATCATCACCATGTCCACTACAAAATTTTGGCACTGATGCCACGCCCAAAAAACGTTGCGATATGGGTATTTTCGTTGCAATACTGAGACAATGCAACCAAATTGGGTCGTTGGGAGGCGTTGCAAGTACCTATGATGCAATAGCATATCGCAACGCCTTCGTGAAGCATTGCTATATATGTGACCTGATGCAACGCTATGAGGCGTGGCAATGCATTGCTAATGCAACGACCATTTGGCGTTGCATGAGTACTAGTAATTGCAACCATGCATGATGGTTGCAGACTACCATTATCGCAACGCTTGGGTTTAGTAGCGATAACGTCTCGCGTGTTGCAATACGACTGGACGATATCGTCACGACGTATTGGTCGTTGTTGTACCCTTCTGGGGTATCACATTGAATTAAGAGGCTTCGCTAAAAGTGTAAAAGATGTCGCAACCAGGCATGTGTTGTGGCTATATGTCGAGATGATATCGCATCGCCAGTGCAGTCGCGTCATGGCTATATGCGGGTAGGGTATCGCAACATAGAAAGCGGTGTCACTATATATCGAGATGATATCGCATCTACAGTTCAGTCACATCGTGGCTATAAACTGGTAGGGTATCGCAACATATATGCGTTGTCGCTATATGCGCATTTGATATCGCATCAACACAAGTCCTGGCTACATGCTATAAGGGTATCGCATCGAAACATGTATGGTTGCTATTTGCTTGAATGGTATGACAACGGAACATAGGTCGTGGCTATAGGCTTTAAGGGAAATGCAACAAAACATTAATCGTTGCTACATGCCTTAACGTTTTTGCAGCGAAACATCTAGTCGTCGCTATATTGTTTCGAGGGTATCACAACCAAATGGCACAGCGTGGCAAACATGAACATGTAGCATAAGTGAATGTTGCATTACTGCAAGGCAAGAAATATAAACCCAAGCAACACATATATTAAAACTGAAATAAATCCATCATTCACTCTTACAACCAATTCAAACAGTGATCACATCACTAACGAACAAAGCACACTGAAAACACAAGGAAATATATGAAACTACCAACTATTGTCCACCAAGCACACTGAAAACACAATGAAATGTATGAAATAATAAACTATTGTCCACCATCAAGCACACTGCTCCTCAATCTATTTTATTCCCTGCTGAAGATTAAACATATTCCGCCAATCTTTGAGTCTTACTGCTGCTCCTGACCCTTAAATTCCTTGCTGAAAATTAAACATTGTTGAAATTGAAATGTCAGAATTAGTTATTTGAAATGCTTGAGAACTGGTAATGCAAAAACTAAAAGGCATTATGGAAGAATAATTTCAGTTATGTACCTGTCTTCTCTTTGATGCAGCTCGTGTTTTATTTATCAGATTATCTGAAGTTATAAATTTGGGTGCAACCCCATTTACATTCTTTCCATTGAACATATTCATTGCAACTTTGGATTCTTTGGGAAATTTGGAAACTTTGGAAGCTTTATGATTGCGATTTGGTGGCACAATATCTTTTTCTGTTGTCAACATGCTTCTTGGCTCAAGCTGCATTGTATAGTTCATACAAAAATATATGTTAGATTTAACCAAATTAAATGGACAGACATGTGATGAATGGAATGGTTGTTAGTTTGTTACCTGATTAGTCCTAGTATCTTGAACAGGAAATGGCGTTGCGGCATCATTGTTACCCTCCTCATGGGTCCTAGTTTCCTGAGTGTTTGTAGCTAGCACTTCACCAGTGGTTGTACCTTCAACTTCATAAGTGGTGCTGCCATCAGGTACTGCAGCCTTTGATTTGTTCTGTGCCTCCTCAGTGGTCATACCTTCATCTGGTGTTGTATTGTTGGTTCCATGGTTTGCCTATGAAATTAAAAGAAGCGCAAGTATGAGATTAATTGTCAACCTTAAACAGCAATAGTTCTTTAGTGTTCACTTATGAGAAAATCTTAATTCCTTTATCTCATGTCTAAATCATTGATTGCAAACACAACATGCACACATAGGTAAAACAGTAGTATTGTCATTATTACGCAAGTTAATAGCATAACTTAAATAACATGCAGAGATTTACCAACTCATTACCTCATGTAGTGCAGCCAATGTATTTTTCTATGGTGTCTCCTCAGTGGTCATAGCTTCACCTAGTGCTGTACCGTTGGATCCATGGTTACCCTATGCAATTAAAAGAAGCGCGGGCAAGAGATTATTTGTCATATATTAATTGTCAACCTTAAATAGCTATAGATTTTTTTAGTGTGCAGACATAAACAAATCTCAATTCCTTTATCTCAATTATAAATCATTAATTGGAAACACAACATGAACGACATAGTTCAAACAGTCCTGTTGTCATTATTACGCTAGCTAATAACATAAAATAAATTAAAATACAGAAATTACCAATTTATTACCTCAGGTTGCCTTTGTATTGTTCTGGGCCATCATTGTTGCAAACTCCGCCCTCAGTTCAGCTCTAAGTGATGCTTTAAGTTCTTCCTTCTCTGCTTCCTTATTAGCAGCAGCCTCTGCAATATGTGCTCGTAATCTTCAACTACACGTCCTTGTTCTTCGATTGTATCCTCAAGTAGCTTCCTTTTGTTTGGATTCGACAGGTAGCCACGGCCACATAACTTGCTTGATTTGGATCCTGTTTTTTCCTTGTACGTCTCCTGGAAAACAAGATCTCTCTGAACAGGCACAGCTGGTGCTACTGTGTTACTCTCTGATTCTTCTTCACCCATTCCATCTGATGATCTTGTCATAGACAACTTCCTGGCTGTACTGGTCATAGACAACTTCTTGGTTGTATTTTCCTGAAAGCAAGAAATAATTAAATGATATCAAATTAGGTCATGTCATGATTATAAATAACATACTTTAGTGATTGGAATCAAATTCATGATCAAAGTATTACTCACGTAATAACTCTCTGGCATTTCATTTGACCACTTTCCTTCCTTTATGTGAGCAGCCTTCCAAAGTTCCAACATACCTGGCTCAGCACCAGTTTCTTGATCCCTCTACAATGGAAATATATAGAGAATTCATTAACACATCACTTTTCATTGTATTGGAAGTAGATAAAAATGGATCAGTTACATACCTTTTCCCAACTACACTGAGAGAAAGGTTTGGAACCCATCACATGCAAGGTTTTCATTTGTTGACGATTCAAAGAGTTTTGGCCGCTAACCTTCTGCAAAGGAGTGAAAAATATAATGTTAAGCAGAGAAAAAAAAGGAGACATTAAACCTTGTAGTGTGTGGCTAACTTTACAAAATGCATTGTGCATAGTACCTTGAACTTTGATGATCCAAAGTACATTATCAGGTAGTGCCACTCCACAATATCCAAGTCTTGAGGCTTATTTTTCATTCTCTCATCATAACTGTTGAATGCCTTGTAAGTTGCACTAAAAGTGGATCGCCAACCTTTATAACGTTCTCTGGCAATCTTCAATATCTTTTCTCTTGATTCCTCATTATTCTCGATATCCCACAGGTCCTGTTGGAAACAAAACAAATTAAAAAAGTTCTATTGACAGAGGAGGTAGCAGCACCTGGTTTTGACAGATATTTGAAATAATATTTTTTTGTCAAATGAAAAAACTATAGGACACGTTTCCAAGTACATATCATTACACATTCCACAATTGAATCCTTTACGGTTTCCTTCACATCATTCCACCTTCTAACTCAAATTAGTGGAGTCTTCAGCCTCATGAACATAACCACTTCATCGACGAAAGTGCGTCTATTGGCTCCACAGGGACCACCAAGAGTTGGGGAAAATTCAATTTTCAGTTTACGAGAGCGAGTCAGTCTCTTCAACTGCGCAGCTAGTCCTTTTAAGGTGCCACGGCCAACTTGTTTGCCATCTACTTACAAGTATTTGTGCAAGACACAAGTTAGCCAATAACTTTATAAACATTTTCTAGGACATTCTAAATTCAAGTAAGGAGTGTTTCAAAGTAAAAATTAAATATAGTGATAGATGGCAACCTGAAAGAAAACACAATAAAATAAAGTCACACTTGCAGCCAATAATTTTCAAGGACATTCTAAATTCAAGTCAGGAGTGTTTCAAAGTAAAAAATTAAATATAGTGATACATGGCAACCTGAAATAAAACACAGTAAACTACAAGCCACACTTGCAGCCAATAATTTTCTAGGACATTCTAAATTCAAGTTAGGAGTGTTTCAAAGGACAATATGAAATTAGTGTTGCATCTGAAATATAGTGATAGATGACAATCTGAAATTAGTGTTGCATCTTTTCAAACAGCAATCAAGCAATCAAAACATATGACTATCATATAAAATGTTTTTAACCTTTTGTCGTCTTTTTTTTCTTCCTAGCATGAGATGGCCATTGTGGTTCAGGTGTGTTGCTGCTATCATTGGTATCAATATCATCTAAACTTGTTGTACGCGGCGTAGTCGCAAGATATATGCTTTATAGGCCACTGCAGAGATGACAACATGTTTCATTAGTGTAACAAATCTTGAAGCAAATAAGAAATCCAAATGAACAAAAAGACTTACTAGTTCTTTTCAGAAACCCTTCCTCCCTTAACCTTTCTGTGTATGTTCGTATTGTGTCCTCCCTTGTGTCATCCAGATAATCTGCAAGTTACCAACACTAATGCCAGTCTAGAGTACAAGTACATTTCCATATTGTGAGTATAATACAAATAGCATATACACCCGTTTCAGAGTCTTGGTCCTCGTGTGAATGTTGAACCCATTGTTTGTATGCATCTATTGATTCATCAATGGAATCAGTATCATCATCTTCATCTTCTTGGTCTGACTCATTGTCCCTTGATCGCTTGAGAGGAGTAACTTGGACATGGCCTTCTGGTTCTTTTTCTTTTGTCAATAACAACCTGATTTTCTTTTCAGCAGCCGACTCCTCAAGCATTCTCTCTACATCTCTGCTGTAATCAAGTACCTCGAGAATTGCTACATCGTTTCCACTTCTCTTCTTGAAGTACAAATAGTCACGCACACCATAACCAAGCTGCTCTTTCCAACTTATCAAATTTCTCATTGTTATAAGACCCTTGTCAAGAGGGGCTGTGACCAATGGCTCTTTGGCAAACTTGCATTCGGTCCATGCATCCCAGATTTCACCTGTTAGATCGTTAGGATTTGATCTGCATGTGCAGGAAAAGAAAACATTACTAGCCTAAACAAATTAAGGCATAATGCTGAATTACAGTAAGTTTGACAGTATGGTAAAGGGAGGATGCAAACAGATAGGACTTTGATGTTCAATGTCCTTTACATAGGTCTGACAGTAACCAGTACATGGCTGAACAGATGAAAAGGACTTTGATGTTCAGAGTAAGCAAATTATGTGTTAGAAAATACTCACTACCATGTGGTAGTCCATGTGTTACTCCATTTGGAACTAGGCTTATTTTCATTGATACATAGTGAGTTTAGTGATTTGGGCTTGCCTCATTCTTAAACAAAACTTCCAGATTCCCATATTTTTGTACATTTTAGAGACTTAGGTAGTTTTCATGCTAATAAATGTTGCTTATTTTGAATTTAATCAGGGAAGTAGTGGGATCAGTTGACATTAATATATCTTGTTGCTTGTTTGGGATTAAATCAGGGAATAAAAGAAGAATGGTGTCGTAATGTCATTTTGAATAATAATAAGACTGTTCTTATTCACTTACTGTTAATGAAGGAGGATGAAGGTCCAGTCTACGAGTTCTGATTCAAAAAAATGAAGGTGCTTCTCAAACTCGATGGGAATGAAGTACTAGCTGAAAAGAGGTTCTGGCGGGTCGGAAGGTTATTGCAACTAACTCATCCTGTATAGTTGATCAAGCATCCTTGCATACAAAATGCTCATAACTGATCCCTTTGCTTAACAGATTCGTGGAATGACGAGGGTGTTTCTTCGTGTTCTGGCTCGGAAGGTCATCCACAAATTGAACCTGTAGGCAAATAAGTGAAGCTGGAAAGGCATGCTAGCTAGATATGACGAGGCATGCATTATCTAAGTAGTTAGTATTAGACCCCTTATCTGGAGATAGATATGTTAAGTCTGGAACTATGTGTGGCAAATGTTTCTCGTTAAATAAGTAGTTAGTATTAGGTACTTATATATCTTAAGTCTGGACAATCCTCTGTATTCCAAAACTACATGTCTGGTTATATAAATCTGTTTGCCTCTTCATATTAATTAGGTGTTGTTTCAGTTACTGAAACATGTTGAATCTGTGGGACTCCAGAATTTAGGTATATGCAGGCAAATTTCTTCCAGAAATTTGAATAAAAGCCTTGACAAAACTCGATTATAGTTGTATTGCACGAATCAATCTTCTGTATAAATATGTCACGTGTTTCTATTGTTGCTTCCTATAGGGGTACATTACAACAAATCTTCTTTTTTTGCAGCATTGCTTCTATGATCTCAGGAGCACTGGCCGCCATGTTTGGGGCCCAAACGAAAGTCAAAAGACCTAGAGCTCATAGTTTGATTGGACATGTAGGTTACATTCGTACTGGTTTCTCATGTGGAACCATAGAAGGAATTCAATCACTTCTAATTGGTATATTTATTTATGCATCAATGACGATAGATGCATTGGCCAGCACTACAGCAACCCCGTGTCCAATATATAATATTTAGCATCTACAAAAGTAACTGGATAAATTATAGAGGGACATCTCCATGCATATAATAGACAAATTTAGACAAAAAAATCATCGCTGTCGTCTTCTTCAGATGGAGGAACTACTCCATCAGCAGTGTAGGTCATCATCATCTTCATCTTCATCTGGTATGTCATCAGGTTCAGGCATGGCTGCCACCCGTGCCTCCTCAATTAGTGAAGCATCCCCACTTAAACCTTCTACATCATTCCTACTCCAATTTGTCAAGTCCTCATCTGGCTGTTAAACATTCATCTGTTCCACTCCTACTACAATGGAGCCCACATCGGTATCATCAACATGATTTTCAGTGTCTTCTCCTTCAGGCATGGCAAACAAGTTCCTAGGCTTCATTCTAAGCACAGTGCACCAATTAGCTTTATTGGCATGTTTCACATAACACACTTGCTCTGCTTGTGTCGTAAGGATGTAGGGTTCATCTGAAAAGCGAAACCGAGTGGTATCTATATCAACAATCCCATATTTATCTTTACCGTAGCCTCTGGATTTATTTGTATTTGCTCCAGGAATATCAAACCAGTTGCACTCGAACAACATGACTTCCTTCCCGTTAGGAAAATCAAGGGTGATAATGTTTTTAATTTGACCATACCAGTCCATGCCATCCCCCTTGACAACAACACCACTGTTCTGTGTGCTCAGATTTTTCTCAACATTTATTGTCCGGAAGAAAAATCCATTGATGAAGCACCGGTTAGACACACGAACTCGATGATCTGGACTTCGAGATAGAGTATATAACATATCATCTACTTTTCCCTGTGCATGACCCCTTATCTGCAATCACATTTTAAAAAAATATATATGATTGCTAAAATGTCCAATTATGTTGATGTACTTTAAATAAATATAAATATGGTTCACCTCATGCTCGAACCATGATACAAATTTATCCTTGTGTTTTTTGGGAACATTTCGCACGTTGAATGTGTTCAATAATTCCAAGTGCTCCCTATAAAACAAAAGGAAAAAATAATTGTAATGCTAAGAACAAATAAAAACATTATAATAATAAATAATCTGATTCAAATGTAGCTTACTTTACCCACGGCATGGCCTCATCACAATTTGTTAATATATAGTGTCTCATTCGGTTCAACTCAAACGAAGATGCATTGATGATATGAAATTTGTTCTTACTGTAGTCCATGTTGCTAAATACACTTAGACCTGAAGGTGATTCATTAACAGTGCTCTTTTCTTGGCGCTCTGGTCGATTTAGCTTTGTACTAACATCTTCAAAAAACCGAGAACAAAATGTCATGCACTCCTCAAAGAGATATCCCTCTGCTATTGAACCTTCTGGGCATGCTTTGTTCCTCACATACTTTTTGAGGGTACGCAGATACCTCTCAATTGGATACATCCATCTGTAGCAAACAGGACCTCCAACTCTAGCCTCCCAAGCAATATGAATTGGTAAATAGACCATGTTATCAAAAAATGCTGGAGGAGTCGATTCCCTTGGTGCATGACGCCAGCCTTTCTCCTTTCCAACATTGGTTGGCGGCGATCTTCTCTACGAGCATTCTTGCCCGTGCTACATCAAGTGAGGGGAATGCTCCTCCTGATGTGGCATCAATATGCTCCTGGGATCTTTGGCTCATGTCATGGAAGAACTTCTGAATGATCAACCACTCCTCCATGCCATGGTGTAGACATGCTGCAATGTATTCCTGCAGACGGTCCCAAGCTTCTGGAATGGTCTCGTCATCGAGTTCGAAGCTGGAAAATTTACCTTGGAGGGCATTAGTTTTGCCCACTGGGAAGTACTTGGTGAGGAATGCACTGGCTGGCGCAAGCCTCCCAGCTGTTGTTCAAAAGAATCCAAGCTTGCATAGAACCACACCTTCGCCTTCCCAAGCAGTGAGAATGGGAAAAAGTGGACACGAATGACATCCATTGTAGAACCTTTGGGGTTAATGATGCTATTTACTTCTAGAAAGTTCTGCAAGTGAGCGTTGGCATCCTCCGATGCTTTTCCACATAATGGACTAGTCTGGACCATATTCATCAACCTAGTCGTCAACTAAAATTCCCCTTGTGGCTACTTGCCCTCCAGTCCTGGAAAGCTCTTGGTTGACGGGGCGAAGTACTAGCAAAGAGTCTTAGTGGGAGCAGCCATGAGTATTCTCACAACATTATCCATGAAGCACAAGAGAAAAGCTTAGAGCACTGTGACATAAATTTGATGAACAAGTTCAATGATTTTATAGGTAGGAACAAGTTCAATGATTTTATAGGTAGGCACCAGTTCAATGATTTTATAGGTAGGCACAAGTTCAATGTTCATCAAATTCCACAAGTGTTGGCTCCCATTATACATGGTCAAACAAGCAAGGGCACCCGATTTTGGAAAAATTGGATAGATTCTGTATTCCACACAGTGGGAGGATAGTTTTCCCCTTTGTATCTCCTGGAGCAAGACCAGGGTGGGCTCTTACCACTCTCCAATCTTTCTGGACTCTAGGGAGCATGGAGCCCCTAGACCATAGTATTTTTACTTCAAAAACCAGTGGCTGCTCATACCTGGGTTCGAGTGCATGGTGATTGACTAATGGCTAGGGAGAGAAAGCAGAAGGTTTGTTGATTATTACTCTCTGAATGGCTGGCATCAGAGTTTGTGTTTTGTCAGACAACACCAAAAGGGCTGGAATATCAAGGTTATTGGGCAACAAAATAAGAAGAAAAATTTGTTGAAAGATTTGGAAAAAATAGGTAGAGATGGATAAATGGCATACCAGATATGATTTAGAGGCTAAACTAGAGAGTATCTACCATATGGAAGAATCCTATTGGCAACAAAGAGTGGGGGATCGGTGGACAACCAATGGTAGGAGAAGAGAAAGTATGATTATCTCCCTAGAAACAGAGGAGGGGGACATTAATAAAGGCCAAGAGAATATTGTGGAGCATGTGGTGGGCTTCTACAAGAACCTCTTTGGTCCTAATCCTGACATGAATTTGTTTTTGTCTATTGCCTTCTGGGACGGCCACAATCAGCTATTTGAAAGGCAAAGAGATGCCCTCACGAGACCTTTCACTGAGTCGGAGATCAAGTAAGCAATATTGATGTGGGGAGAATCCGCTAAGGAACCCAATGGTTGTGTGACCTCTTTCTTTACAAATTTCTGGAAGACCATCAAGGGAGACTATGTCAAAATGTTTGAAGATTTATATGATGAAAAATTAGACCATCAAGTTCTGCTTCACCTTGGTGCCAAAGGCCAAGGAGGCCAGTCCCATCAAGCAATATAGACCCATTTGTCTGCTTTATGTAGATATATTACAAAGGGATGACCAAGGTCCTCAATAACAAACTTGTCCCAGTGGCCATCGAGGCCATTGGTCCCAACAAACTAGGTTTAATCAAAGGAAGGAACATTGTAGAAGGGGTGGTTGTCCTTCACGAAGTAATTCACTAACTAAAAAGAAAAGGGAAAAAGGGGCTTATCCTTAAGATTGACTTTGAGAAAGCATACGATAGTGTGGTGGGACTTCTTGGAGGAAGTAATGAAAGGGAAAGGCTTCCTAGATATGTGGATCAAATGGATAATGCAGACGGTGGTTGGTGGTAAAGTTTGCATGAACGTAAACAAACAAAGAAGTCCTGACCTTTAGGGGGCTGAGGCTAGGAGATCCCCTCTACTCTTCAACAATGTAGATGATGCCATTAGTGCCCTCTTGGAAAAGGTTGTTGTAAACATCACATTGTGGGGGTCCTACTAGACTTAATACTGGGTGGAATCTCTCATATACATTACGCAGATGACACGGTCATTATGGTCAATGGCTCTGTAGAATCAATAGTTAACTTGAAATTACTACTGTATTGTTTCGAGTGGCTCTCCGAACTGAAGATCAACTTCCATAAGAGGGAGGTGTTTGTATTCGGATACTCTAAGAGTGAAAAAGAAGAGATGGCCAATATGCTGAATTGCAAATTGGGGTGCTCCCCATAAATTATCTTGGAATTCCAGTGTGGGAAGACACTTAGGCATAGCGACCTTTAGTGATATCTACAATAAAATGAGGAGATGATTAGACCCATGGAAACAAAAAAAATATTTCCTCCGGAGGTAGGCTGATTTTGACCGACTCCTACCTTAGCATTCTACCTACTTATATGATGGGTTTCTATCATATTTCTGCTGGGTGGGGGGCACGACAAGATGGACTCAATCAGATCTAATTTCCTTTGGAGAGGAGCAAATAACAACTTTAAATACCACATGGTGAGATGGGAAGCGATGTGCTGCCCAAGAGACCAAGGGGGTCTAGGCATTACAAAAACCCAAATTATGAATGATTCCCACCTCGTCAAGTGGATCTAGAAAATAATCCAGGGGTCCGATGCTTGGTGGTTTAGGCTACTCAAGGCCAACTACATGCCCAAGGGAGGGTTCTTTCAATCAAAATGCAGAGGGAGTTCACAGTTTTGGCAGGGTCTACGTAAGGTAAAAAATATCTCTTCAAATGGGGAGTGTGACATCTCTGATGTAGCAATGATGAAAACACCTTTGAAACAGTTTAAAAAGGGAAATAATGGTGGTAGGATTCAAAAATTCATCAAAATTCAAATTGAAATTCAAAAACAAAGGTTGTTTGACACCCAACTGAAATCTCAAGAATTTTGTACTAAACTTGAAAATCTCCAAAAATAAAAGTTGTTTTTCATCACAAATAAGGCCTAGTCACTGTTTGGAACTTTTGAAAATTTTGCAGTTTAGTCCCTCAAAAACTCGAAATACAGTTCTGGGCACCTTTTTGAATTTGGGTTGTTTGAGCTCGAAAAATTTGAAATTTCAGGTTCACCCCAAAAAGAAAGTTGTGTCCCACCTCTCAAACTCCAACTTTTATTTTCACACTTTTTTGTGTTCAGTTCAAATTTTTGGAGAAAATTCAAATGGGGCACAGGAGCTCCACGGGCGCCCAACAGTGGCCCTGGCGCGCTACTGCTCCGGCCGGGAGCCGGCCGCCACGTGGCCGGCGAGCGGCGGAGGCCGCGCCGAGCTGGCCGAGCCGCGGCGTCGGGTGGCCGTTGTCCTCACGCGCTTGTCCGAGCCCTCCGCGCCGTCACATCGCCGCTCGACAGCTCGCCTTGCCTCGCGTCGCGCGAGCGCCATCATGGCGGTCGGAGCGCTGCCGTGGCCACGCGCGCGCGTCGCGCTGAGCTGCTCCGCGGCTGATTCCTCTCCGCTCCGCGCCAAACGCTCTGCAGAGGATCTTCCACTTCTCCACGCCACAATCTCCGACCCCCAATCCCGTGCGCGCGCTCTGCTCGAGCTCACAGCGCCATCAATGGCGACCGCGACAGCTCGCGCACGCGCACACACGCCACCAAGGCCGCTCAGTGCCTTCTGGCTCACCCAAACACCCCACCGAGCACTCACACTCCTTCCCCTCAGTCCACACGTAACCATTTCCACTTCCTCGCGCTCGCTCCCGTCCTCTTCAACCTCGCGCCGCGCGGACCGAGCCGAGCTTCGAAGAGAAATTCGCCCTCCACTCTCCACCATTCCCAAATTCCTCGCGCACAGAGCTAGACCTTTACCCTAGCTCCCATTTCCCCCACTTCTCGCGAGCCCTCCCCAATCCTCCGGCGAGAAATCGAGATTTCCCCCAAATCTCCATTTTCGGCCGCCGGAGCACCCTCATGTCGAGACCCTACGCCGAGCCGTCCCCGAGGTCAACCGAGCACGCCAACAGCTTCCCCGAGCTCCACTGGTGCTCTAGGACCCCTCCAACCCCGACGAGACCCACTGCCCTCGCCGGAATCGAGCTCGCGGCGGCCGCACCGCCACCGCACGTCGCCGGCGAACTCCGAGCATCCCCCGACCTCCCAACCGCCACCAATCGACTCGTGGTGAGCCCCTGGTTCTTTTCCCCCACTTCCCCGACCCTAGCTCGCCGTCGTTTGGCCGGCGCAACTCCGGCGACGAGCCGAGGGCATATGTTCATCGTCTTCGTTTTTCCAGGGTTCCCAGTGTAAAAGTCAGGGACCTGTTCGTAAGGTTTTGAAAGTTCTAGGGTCTCCAGCGTAAAAAGATTCTTAAACCTAGATCTATTTTTCCCGAATCTTGTAAAATCCGTTAAAAATCGTAAAAAAATCAGAAAAATGCACAAAAATACTCCCTGGACTGGTGAGATTGTAAACTCCAATCTCATTTAAGCATGTATATACTTTTGGTGAACCATTTTTGAATTAAAATTCAAACTGTAGATTTAAAAACTTGTGCACCATTTCAAATCCAGAGCTCCACTAGGGCTGAGCTTTGGATATGTTGTTTGTAGTGACTTTGGACACCTTGTGTCCAAAGGGGACCTAAATATATGGACTGTAGCCTCGGTTATGAATTAATTTGTGTTTCCTGTCTTTCTGTAGTCCAGAAATTATTAAAAATAATTTATGCGGCTAAAAATCACCATTTTTCTCCAGACGCCTTAGAACTTGTTAGCACATCTGTTAAAAATGCCAAACTTAATTTTTGCTCTGTTTAGACTAGCAAATAAATAGATATGTGTTTTCAAACAAAAATTTGTTGAGGACTGTCCAAGGATTATTTTGAGCCACCACTTGGCCAGAGCCCCCCTTGTACTCATGACTAGCTCTGGTAGGAAAATTTCCTGATTTGGATGTATTTTCAATTTTATATGAATTTATTTCATTTCTGCAGGCAGCAGTTTGAACTATTTTTAATAAATTTTGTGTAGCTCAGATTTAGCTAAATTTTGGAGTGAGCCTAGCTCTTATACTCCAGTAGCTGTCATAAAGTTTATAAATAAAAAGGATGAGCAGAAAATGAGAAACAAAAATGAGAAGGAATTAATGTGGAATTGAACTATATAAAAGAATAAACCTTTTTATAATTAGTTGGAATAAAATAAGGAAAGTCTAAAATTCCAAGAACAGCACCCAAACTTCAAATAATAAATGGAAATTCTTTTAAATATGTACACAATCACCATCAAAGATGAATAAAGATTTCCACACCCCCTACTCTATTTTTGTGAAAGAAAGAGTAGTACTTAAGCATGTCTAGGTGAATATGGCCATCAAGGCCTTAGTTTTGAAATCAATAGGCAGCCACAATAAGTTATGCATCTGATGTAGAAGGCGCTATTCCGGACGGCACCTACCATCTCATCCCCGCCGACGAAGAAGGAATCCCGGAGGGAGGTGCCAACGAAGTAGAAGTCAACCCGGAGGCTAACCCCCAGCTAGAGCAAGAAGGCAAGCCCCGGAGCATAACCTAACCTTTAAAATTTATGCATCTATGAATTCCCTATGCTTGTGCATTTACGTTTCAAGGAGTTGATTGAATACCTTAGCTGCACATTTCTAGTACCTATGACTTGCAACACTAGTATGAAAGGATCGATAGGGCATTGCTTTAGGTCCGTTACAAGTCGAGTGATTTCCTGTCACTCGCGAGACATAGGAGTTGCTTGTCTTTACTTATGTTGGAATCATAAGGATTGACGGGCGGGATGGCAGATGTAGATCTCCCGTCCGTGTATGATAATGGATTTAAGGTCGAAACGTGTGGTTGAGTGTGTCAAGTTTTTGAACGTACCACATGCATGCCGATATATGGGAATCGGTAAGACCGGTACCAGATTGAAGCAGCTAGGGCCGATAGCCATCTCTCCTTGGAAACTTTGTTTTCCCCTGCCGTACACTTGTGGATTTATGCGTGAGACTGTGAGTGAAGCAGTAAACCTCTATCCTAAGGAAGGTGGATTCGAATCCGAATTGTGGATCGATGGGAAAGGTTGGGAAGTGCTTGTACCTTTTATAGCAAGCATTGTCCGTGTGTGTTGGGTTTCCCCTGGCCAGGTAGCAAAATTCGGTTCGAACTGTCCGCTTCTCGCGGTTAATGAGACTGCTTGACCGCCTTGCTGCATTGAGTAACAAGTGGAACTATGAGATTGATGAATTTGTTGTATGAAATAAATTGTATTGCACCACTTGTATGCTTAGAGAGGATGCTAATCTAGAATGGTTAAATCTACTAGAATATGATGCTAAAACATGAAAGCAAGGACCTACTCTTAGTTACTTTTTGGCAAACAAACCCACCAGCCAAAAGCCTCTCATGTCTAGATGTCGGTGTTGTAGTTTTCACCCGACGGGTAAGCCTTGCTGAGTATTAGTATACTCAGCCTTGCTTGTGGCATTTATTTACAGGTGCAATGTTGGATGTGGCAGTCGATGCCATGACTTGGCCTACCCAGGTTCCCCCTGGATGGCACATCGAGTGGGTTCCGTCCTCTGCCGAGAAACGGGAGGAGTAGCACCGTGGCAGGCTTCATCATGGTGTTACGTTGTATCGTCGTTAGTTTATTTATTTCCGCTGCAATGAACTACTTTATTTCCGCTGCAAGAATTTGATACTCTGATTTAAATTTTGAACTTGGTTTGTAATAACTTTGAGATACTATTTGTGTATATTAAATTTCTGGAATGTTGTAATCTCTGGAACTCACCTTCGTGTGGGCGTGCTGTTGTTTCGATCGAGAAAAGTACGTGGTTAAATCGGGTTTAATCCGACGGCGCTCCAGCTTATTCCGGATTAAGTGCCTGACTACTTGATTAGTGGTCCTGGGGTACTTAACTTGGAATAATTTCGGAGTGGTCCGCCACAGGGAACCCAACATAAAGTCAGGGATGGACGGCTCACCTCCTTCTGGGATGACTCAAGGTTGGAAAGGGGTCCACCATTGCTCCCTGTGTGGCACCATTGAATATATTGAACACATCATTTTTGCATGTCCCCTTGGGAGTGGGGGTGGGGTGTGGGGGGCGTCATTTGGTGCTGTCTCAGGGAAACTTTTGGCTAGGAAGATTTCCCTACCTCCACTTCTAAACCCTTGTGAAGTTGGCTCCATAACAGGCTTGATGGCCGTAAAAACAGTAGTATTGTTCATCCTTGCTGGTTTCATATGGGCAATATGGAGGACTAGAAATAAAACGGTGATAGTGAAGAAATTCCCTAAAACTCCAACTGAAGTGTTGCTCTATGGTGTGTCATTTCAGTAAAAATGGGAGGTACTGCTTAAGGAAGATGACCGGAACAAGGTGGTGCGGATTTAGACAGAGTAAAAGGATGAGGGCAAAGTTTCACAGTAACAATTCAGGTAGAGATCAGGTCTCTAGCCAGAAAGCCAACATTGTGGCACAGCATTGGTTATGCTGCTTATGCATAACTAACCATGTTTTGTACGTGAGCTATTGTGGACAGGTTTGCCAAGGTCGTAATGTTTCGGTCTGGAAGAAAGATGTGCATGCGAGCGGATACAGTGTTACAGATGATACATCCCCATTCCTCAATGTCATGTTGATCTCTCTTATCCGCTCATCGTGATCCAAACATGACTTCGTTGCAACATGCGAGTGCCGCGCACATCATGGAAAATTAATGTCTCTAGTCGTGGACGAACGGACGAGGGAACACACAGTGGCAGCCCCACTAGAACTGGTTGGCTTCTTGTTCACTAAAGGACCAACATAAGCTTTGAATTCCTCCAGGTCGGTCGCCTCGCAGTCGCAGGTTGTTGCTTGCTTCAGACAAGCCCTAATCAGCTGGAAGGCTATGGCTTAGCTGCATCACGTGTTTGACCCTCCTTAATTTGCTGCTCTATAGTACTAAACAGATGTTATGGTATTTGCTGATTCGATATAAACATGCTTTTAACTGTTTATGTTTACACGCAAAAGGCGCAATGCGCGGTTGGTTCTTGTGGAAGTACGTTTGTTCAAATTTGTACTGTTTTTTCTGCTTCTTTTATCAATTCCAATTAATTATTGTATAGAAGTGCGACGGCGTGTTGACGCATGCTAGAAGTGGGACGAGATGCAGAGCCGATTACTCCTAAGCATGCAGGTGAGAAACGGAGAAAAGGAGAATTGCGAACGTGGGTGGTCGGTATTGGAAACTAGGCTGTCCCTGGATTGCTGTCTTGTGACGAACCACAGGACGCGATGGAGCTCTCAGGTCCTTTTGAAAAAAAAAACTGTAACTTATTGAGCCTGCAGTGCTGCACAAGTGCACATGCCATGCTTGGTGGCCCAGGAGACCAGCGCCTCAAATTCATGATCAGTGGCGAGGTTGCACACATAGTTTTCCAAAGTCTCGCGTGGCACAACCATGATGTATATATACCTTTCTAGTCTTAGGTTTATTTTCTCCAAAGTATATTGCGCAAATAGCCATTAACATAAACATCATAGCTTATATGCCCGTCAAATCGGTCATGGATGGTCACTAGTAGAGAATCGAGCATTCGTCTCTCTCACGTTAGTACCGGTTGTATTAAAACCCGGTACTAACGTGTCCCTGGGGGTTCCCGAGGACACTTGGACCATTTAATACCGGCTAGTAACATCAGCCGGTACTAAATGACATCATTTACCAGCCGGTACTAAATGGTCCCGGGGGGTTTCCGAGGCCTCCGTGCATTTTTTTTTTGAGCGTAGGCTCCGTGCATTTAGTACCTGCTCGTAACACCAGCCGGTACAAAATTTTGACATTTAGTACCAGCTGGTGTTACAAGCCGGTACTAAATGGGTCCACGGGGTATAGTTCAAAAGGAAAGCATATCCCACTCAATCACATGTGACGCATAGGTGGGATGGTAAAGGAGGTTACGCGCGAGGCCAAAGGTTATGAGTTCGAATCTCATGAACTATGCACGCGCATTTACGCGTGAAAAATACGCGTGACTTGTGACGTTGCGCGTGTGCGAGCCTCCCGGTAAGCTTACAAATTTTTTCTTTATTTTTTTTCTCGAAACCGGTTAGTACCGGCTGGTGTTACCAGCCGGTACTAACTGGCCGACCCTGTGGCCCCGTTAGTACCGTTGTTGTTGCCGGTACTAACGGGGCTATCCATTTAGTACCGGAAGCACAACGGTACTAACGGGGCTGCCCATTTAGTACCGGAAGCTCGGTACTGGACGCATAACCGGTACTAACGCGGCTTTACGCCCGGTACTAATGCTAGCTTCTTCAGTAGTGGGTTCTGATTTTTTTCCTTTTTTTTCTTTTTGTAAAAGGGTAGCAGTCAGCTCTTCCTTTTCAAAAGTTTAGCCTCGACTCAAAGGAGAAAGAAGAGTGTTGTGCCAACTATTATGCATCGTCCAGCTAGTTTGGGTTATCTCTTTTTCAAACATGGAAATGCTTATCCTTTTCTCCCCGTTTCCAGTCCAAACCTCTGAAAGTTTGAATGGCTTATGACCAACGACCATGAGGGTAGAATGAATCCCGTGTGACCCTCGGGCCTCAGTACCGGTTGCTAGGCACCCATCGGTGTCGGTTATGCAACCGGTACTGGCAATCCGGTACTGATGGGCACGTCCATCGATACCTGTTGGTAATACCAACCGGTACCAAATGATTTTGAGCGTAAAAAAATTGAAATTTTGTTTTTGAACTCGCTGGGGCCCCGCACACGAGCAACGTCGCAAGTAACGCGTAAATGTGCGTGCGTGGTCCATGGGACTCGAACTTGCGACCTCCCCCTCGCGCGATTCCTCCTTAACCACCCCACCTATACAACACTTATGGTTAAGAGAAGGATGCTATACTTTTAAATTAAAGTAACCCTGGGTGGTGCATTCAGTACCGGTTGGTGTTACCAACCGGTACCAAATGCAAAAGGGGCCTCGGGAAAACCCCTGGACCATTTAGTACCGGCTCGTAACACCAACCGGTACTGAATGCCACCATTTAGTACCGGGTCGTGTTACGAGCTGGTACTAAATGGTTCCCGAGGGTACTGTGCTTACTAACTGGTACTAAATTGATATTAGTACCGGTTGGTAAGCACTCCGTACAGACGGGAGGTGGACGAATGAGTATTTTTCCTCTAGTGTACGGCTTTTTTTGAATGGGCCATGGCTATTAGCCTATCAGTACAAATCAAGATTACCCCTCCTCCGTCTTGTTCATTTTGAATATTGGCACAGATGCCTTCCCTCGTGACTTAACGTTGTCTTGGTCTCACGGGAAAAATGGCAAGAAAAGAAAAGAAAAACATTACTCCACATGCGGCAGTGGCACCACATCAATTTTTTTTACAAATTTGCTCGACATTTTGCAACCAAGCAATAGCACAAAAGCAGCACCCCGAGGCCCACCCGAGACGGACGACAGGATCCGAGCTGCCCATTTGCACGAAAACTGAAACAGGGCAAGGCTGCCCCTTGCGGCCCTCCTGAGCGCCAGCTTTTCCTTCATGCTTCAGGGGAATACAACAAATGGCAGGCAACACAACAAACGCCCGTGCCCGCTGAGCCTGCCTTCACAGATTTGTGCATGCACACGCTAGCTAACTCTGACCTAGCATGCAAAACTTAACTCTATGCATCTCTACTGCTCACAATAAGTTGTTATGTGTAATTCTTTTTTTTAAAAAAAATAGGCCATGGGTGAATACACCACAAAAGCTCTGCCATGCATGTGTAAGGACGTTTTGAACATTTGCAAGTGCCCTCACAGTTATGTGAATACCGGATACTTAAGCCCTAAAGGAATACGAATGGGCCCGCCATCACATGCAGCTCCTTTGGCAACTATCCACATGTAACAACTTATTCAGTCTAGAGCAAAGACACTTGTCTATACAGTTCCTTGCAAAAGAACTGGATAGATAGAAGCCACAGAGTTGTGGAATCATCAGGAATTGAGAATTGCAGCAAAAGATGCTAGGACAGCAACTCACAGCATTTTCTTGCTTTTGGCCGGTAGCTGAAATTCAAGGATGATACGATACGTCTCATCAGTACATTTGCCTTGTAGTCTTGTGTTGAGTGACCACATATGTGCAGTAGTTCTGGAAAAAATAGACTTACAGGAGTGACAGGGATGCAAGGATCTGGAAATTCACATAAATTTAACAGGAAAAAGAACACGATGAATCCTTGGTGAAACAATGTTTCAGATCAGAATAGAAGTGAACTTTTCCAGCTCAAAATGTCCTCCTGAAACGTATTACGAGTACTAGTGACATTCCAAGAGAAGCTATGAAATTAAGGGAGTATTTGAACATTACAGAGGAACGTAGTTGTTGAAATCTACGAGATATTAAGACATTGATGCCAATGTTACTGTACACATACGAAAGGATGCAGGTAACAGCTATATTTGATGAAAAGCTAGTATGGCCATGATATTCGAGTAGCCCGACGAAAGAATACAAGATTCAGGCTTGTTCAGGAGATAGATATCTAAATTTGTAAAGTAACTGAGTTCCACCATGAATCTCAACAAAAAGTAGCAGAGTGAGTAAAGACTTTCCAAATATGATACGTATGTTCCCAAATGCATCTTCCCAAGTATCATATGAATGTTCTTAAAAATTTGAAGAGTAACATCTAACAGCTCGAAAAATTGATCAGAAAAATTATAATATTGATGTCCACCTAAATGAAGAAAAATGATAATTTAAAAATAAAAAAAATGCAAATGTGTGCATATCAGTCTGCTTCAGTTCACGAACATATCACAGTACCCAGAAAAAGAAAAGGAAAACTCGGGGTTCGAAATAGAAAGTTTGTAGATTTAGTATGAAACAGATGATCACACTGTGGAACCTCAGTAGGTGAACAAACACGTTTTGGTGAAGGCAAAAAGAATATCATGAAAAGAACGCTGCTTGCAACTCCATGTTCTATTTTTGCTTCTTTTCAGTGAAGGACCACAGCAAAACAGATCCATTTAGTTTTGCTTACGCGCTATGATACTAAGTCGATCAGATCTAGTCTACTTTCAAGGTTGCATAGCAGAAAGATTTGCCATTAGTTGGTACGGAAAAACAAGAGCAGTTATTCCCAGCTCCATATAAAGAAGCGCTTCTCTTCTTCCTTTGGACAGTTTTTCTTGAGCATGGACACGGACGAGGGAAACAGATGCGACCGGGGCGTTATTGCGCAAGACCACGCAGCCTGACCATAATCAGCGCATCGCCGTCGAGACCTATCGCATCTTCTTCTTATATCTTTGTGATTTGGACGAGATAATGATAGGCAAGGACAGCGATGCGGTGTCATATGGATTGGTTGCGCGGTCTTGAGCAAAACGCCCTACCTTCTGATGCAGATGCGCACTCTCCTAGAGATCTAGAGAAGCTACCCTAGATCTTATCCTTATACATCCCAAGCACAAATTAAAAGCAAGAATACATACCTGACGATAGTAGGCAGGAGAGAGCAACACACGGAGAGAGAGAGGAGGGGGTGCCGCTTTGCCTTTTCTACTCATCTTTTCTCTGACCGACTAGGAAATTATGGAAGTCATCGAGGCCATAGGATCTCGCGTAGCCTGCGTCTGACCGTGACCTCACTTTTAGGCTTATTCCATTATTTCTTCGACGCCATTCTTTCATGCTATTTTTTTTAACCTTTCTTTCATGCTGGTTAACGAGGTGCAGTATTTCGTTCCTTGCGGTCACTGTCAAGCATTTTTTTTTTTTGCACTAAGAGGTTTTCTAAAAACGTAGTACTACCTTCGTTCTAAAATATAGCTAAGTTTAGTTTTTTAAGACAGATTAAGAAGTGTGATAAAATATCTTATATACCCTTGATTAATCATGTCCATGCATGTATATATGGTAGCTATACCCGCCTTATATATCTTCATGCTTACTAAAAGGAATTATGCATGCAACAATTAGGACAAGATAATTATTGTCTATAGGGGTGTTTTTGCGCATTCGCCCATTCGATCAGGCTTCACAACTCATATGTAGCTATATTTTGGGACAAATTTTAAATGCTTGACGTAGCTATATTTTGGAACGGACGGAGTACTAACTAACAACAATTTGATGACAAAATTCACATGCTATAAAGGTAGCTCCAAAAAATACTGGCATAAAAATAAGTTACTACAGACACAATCACACAACAAGATTCCACATAATCTATGACATTTTATAGTGGTCAACAATGTTAGCATCATAAGTATTATTATTCTAAGTAACCAACAGGATTCGTAGCATAATATTTCGTCTTTATCTACAATTTTAGTAATTTGCTACAATTTAATTCCCCACAAAAACTTATTACCTATACTTTTTTTTTGTTTTTTATTTAGTGAATCTATATACTTATCATTGTTGTACATCACCTTTGGGAAAGTTAAAGGGTGTCTTGCACTGATAGGCACCACCGTGCAATGGTGGATCACATCACCCCCCGACTACAAAATAAAGTTTTTAAACTTCTCACCTTTTCAAAGCTATACAAATTGTTGTAACACGGTCTTTCTAGTATTACAAACAGTGAGAAAGTCACAGTTGACTTCTTTTTCGTTCCTTTCAAAAATCATCCTTTACAGTTACTGTTGACCTGCTATTTATAGGGGTCAACCTCGTATGTTTACAAGACCGTTACTTCCCGCCAAAAACCTTATAACCATCCTAGCTTTTAGATGACCGTTGTTTCCCGCCAATCTTCATTTCAACCTCGTTACAGGAGATAGATTCGTTCTGACGTTTCCCTGCTTCGTGACCAGCCTCGTTCTATTGTCTTCTTTGCCTTGACTTCTTCAGTCTTGCTCGAGGCTTTAACCTCTTCAAATTAGCTTCGCGCTCGTCACCTTCGTCCTGACTTCTCTAGCTTCACCTGCAACTTTAACCTCTTCGAAATAACTTCACATTTGTCTTCTTCGTTCTAACTTCTTCAGTTTTGCCTGCACAAATGGAAAATACGATACCAAGGGGCGTCTCCCCAACAGTAGCCCCTTCGTCCTTGGATTCGAGTCTGTTACTATTCATCCCTCGAATTCCTGGGACGAAACCCAAAAGGCGTCCCCTTGGATGAAATTGGCGGTTACTTTGGCGCCTTTTCACGGCGCAAACTTCGGAACTTACCGCGCCTATAAATAGTAGAGGTTACCCCCCCTAAAAATTACCTTCGCTTTCGCCTTTGACCTCGTGCAATTGTCTTTGTTTTGCTTTAGCTCTCATTGCTGATCTCGTGCTACTGTCTTCACTTTGCGCTAATTGTTGCTGCCTGTTGAGACTCTTGGAGTGCTTCGTTATTAAAAAGAGGTTAGTTTTGAAGAATCTTTGTCCTCGTTTCTTGTTTTGTTGTGTTTTTTATTGTTTTTCATTATCAGTTTCAGAAATGGCTCAAATCACATCTGCTTCTATTCCGACCTCTGATGCTGAAAGAGAGAACAGTCCCCTGGCTTCTAACCCGGGAAGTGAGGATTTGGAAGGAGTCGAGGCTAATGTCAATGAGCTCGTTGGAGAATCAGCTCCTAAAACCCTTCATTTCGGTCGATCTTCCGTTACCGCAAGGATGATTTCATCTTATGTTCAGAATGGATACTTTCCTGAAGGTGTTGGCCGTGCTCCTGGAAACGAAACTACTCCTGATCCCCAATTCGGAGAAGCTGTAGTGTTTTCCGAATTCTTTACTGCGGGACTCCGTTTTCCTTGCGATCCGATGCTACCCCAGATCCTGGACCGTTTCAACGTCAAGCTTCATCAGTTGACACCCAACTCCTTCGTTCAACTTTCGAAGTTTTTCTAGGGTGTCAAGACATTCGGTGGTGAGATTGACCTCGACACTTTTGGCCGCTTCAACGAGCTTCATCTTCAGAAGAGGTCAATCTTTTTGGAAGAAGGTGGAGAAGAGCATGTTGGGCAATTTGGAGTTGCGACTTTTACTTCGCGTCGTCGCAGCGCTGCCCTGAAGATTACGAAAATTGACTTCACATACGCTCAACGGAACCGTTGGGATGTAAATTGGCCGAAGTCATGGTTCTATGTCAAAGTTGGCTTCGCTTCTTCGGATTCCAACGATATCAACTATCCTTTTGCTGGCCCCCTTGGCAATGTTGAAGTATCTACTGTGATTGACTTCGACAAGAAATCTGAAGCTTTTAAGAAGAACAGTCGTTGCTTTATCCATGCCACTCGGCGATTGACAGGTCGTGATGTGGTTGAGGAGTTTCTGGCTGCTGAAATCTGGCCTTTAGGGAATAACTGGAAACCCTTCAGAGTTGAGGAGAGGCAAATACCTGGATTCGACTTGCCTACTACCTTTGTTATCTTCGGACTTATGAAACCTGCGGATATGTCCGAAGATGATCTGATCTCTAAGGTTGAATGGGCCGCCAAAGCTTTGATTGGCCCTCTTACTGAGAAGGAGAAGAAGGCAATGATTGACCTCTTCGAAAAACCCAGCCGCTTGAATCGGCCATGGTTAGAGATGGGCGTCAAGTATGGAGATAGAGTAAAACCGTCCAAACCCCAGAAACGCATGAAGGCCGTTGGAAATATTGGATCCGAGCAAGCTGGTGTGTCACGAAGATATAAAAAGACTTCGTCAAAAGTTCTAATATATTCGAGTCAAGACGCTCCCCAGACGAAGACAAAGCTGCTCGAGGCTCAGAAGAGGAAAAGTGCTTGTGTGCAACAGTCTGCCTCTGCGTCTACCAAGAAACCTCGACTGACTCGAAAGGTGGATTTGTCTCTCCTGGATAGTCCGGAAGCCGAAGCTGAAGTTGAAAAGGAGAAAGAAACTATTGAAGCAGCTTGTGGACTTCTAGGAATTGCTGGTGTTACTGGTGATGACCTCGGCACGTCGGGGTTCATGAAGGAGTTGGCAGGCACTTCTGCTTCTTCGGGTGAAGGTTTGTTTGTTCCTTTCATGAAATGCCCCGGTGCTAGAATGAGCCTCACAGGCTCAATATCGAGTGTTGTTTCGAAATCTCCAAGAGAATTTGATCCAAACTTCCTTGAGCTCTTAGAGCATAACTTCGGCTTGTATTCCACAGAACCAGCCGTCGAGGGCATGAATGTTGAAGAAGATAAAAAAGCCAAGGCTGAACACGAGGTCAGAAATTTTAGTTGTACTATACTTGACCATTAAATTTCTTTTATTGTTTTTGCTTACTTTGCTTGATATTTTTAGGTCGAGGTTGTGGATGTCAAGGGTAAAAAGATCCCTGAAGAAATATCTACGAGGCACCCTCAAGACTTGGCCACTTCTGCTTTTGTTGAACTTGGTGAAGATACTGATGAGATGCGAGGTGAGAAAGAAAAAATTCTATCACCACTTCATTTTTAGTTTCGTTTTTTGATTCTTATATTTTGTCTTCGTTTTTATAGGTTATAAAGCATCATTGGAAAATCTTAGTTTTGAAGAGCTATCTCGCTTGAGCGTCGCCACAGCACACAAGGTTCGTGCTTGCTTCTTACTATTTTATCCTCGTCTCTTTCTTTCTTTGTCTTACACTTTTGTTTTCGATTTGCTTCCTTAGGTTAAACTGATCAACGCAGTTTGCGCCTCAAAGTCTAAGACTGCTGCTGATCGGCTTCGTTTCTTGGAAGGGGAGAATGAGAGGCTTCGGGAAGTTAACGACAGACTTCATAAAGATTTGACTAAGCTCGGGGACGCTTGGAATACTACAGATAGAAAATATAAGGCCTTGTAGAAGGACTTTGACAAGAACCTGGTTGTGATTGAAAACCTTCGTGAAGCCGTGGTTCAAGAGTCCGATGCTGCAAAAGAGGCTAAAACCCAGGTGTCTTCCCTCGAACTTAAGTTGAAAGAAGCTGAAGAATCTCTAGCCTCTTCCAAGATTCTTGATGCCGAGAGAATAAATCGAATTTTTGATTCGTATTCAAGCTCGCTCAAGCAGTTTGGGGCACTCCTTATGCTCTTCTGGTGAACTTAAATATTGACAGTTTTTTATCTTGGATTGAAGAAGAATTTGCTGGTCTCGGGGACGTGTTTTCTATTGCTGGCGACAACTTCGCACTTACCTGCACCGATGGCCTCGGCAGATTTCTCGAGAAAGAAGATAAGGAACTGCTCCTTCGGGTTTCCGGTCCCGGATTTCGTTTTACTGACTTCGGAGATCTGTCCTCACCCTGTTCTAAAGAAGTCGAAACTATGAAACGTCGTTTCTTACGAGACTTCTGGAACGTCTATGGGCGAGATATAGCTAAGGACTCCTCTTCGAAGGTAAGAAACTTTTTCTGTATAACTTTGCTTCTTCTTCTCTTTTTATTATTGTCGAGTATCCTAAGTCTTTTGCTTTGTTTCTTCACCAGGAAGAAACTGAGGACGCAGAAGCTGAAGAAGGAAAAGAGGAAGTAAGCGAGGGAGAAGAAGATGAAGCCCTGGATTCGCCTCGTGAGGATGACGAAGCTGAATCTCCCCGAGAAGAAGGAGAAATCTAGTCACGAGTCGAAGTTAATTAATGTAAAAAACTTGTTGCAAGTCATGAACGATGTTTGTGAACTTCAGAGCGACTTAAACACTGAAATTGTTCACGATTTTGTTTATATTAACCTCGTGATTATCTTCAGTCTTTATTTCGAAGTGCATGCGTTGGACTCGTAGAATTTCTTTTCACTTGAAATTGTTTATACCTCATCTTGTTTCTATAAGATCATGACCTTTAGCTTCGTTTTCGCTATAGAAAACGCTTAAATATTCTTTGGCTTCTAATTCCCTTGTTAACTCGAGAAAACCTTGAAGCGGATGTGCCTTTCTCCATATATTGGCTTCTAATTCCCTTGTTAACTCGAGAAAGCCTTGAAGCGGATGCGCTCTTCTCCATGATCGCACAACTTGAGAGGGCGTTGCTGTACGAAGCATCTATGGGCCCTGTGCTGTTGTTGGTCTTTAGCCTGGGCAGATCATGCCGTCGAGCGTTCCTTTGATTCCTGCTGCCTCTCATTTCTAGGGAAAATTTTTCTTTTTCATTTGCTTTGCTTTTTCTCTTGCCGAGGCTCGTCTCCCCCCTTCTCTTTTATAGTGGTCTTTGGACCCTTGGGGAAATTATGATTTCACCTAACCTCGTGTCCTTTTTAAAAAGTACAAGTTAGGTGATTCGTTTTAATGTGCTCGTTGCTTAGTGAAAACTTGTTTTTTGAATAAATGCAAATGGGGGCTTCTCTTTTTTGCCTTTGAAAAAGGCGTCCCCTCCCTCGATAGCCCCTTTGCGTTTATTCATTGCTTCTTACTTCGAGCAACGAATATGAAAGATTTCGTTCTCTTGTTTTACTTTCGAAATAGGGCAACTCTGTTGCTTTTTTCGTTCCCCTGATCTGATCTAGACTGTAGGTTTTCTTGCGAGGTTTTGTTTATAACCTTTTTCTTAGACAATTTTGTTCGATATCCTTTTGGCGAGGTTATATTTCTGACCTCGACCTTGATCGATTTTGCTCAAGGCTTCTTTTTGCGAGGTTGATATTTCTAACCTCGGCCTTGAACTATTTTGTTCGAGGTCTTATTTTTGCGAAGTTATTTTTCAACCTCGGCCTCGAGCTATCTTGCTCGAGGTCTTCTTTTTGCGATGTTATTTTTCAACCTCGGCCTCGAGCTATCTTGCTCGAGGTCTTCTTTTTGCGAGGTTATATTTCCAACCTCGGCCTCGAGCTATCTTGCTCGAGGTCTTCTTTTTGCGAGGTTATATTTCCAACCTCGGCCTCGAGCTATCTTGCTCGAGGTCTTCTTTTTTGCGAGGTTATTTTTCAACCTCGAAGTGTTTTTTGCTCAAGTGCTTTTAGGGGAATCTCCTTTATCGATTTTTTGGAGAGATTTACATAGGTTTGCCTCATTAAAAACCTCACCTCCAGTTTCCTGGAGCCCCTTTTGTGAGGAAAAGAGTACGACCTTTTGTGATGAAAGAAAAAGAGAAAAGAGGTGCTACGTATTTGTGCTTATAGCTCCGCACATTTACGAAGTTGACCTTTACAAAAAGAACTGAAACTTGGAAAAAACTGTACAGCTTTATTTGTTCTGATTCTAGTTATAGTACTTGCGAAGTTGCTCTACGTTCCATAAGTGAGGTAATTCTTCTCCATTTTCAGTGGACAGATGATAAGACCCTGGCCTCGAGCTTTTGGTGACAATGTATGGTCCTTCCCATTTTTCCTCGAATTTGGATAAGTTTTCTGCGTTATGCCTTGTTTTGATTACCAGGTCCCCAACTCTGATCTCTTTTATTTTCGCCTTTGGGTCGCGCCACTTTCGTGTTTGCCTTTGATATGATTCGAGGTTATGTGAAGCAACAAGCCGAGCGACTTCGATTAGGTCCTTTTCCACCATTTCTTTTTCACCTTCGTCACTACTAAGTGTTACCCTTAGTGTTTTGGCCTTGATTTCTTCTGGAACCATTGCTTCAGTTCCGTATAGCAGTCTGAAAGGAGTGAACTTGGTTGCTCTGGATTCTGTGGTATTATGTGACCATACTGCGATTGGCAAATCGTCAATCCATTTTCCCTTTTTGTGGTCGAAGAGCATCTTCCTTATAGTTGAAAAAATGATGCCGTTGGCTCTTTCAACTGCGCCATTTGATTGCGGATGATATACGGATGCATACTTCACTTTGGTTCCCATTGTTATGCAAAAATCTCTGAATGATTCGCTGTCAAATTGCTTTCCATTGTCTACTGTTATTTCTTTTGGTACCCCGAATCTGCAAATGATGTTATGCCAGAAGAACTTTTGTACTGTATGCGAAGTTATCGATGCTAAGGCTTTTGCTTCGATCCACTTTGTGAAATATTCCACGGCAACTACTGCGAATCTGCAGTTTCCTTGAGCTGTTGGGAGAGGCCCTACCAAAATCTATTCCCCATCTTTGCAATGGCCAAGAAGGTGTGATGAGCTGCAACAGTGAGCATGGAATCTTTGCAATGGCCAAACGGCGGCGAACTAGGCTCGGGTAAGTGGGGGAAAAGCTTCCTGGGCTCACCACGAGTCGTTTGGGGACGGTTTGGAGGCCGGGGATGGTCGGAGTTTCGCCGGCGACGAGGTGGTGGCGGCGCGGCCGCCGCGGCTTCTACGCCGGTGAGCTCGGGGTCGTTCGCCGAGGTGCGAGGGGTCCTAGAGCACCAGTGGAGCTCGAGGAAACCAATGGCATGCTCGGTTGACCTCGGGGACGGCTCGGAGTAGGGGCTCGACGTGCGGGTGCTCCGGTGGCCGAAAATCGCGATTTGGGGGAATTCACGAATTCTCGCCGGAGAAAGGACAATAGCTAGGGGAAAGTGGGGGGAGTTTGGAGCTGGAGTAGAGGGCTAGCTTCGTGCGGGACGAACTTGGGAATGGTGGAGTGTGGAGGGCCAATTTCTCGGAGAAGCTCGGCTCGGTTCGCGCGGCGCGAGGAAGAAGAAGACCGAGCGAGCGCGGGGAAGTGGAAATGGCCAAGTGAGCGAGTGAGAGGAGGGGTGTGAGTGCGCGGTGGAGTGATTGAGCACGCAAGGGAGGCACTGTGCGGCCTCGGGAGCGTGCGAGCGCGTGGGTGGCTGTCGCGGTCGCCATTGATGGCGCGGCGAACTCGAACAGAGCGCACACGCGCGGTTGGGCGTCAAAGATCATCGCGTGATGAAGTGGAGATCCTCAGCAGAGGCTTTGGCGCGACGCGAATGGACTCTACCGCCTGCAGTGCGCTCGGCGCGGCGCGAGCGCGCGTGCGGCCACGGCGGCGCGCGACCGTATGATGGCGCTCCGCGGCGCGAGGCGAGGCGAGGCGACAGCGGCGAAGTGATGGCTCGGGAGTGGCCGGACAAGAGCTAGGCGACAAGCGCCAGCGTCCGCCGCGGCTTGGCCAGCTCAGCGCCGCCTGCGCCGCTCGCCGGCCATGTGGCGGCCGAGCTCCGGCCAGCGCAGCGCGCGCCAGGGGCACTGTAGCATGCCCGTGGAGCTCCGATTTCCAAATTCGAATTTTCTCCAAAAATTCGAACTGAACTTCGAAACGGGTAAAATTAAAAGTTGGGGTCTGAGGTGTGGGACACAACTTTCGAGCTTGGACCAGGCACTTCGACCAGGCGCTACGGCGCTTCGAGCTTGAACCGCAAGCTCGAGCTTGCCGAGCCTCGAATGGTCGGAAACGCCACTCGAGGGTGAGTGCCCCCCTCGAGCTTGGCTGCGGAGCCTCGAACGTGACGGAACGTCGCTCGAGGGTAAGTGCCCCCTCGAGCTTGGCTGCGGAGCCTCGAACGTGACGGAACGTCGCTCGAGGGTAAGTGCCCTCGAGCTTGGCTGCGGAGCCTCGAGCGTGCCGGAACGTCGGGGCCTCGAGGGTCCCATCGTGCGGCCTCGAATCGTGACGGAAACTACTGGCTAGGCTCGATCGTGACGGACATAGCTCGATCGTCACGGACATAGCTCGATCGTCACGGACAATACTGACTAGGCTCGATCGTCACGGACATAGCTCGATCGTGACGGACATCCCCGCTCGAGGGTTATCGAGCGGAACGAACGCCGTGGCGAGGTTGTCGCGAAGGGCTGTAGGTGATGACAACTACTCCTTTGGTCCGAGATTTTTAAGTTCAGCACCCAAGTCTTGAGATTTCAGTTGGGTGTCCAAACAACCCTTGTTTCTGAATTAAAAAAAAATTGAATTTTGGATGGATTTTTTTTTTTGAATTTCAACCCATAATTCCCTGTTGCGTTGATTTAATTGCACTTTTTAAGTCTTTTGACATCAGAGATGTCACAGCCTACCCCCCTTAAAAGGAATCTCGTCCCGAGATTCGATTAAACCTAGAGATAGAGAGGGGAAAAGAAATACCTCGGCTTATGAAAGTATGTCGGGGAAATTCTTCCTAAGATAGTCCTCGGTTTCCCACGTGGCTTCATCTTCGGAGTGATGACTCCACTGAACTTTGTACATTTTAACTCCCTTCCTTCGTGTTTGTCGCTCTTTCTCGTCGAGGATTTTAACGGGATGCTCATCGTAAGAGAGATCCGGTTCAACCGAGAGTTCCTCTTGTTCAACGACTTCGGTCGGAACACGTAGACACCTCTTAAGTTGAGAAACATGAAATACATCGTGTACAGCTGAGAGTTTTTCGGGAAGCTTCACTTGATAGGCTACCGGCCCACATTGCTGAGTAATTTCATACGGGCCGATATAACGAGGTGCAAGCTTTCCTTTTAGTCCAAATCTTTGCACACCTTTGGTCGGGGAGACTTTAAGATACACGTGATCACCAACTTCAAACTGAAGTGGCTTCCGCCGCTGATCAAAGTAGCTCTTTTGCCGTGACCGGGCGGTCTTCAAATTTTCACGAATGATCCTAACCTTTTCTTCTGCCTCCTTCACAAGGTCAGGGCCATAAGCATACCTCTCGCCTGCTTGGGACCAACACAACGGGGTCCGACATCTCCTACCATACAAGGCTTCGAAAGGAGCCATTTTAAGACTCGCTTGGTAGCTGTTGTTATAGGAGAATTCGGCCAGAGATAGACACTTCTCCCAATTCTTTCCATAATGGATAACACAAGCTCGAAGCATATCCTCAAGTATTTGATTTACCCTTTCTGTCTGCCCATCGGTCTGTGGGTGATATGCTGAACTACGGATCAGTTTGGTGCCTAGGGACATTTGCAATTGTTCCCAAAAGCGTGCTACGAACGGAGCACCACGATCTGAAATTATCGTCTTGGGTACCCCATGTAGACAAACGATCCGCTCCAAATAAATCTCCGCGTACTTTTTAGCAGTATAGGCGGTATTGACTGGAAGAAAATGTGCGGTCTTGGTAAGGCGATCCACAATTACCCAAATGGAGTCATGCCCCTGAGGGGTTCTGGGAAGTCCAACAATAAAATCCATGTTTATGTCTTCCCACTTCCATGAGGGAATAGGTAGAGGTTGAAGCGTGCCTGCTACCTTCAAGTGGCTGGCCTTAACCCGCTGGCAGGTGTCACATTCCGACACATATGTGGCAATTTCTCGCTTCATTCTAGTCCACCAAAAGTCTTGTTTCAAATCTTGGTACATTTTGGTGCTGCCGGGATGGATAGAAAATTTAGAGAGATGTGCCTCATCCATAATCTTCCTCCAGAGTTCCGTGTTTTTGGGCACCACGAGGCGATGTCCAAACCACATCACTCCCTGCCCATCAAACCGGAAACACTTGTACTTCTCTTTCACCTTCTCCTTGGACAATTTCCTTTTAAGGATTTTAATGCTCGCGTCATTTAATTGGGCTACAACAATCTGATCGTGCAAGGTTGGTTCCACTGCAATATGGCTGAAATACCCGTGTGGAACAATCTCCAAATTGAGCTTTGCCATTTCATGACATAGGGTGTCAGCGTAGGACTCCACGGAAAGACAATGACAATAAGCCTTGCGGCTTAGTGCATCAGCAACTACATTAGCCTTCCCGGGGTGATAATGCACACTAAGGTCATAGTCCTTTGCTAACTCCAACCATCTTCGCTGTCTCATATTCAAATGTGCCTGAGTGAAAACATATTTGAGGCTCTTGTGGTCTGTATATATGTTGCAGGGAACACCCATCAAATAGTGTCTCCACATCTTGAGAGCATGAATAACCGCTGCTAACTCAAGATCATGCGTGGGGTAGTTTTGCTCATGAGGCCGAAGTGCTCGAGAAGCATAAGCAATGACTCGGTTCTCTTGCATGAGAACACAGCCAAGGCCGGTGCCTGATGCATCGCAATAGACATCATAGGGCTTGGTGCAATCGGGCTGAGCCAAAACTGGGGCTGAAGTCAAATGTCTTCGCAAGGTGTGGAAAGCTTCATCACATTTGTCATTCCACTCGAATTTGACTCCCTTCTTTAAGAGTTCGGTCATGGGCTTCGCAATCCGAGAGAAGTCCGGAATAAAACGGCGGTAATAACCGGCTAAACCCAGAAAACTCCGAATCTCGTGGACAGAAGTAGGTGGTTGCCAATCCAACACCTCTTGCACTTTGGTTGGATCCACGGATATACCATCCTTGGAAACCGTGTGGCCTAAAAACTTCACGCTCTCTAACCAGAATTCACACTTGGAGAACTTGGCGTAGAGCCGGTGATCTCTCAACCTTTGAAGAACAATGCGAAGGTGCTCGGCATGCTCTTCCTCATTCTTAGAATATATAAGAATGTCGTCAATGAAAACCACCACAAACTTGTCTAGCTCTGATATGAAGACCGAATTCATGAGGTACATGAAGTAGGCCGGGGCATTGGTGAGTCCAAAAGACATAACCAAGAATTCATAAAGTCCATAACGTGTGGAAAAGGCAGTCTTTGGAATGTCACAAGGCCTGATTTTGATTTGGTGATAGCCAGAGCGAAGGTCAATCTTGGAGAACACTCTGGCGCCAGCTAGTTGGTCAAACAAGATGTCAATACGGGGGAGTGGGTACTTGTTCTTAATAGTTACCGCATTGAGAGGCCGGTAATCAATACACAACCTCAAGGAATGGTCCTTCTTCTTCACAAAGATAGCGGGACATCCCCAGGGTGATACACTTGGACGAATGAAACCTTTATCTAGCAATTCTTGGAGTTGAATTTTTAATTCAGCCAATTCATTGGGCGGCATTCTATATGGTCTCTTTGATATAGGTGCTGTGCCAGGTTGAAGTTCAATCACGAATTCAATGTCTCTATCCGGCGGCATCCCAGGTAAGTCATCCGGAAATACATCGGCATACTCACATACCACCGGAATGTCCTTTAGTTGGGTTTCTACCATTGTGTAAGCGCACGCATCGACGCAAGTCCGTTGTGGCAGATATAGCACACTCGGGCCATGCGTAGGCGAGTTTATCTCAACAACTCGTTCCGCAACATCTAGGACAACCTTATGTTGAGTCATCCAATTGGCTCCTAACACAATGTCAATTCCTTCCATTCCCAGCAGAATCAAATCAGTAGGAAATGTTTTACTTCCCAGCCTGATTGGAACCTTGTGGGTGACTTGGTTGGATGCAATTTTACCTCTCGCAGTTGATATCACGTAAGATGATTTGGTATGGTACGATTTTAATCCGCATTTCACATGAAACCTTGTGCTTATAAAACTATGTGTTGCCCCGGAATCAAACAATATCACAGCAGGTTGAGTGCAGATAGGGAAAGTACCAGTCATGTCTGGGGCTCCCTCGGGTAGGTCGGCCAAGGTGGTGTAGTTGAGCCGTCCTTGCCGAACTTGCACACGCTGCTGCTGCTTGCCCTTGCCTTGCTGAGTTCCCGAGCGTTGGTTTTGCTGCTTGTTCTGCGGGCAATCCTTGATAAAATGATCTTTACTTCCACACTTGAAGCACTGATAGCCGGCTCCAGGGCGAGCTGGCTGGTGTGCATTTTGCCTTGGTGCTTGCTGCTGCTGCGGCGGTGGAGGGAAACGAGGCGCGTTAGGCTGTGGCAGCCTAGCAACCCATCCACCTCCCTGAGGTGCCCTGAACTGTCCCTGCGGTGCAGCCGGGGGAACCAAGCGGAACCTCTGTGGCTGCGCGCTCGACGGTCCAGCGGGAGTCTTCCTCTTCTTCTCCGCCTTGTGCACCACATTGGCGTCTTCCTGGGTGATGGCAAGGTTCACGAGATCGCCGTACGAGGCAACACGGTTGGTGGCCAACTGTGCCTTTAACTTGGTGTTAAGGCCACGTCGGAACCTCTCTAGCTTCTTCTCGTCGGAGTCGGCGTGATGACCCGCACAAGGGCACAGACCATTGAAGGCCTGGGCGTACTGAAGCACTGTACGGGTACCCTGGGTCAGCGCCAAAAACTCATTCAGCTTCCTTTCTACCAGACCGGCCGGAATGTGATGAGCCTTGAATGCAGCCTTGAACTCATCCCACTCAACTACATGACCCTCCTGCTGCAGGGCCAGGTAGTTCTCCCACCAAAGGAGAGCTGGGCCGCGGAGTTGCTGTGCCGCAAACACGACCTTGCGGTTAGAGGCACAAGGTGTCGCCAGGATGGTGAATTTGGACTCGATGGCTCGAATCCAGGTGTCGGCCTCCAGGGGCTCATCAGCTCGAGAGAAAATCGGCGGGTGCGTTGCCAGAAAATCTTCGTATCTGGCCACCTGAGGCTGAGGGGCCCGTTGACCTCCCTGCTGAAGCATCTGCTGCTGCATCATCTGCTGCTGATGCTGCAGGTTCCGGAGAATCTCCGTTTGCGTGGCATACAGCTGCTGCCACGTCGGAGGTTGCTGCGGTGGAGGAGGTGGCGGTGGCTGTTGCTGCCCCTCTGGCCCCTGCTGGTTAGCGTTGGATTGCCATCTGCAGTAGGGACTTGTATTAGCCACATTCCATAAGCTTGCATAATGAATGACAAGATAGAACGTGACAATATATTAAGTGTACTGCGCAGAATGACAAATCAGCACGCAGTTCGGGAGAAAAATCATATCTCCCAACAGGGAACAAGTCAAATGCTCCCATTCGGTCAGTAGCTCCGAAATTTTATGCTCTACAACTTTCATGTTGGGCTCGGAATCAAATTCGGACTGGAACTAAGCCGAAAAATTCAATCTTTAGCTCTCTGCATTTGCTGTTTTTCAGCAGGCCGAGCTATAGTGTTTTGGTTGCCATTTTTATTTCGCTTAACCAATGGGGTTGCAATTTGGTGATCATTTTGTTTGACAAATTCCAAACAACTTTGTAGTTCACATCACAGCCCAGAAATGAATGGAAAACCCATCAATAATTAAAACAAGGTCAGCTGCAGAATGTTTTCAACACAGCTGTAACAACATCATCAAGTTTTGATACCACAACCACACCATTAATTTACATTGCCACCAAAAGATAAAAGGAGAAGCTCAACTCCATCTAGCCTATTATAACATGAAGCCAAAATCTAGGCCTAGCGGAGGAGTAAACTGCTACTACCACTCTAAAAATCATCCAAATTGTTAGCGGTAGCCTCGCTGCCCATAGGTGAAGGTGGAGCTGGAAGGGACGGCATGTTATCCTCGGTGTCCATGTTGGAATCGGGGGCCTCTCCTTCACCATTCCCTCCTTCTTGCTCAAGAAGGTGCTGAGCGTCATGGGCGGCAAGCATAGCATTTGCATGCTCCAAGGTACCATGTACCTCCTCAAGCTCATCTCTAGTTTGTGCTAACTCATTCTGGGTGTTGTTGTGTGCAATCTGGAGGTCATTCAATTGCCTCTCCAAGTCAGCAATCATGGCATCTCTAGTGGTCACCTCAATGGACAAAGAGGTCCTCTCAACCCCTATGTCACGGGCGCGAGCGGACATGTCCATAGCAATGTTGAGCATCTCGCTCTGCGACCGTCCAAGAAGTGCCTGCAACCGGTGATACGCCCGTATCCACCTCATCATCAAAGCGGCTGCTGCGACGGGGTTCTCCGTCATCCTCAAAGGAGAGCTAAGGTAGCGCCTCATCCAGTGGGGATCATCCGGCTGAGTTGGTGGAAACAGCCCAAGCAACTGGTGCTCTACCAAGCTCTGGTTCTGAGCACAAAAAGAACTGATGCCATTCAAGGCAGCTAGCTCACAAGTCGTCTCCATGTGGTGTCCATGAACTTCCACCGTCCAGGTGGGGGAACTAGGACACGGCGGGTGACGGTGTACCACCAAACGCACACGGGAACGAGTCACACCACGGTCTCGGATGAGGATTCTCTCATATTGTGGCGGTGTAGGGTAGCCAAGTGCCTGTAGAACCGACCACAAGATGCTAGGGAAGCCTTCCCATCCCAAGCAATCAGAGAAAGACACGTCGTTGGGGTAGCTAGCCAGGTCAGCGAGGGCGTCCATCTGAACCAAAAGGAAAAAGGGGCAAGGGTGACCGGTTAGCGCCAAAGAATAAGAACAGATTCTGTGCAGGGTGGTAAAAATTACAAAACTAGAAATCTACAAGCTCAAAAATTCCCAAATTTGGCCAGAACATTATTTAAGTAATTCCTAACAAGTTTCATGTTGGAGGTTCGAGCAGAAACTGTCGTTAAGATGGTGTAAAAATTAAATTTTTATCTCACTGTCCCCAGAAATTTCCAGCAGACAGGGGGTTACCATTTTTTGCATAACTCCAATTTTACTGAACCATTTTCGTTGAAATTTCTCCAGCATTTACTTCATAATATTTATGACAACTTTCGTGTTGAACACTTTTTCGTTCGACAACGTTTTCAGTTTCGAATTAAGGGTGCAAACAGATTGTTCTCAGCAGGATTTTCGGGTTGTGATTTCAATTTCTTTGACAGCGGTTCGATTTGGTCATGTGTTAAAAGTCGATATTAATTCAGCGAGATGCAATGCATGAGCGGCCTATTCGTTCTCGCCAACACACATGCCAATAAACTTTTGGCTTACGAAGTTAGTGCCGGTGGCTAGGCAATATCCGTCTCTCCCTATATTAACTAGCCGAACTTTTCTAACCGTTCATCTTACGGAATCGTGGTTAGTGTACCTGCAGAAAATTCCATTCCAGAGCATGTATAATCAACCTTTCGTGCCAGCACTCACGAAAGCGTCTCCATTCATTACCACCCACTATAGAGGTGGCACCCGAACGTTTAACATTGAACGGGCAATGTTCATATGTCACCAAAGCAACATATTGACAGTTTCATACGCTATTGAAATAGCGTATTGACTTTGTGCCGCCATCATATTTGCATATGATGCCGTGGTACGCTACAGCAATCGCCGTACCTTGCGCCCACCATCCTATTCTAGTTTCATACGCCATCACAGCGTATTGACTATGTGCCGCCACTATATTTTCATATAGTGCCGTGGTACGTTACAGCAATCGCCGTACCTTGCGCCCACCATTGCGTAAAGTAAATGACAGAATGAAATGTGCTGGAAGTCAGTATAATATACTATTTGCCACCTATCATATCGTGATCCCTTATCCCACATAGGCTTCACGTTCTAGGTAACATCCTTAGCGGTCCTAAGATAACCTTCCTTCGCAAAACGCGTCGGAAGCACGAGTTGGCAAATTTTATTCAAAAATTGTTTATTAAAGGTCTGTTGCTCTCTCCGGTGCGCTGTTTCGGCTCTGATGCCAGCTGTGGCGGACGACTCCGAAATTATTCCAAGTTAAGTACCTTGGGACCACTAATCACGTAGTCAGGCACTTAATCCGGAATAAGCTGGAGCGCCGTCGGATTAAACCCGATTAAACCACGTACTTTTCTCGATCGAAACAACAGCACGCCCACACGAAGGTGAGTTCCAGAGATTACAACATTCCACAAATTAACTTACACAAATAGGTATCACAAGTTATTACAAACCAAGTTTGAAATGAAATCAGAGTATCAAAGTCTTGCAGCGGAAATAAAATAGTTCATTGCAGCGGAAGAAAATAATCTAACGACGATACAAATAACTCCGTGCTGAAGCCTGCCACGAAGCTACTCCTCCCGATCCTCGGCAGAGGACGGAACCCATTCGATGTGCCAGCCAGGTGGAACCTGGGCAGGCCAAGACAAAGCATCGACATCCAACGGTGTACCTGTAAATCAATATCACAAGCAAGGCTGAGTATACTAATACTCAGCAAGGCTTACCCGTCGGGTGAAATCTATATCACCGACATCTAGACAATGAGAGGCTTTTGGCTGGTGGGTTTGTTTGCCAAAAAGCAACTAAAGGTAGATCCTTGCTTTCAAGTTTTAGCATCATATTCTAGTACATTTAACCATTCTAGATTAGCATCCTCTCTAAGCATACAAGTGGTGCAATACAATTTAATTCATAGAACAAGTTTATAAATCTCAAAGTTTCACTTGTTACTCAATGTAGCCAGGCGGTCAAGCAGTCTCAATTTTGCTACCTGGCCAGGGGAAAGCCAACACACACGGATACTCTGCTTGCTATAAAAGGTACAAGCATTTCCCAACCTTTCCCATCGATCCACAATTCGGAACCGGGTCCATTTCCTTAGGATAAAGGTTTACTGCTTCACTCACAGTCTCACGCATATATCCACAAGTGTACGGCAGGGGAAAACAAAGTTTCCAAGGAGAGATGGCTATCGGCCCTAGCTGCTTCAATCTGGTACCGGGCTTACCGATCCCCATACATCGGCATGCATGTGGTACGTTCAAAAACTTGACACACTCAACCACACATTTCGACCTTAATCAATTATCATACACGGACGGGAGATCTACATCTATCATCCCGCCCGTCAATCCTTATGATTCCAACATAAGAAAAGACAAGCAATTCCTATGTCTCGCGAGTGACAGGAAATCACTCGACTTGTAACGGACCTAAAGCAATGCCCTATCGATCCTTTCATGCTAGTATTGCAAGTCATAGGTACTAGGAAATGTGCAGCTAAGGTATTCAATCAACTCCTTGAACGTAAATGCACAAACATAGAGAATTCAAAGTGCATAATTTGGTAAGGTTAGGTTATGCTCCGGGGCTTGCCTTCTTGCTCGGACTGGGGGTTAGCCTCCGGGTTGGTCGATCCTGCACCGGCACCTTCCTCCGGGACTTCTTCCTCGTCTGCGGGAATGAGGTGGTAGTTGCCGTCCGGGATGGCGCCTTCTACATGAGATGCATAACTTAGGGTGGCTGTTCTGGAATTTCAGATTCCATTTATTTTATTCTAACTAACTATAAAAAGGTTTATTCTTTTATATAAATCGATTTCCATCTAGATTACTTCGCATTTTTGTTTCTCCTTTTCTGCTCATCATTTTTATCTATAAACTTTATGACAGCTACTGGAGTATAAGAGCTAAGCTCACTCCAAAATTTAGCTAAATCTGAGCTACACATAATTTATTAAAATTAATTCAATCTGCTGCCTGCAGAAATGAAATAAATTCATATAAAATTGGAAATACATCCAATTCAGGAAATCTTCCTACCAAAGCTAGTCATAAGTACAAGGAGGGCTCTGGCCAAGTGGTGGCTCAAAATAACCCTTGGGTAGTCCTCAATAAATTCCTATCCAAAAACACATATTTATTTATTTGCTAGCCTAAACAGAGCAAAAATTAAGTTTTTCATTTCTCACAGGTGTGCTAACCAGTTTTTAGTCCTCTGGAGCAAAATGGTGATTTTTCACTGCACAGATTATTTTTAAAGATTTCTGCACTGCAAAAAGACAGAAAACACATTTTAATTTATAACTGGAGCTACAGTTCATATTTTTAGGTCCCCTTTGGACACAAGCTGTCCAAAGTCACTACACACAACATATCCAAAGCTCAACCCTAGCGGAGCTCTGGATTTGAAATGGTGCACTACTTTCCATTTTCATAGTTTGAATTTTAGCTCAAAAACAGTTCATCAAAAGTATAAACATGTCTAATAGAGATTGTAGTTTAGACTCTCACGAATCCAGAGAGTATTTTTGTGCATTTTTCTGATTTTTTTACGATTTTTAATGGATTTTACAAGATTCGGGAAAAACAAATCTAGTTTTAAGAATCTATTTTCGCAGGGAACCCTAGAACTTTCAAAACTTCGTGAACGAGTCCCTGGACTTTTGCGCAGAGACCCCTAGACAAACGAAGACGATGAAGGAAGGCCCTCGGCTCTCGCCGGAGTTGCGCCGGCCAAACGGCGGCGAACTAGGCTCGGGTAAGTGGGGGAAAAGCTTCCTGGGCTCACCACGAGTCGTTTGGGGACGGTTTGGAGGCCGGGGATGGTCGGAGTTTCGCCGGCGACGAGGTGGTGGCGGCGCGGCCGCCGCGGCTTCTACGCCGGTGAGCTCGGGGTCGTTCGCCGAGGTGCGAGGGGTCCTAGAGCACCAGTGGAGCTCGAGGAAACCAATGGCATGCTCGGTTGACCTCGGGGACGGCTCGGAGTAGGGGCTCGACGTGCGGGTGCTCCGGTGGCCGAAAATCGCGATTTGGGGGAATTCACGAATTCTCGCCGGAGAAAGGACAATAGCTAGGGGAAAGTGGGGGGAGTTTGGAGCTGGAGTAGAGGGCTAGCTTCGTGCGGGACGAACTTGGGAATGGTGGAGTGTGGAGGGCGAATTTCTCGGAGAAGCTCGGCTCGGTTCGCGCGGCGCGAGGAAGAAGAAGACCGAGCGAGCGCGGGGAAGTGAAAATGGCCAAGTGAGCGAGTGAGAGGAGGGGTGTGAGTGCGCGGTGGAGTGATTGAGCACGCAAGGGAGGCACTGTGCGGCCTCGGGAGCGTGCGAGCGCGTGGGTGGCTGTCGCGGTCGCCATTGATGGCGCGGCGAACTCGAACAGAGCGCACACGCGCGGTTGGGCGTCAAAGATCATCGCGTGATGAAGTGGAGATCCTCAGCAGAGGCTTTGGCGCGACGCGAATGGACTCTACCGCCTGCAGTGCGCTCGGCGCGGCGCGAGCGCGCGTGCGGCCACGGCGGCGCGCGACCGTATGATGGCGCTCCGCGGCGCGAGGCGAGGCGAGGCGACAGCGGCGAAGTGATGGCTCGGGAGTGGCCGGACAAGAGCTAGGCGACAAGCGCCAGCGTCCGCCGCGGCTTGGCCAGCTCAGCGCCGCCTGCGCCGCTCGCCGGCCACGTGGCGGCCGAGCTCCGGCCAGCGCAGCGCGCGCCAGGGGCACTGTAGCATGCCCGTGGAGCTCCGATTTCCAAATTCGAATTTTCTCCAAAAATTCGAACTGAACTTCGAAACGGGTAAAATTAAAAGTTGGGGTCTGAGGTGTGGGACACAACTTTCGAGCTTGGACCAGGCACTTCGACCAGGCGCTACGGCGCTTCGAGCTTGAACCGCAAGCTCGAGCTTGCCGAGCCTCGAATGGTCGGAAACGCCACTCGAGGGTGAGTGCCCCCCTCGAGCTTGGCTGCGGAGCCTCGAACGTGACGGAACGTCGCTCGAGGGTAAGTGCCCCCTCGAGCTTGGCTGCGGAGCCTCGAACGTGACGGAACGTCGCTCGAGGGTAAGTGCCCTCGAGCTTGGCTGCGGAGCCTCGAGCGTGCCGGAACGTCGGGGCCTCGAGGGTCCCATCGTGCGGCCTCGAATCGTGACGGAAACTACTGGCTAGGCTCGATCGTGACGGACATAGCTCGATCGTCACGGACATAGCTCGATCGTCACGGACAATACTGACTAGGCTCGATCGTCACGGACATAGCTCGATCGTGACGGACATCCCCGCTCGAGGGTTATCGAGCGGAACGAACGCCGTGGCGAGGTTGTCGCGAAGGGCTGTAGGTGATGACAACTACTCCTTTGGTCCGAGATTTTTAAGTTCAGCACCCAAGTCTTGAGATTTCAGTTGGGTGTCCAAACAACCCTTGTTTCTGAATTAAAAAAAAATTGAATTTTGGATGGATTTTTTTTTTTTGAATTTCAACCCATAATTCCCTGTTGCGTTGATTTAATTGCACTTTTTAAGTCTTTTGACATCAGAGATGTCACAGCCTGACTGCTTTTGCTGCGAGGGCTCTTGGACCAATATGTGTTCCGCATATCCCTTCGTGTATGCTTTTTAGTATCGCCATTCCTTGTTCTTTTGCAATGCATTTTAGCCATGGTGCTGATATCCCCTTCTTGTACAGTTCTCCTTGTATTATCTGATACCCTTTTGCTCTTGCTGGTATTCTTTTGGCCTCGCTTGCTGAACAGGGTGTGAAATTGTTTTGTAAGTATGCCATGATTGGTGCTCTCCAATCTTCCCAGCAAATGTGTGCTAGATGCTGCTTTCTGATTGAGGGGATGGTCATGACTTCGTAAATTACGTCCTCAGGTAGTTCTTCCTTCTTTGCTGCTTTTTTGGCTAAGTCATCAGCTTCGTTGTTGTCGTTTCTGTGGATGTGCTCTACCGTGAATCCTTTGAAGTGTTTCTCCATTTCTCTGACCTCTTCGAGGTAATCGATTAGTTCTGGTTTTCTAGCTTCGCTATCCTTTTCGATGTGGTCCCTTGCTATTTTCGAGTCTGTCTTCACAATGAACCTTTGTTTTCCTAGTGATTTCATTTTTCGTAGCCCAAGCAGGAGTGCTTCGTATTCTGCTACATTATTTGTGATTTGAATCTCTTGATTGCTGAATTCCAATCGTGCTGCGAATCTTGTTTTGATTCCGCCTGGTGAAACCAGTATTGCAGAGATCGCTGCTCCTTTGTTACAATATGCTCCATCACAATAGACTGTCCACTGTTTTTCGTCTTCGTCTGAATTTTCATGCTTTGGAGAGGTCCAGTCTGCTACGAAGTCAGCTAATACCTGGGATTTGATTGCATTTCGTCTTACGAATTCGATATTGAATCCGGATAGTTCTGCGGACCATTTGCTGATCCTATTCGAAGCTTCTCTGTTTGCGAATAACTCGGCTAGAGGTTTGTTGGTGACGACTGTAACTTTGTGAGCTTCGAAATAATGCCTGAGTTTTCTTGATGCCATAAGCAATGCGTATGCAATTTTTTCGAGCTCAGAGTATGACTTCTTGGCTCCAGATAATGCTTCAGAAACGAAGTAGGCCGGCAACTGCTTCAGAATGCCTTCGATTTCGGTTTCTTGTACTATTGCAGCGCTTACTGCTGACTCTGATACTGCAAGGTAGAGGAGAAGGTCTTTTCCTTGGGCTGGTGGTGATAGTTTGATCATTGTCGCAAGGTACTGCTTTAGTTCTCTGAATGCTTTCGATTGTTCTTCGCCCCAGTTGAATTTCTGTGCATGTCTGAGAGTTTTGAAGAAAGGAAGGCTTCGCTCGGCTGCTCTTGATACGAATCTGTTTAGAGCTGCGATTCTGCCTGTCAATTGTTGCACTTCCTTAACCGTCTTTGGCTCCTCCATGGATGCCAAGGCTTGTACCTTGTCTGGGTTGGCCTCGATTCCCTTTGATGTTACGAGGCACCCCAAGACTTTTCCGTTAGTTACTCCAAAGACGCATTTTTCTGGATTTAAGCTCAAGTTTGACATTCTTAGATTGTTGAAGGTTTCCTCGAGATCTTTGATGTGATCCGTTCTTTTGATGCTTTTTACGACGAGGTCATCCACATAAGCTAGCATGTTTCCATCAATTTGTGAGTTGAAAACTTTTTTGGTCATTCTTGAGAAAGTTGACCCTGCGTTTCTCAGCCCTTCTGGCATTCTGACGAAACAAAAAGTTCCGAAAGGTGTTATGAAGCTTGTCTTCTCCTCATCCTCTTGTTTCATCCAAACTTGGTGATACCCTGAAAAGCAATCTAGCAAGGATAGAATCTCGCTGTTGGCTGCGTCATCAACAACGCTATCAATTCTTGGTAGAGGAAAATCATCTTTTGGGCAATGCTTGTTTAGTGTTGTGAAGTCAATGCACATCCTCCATTTTCCGTTTTTCTTCTTCACCGGGACAGTATTTGCCAACCATTCTGGGTATTGTACTTCTCTGATGACTTTTGCTTTCAGTAGCCTTTCCACTTCGGATTTTATTCCCTCTACCTTCTCGTCCGACATTTTTCTCAATTTTTGTTTTCTTGGCTTTGTCTTCGGGTTTATGTTGAGGCTATGCTCGATTATGGTTCTGCTGACACCCTTTAGGTCTGCAGCTGTCCACGCAAAGACATCCTTATTCTTTCTTAAGAAGGTTATCAATTCCTCCTCTTCTTGGGGGGTAAGGTCTGCTCCGATCGTGACCTCTCTACCTTCGACTCCTGGATCGAGAGAGACTCGCTTGGTGTCTTGTGCTTGAATAGCTTCTTTTACTTTTTCCACTCTGGATTGCGATGGCGTCTTTTTGATCGATTCTGTTTGGACTTTATTGCTTGTTTGTTTCGTTTCTGCCTGCAAGAGGTTGACGTTTTTCTCGCCTGGGGTAATTCCTTGTTCAATGTCCCTTGCGACTTGCTGGTTTCCAAATACTGTGATTACTCCATTTGATGCTGGAAGTTTCATACAGAGATATGCCTGTCGTACAATAGCTTCGAACGTGTTGAGAAAACCTCTTCCGAAGATTGCATTGTAAGGGTAGTACATGTCAACTACGTCAAAAGTGATTCGTTCCGTTCTGGGATTACTTAGGTCCCCCAAAGTTACTGGTAATTCGATTTTTCCTAAGGCCCGGATTCTTTTTCCTCCGAAACCAATGAGTGGAGTTTCTGATGGTTGTAACAAGCTTCTGCTGATATTCATTTGGTCGAAAGCACTAGCGAAGATAATATCGGCTGAACTGCCATCGTCTATCAGTATCTTTGTTAGCTCCCAGCCTGCCACATTTGTTTCGATGACCATGGCAGCAGTGTGAGGATAACATTGGAGTTTGAGATCCTGCTTAGTAAAGGTTATTGGAACATGCGACCAATGGGTTTTTATTACTGGGCCATTGGGTAGTATTGCGTGCACTCTTCTGAAGTAGTCTTTTCTTTGTCTTTTGCTTTCGAAATCAACTGAAGATCCTCCTGCTATGGGCAGAATCATTCCGCGAGAGGGAATGGGACCCTTGGCGGGTGTTGAATTCGGTGTTGGAGCTGCTTGCATTACAGTTTCTTCTTTTCTTGCTGCGGTGGACTGGATTGAGCTGTGCGCTTGTTGATTTGATTCGGACTGGGTTTGATGCCAAGCCAAACGAGGCTGGTGGTATGTTGAAAAGGATTCTGAATTCGTCGGGAGTTACAGCTGCGGATTCGGCGTGTTATGGGGGGTGCACTGCCAAGAATTTGTTTGGACTGCGCGACCTTGATTGTTGTTTTGGTTCATTTCTTGCTTTACCCTGATGGTTATGGGACATCTCCCTGTACTGTGATCTGGGTTTTCGCCATGGAATTGACAGAACCAGGATCGAGATTGGCTTTCTTGTTGGCCTCGACCTCTTCCACGGCCTCTGCCTCGTCCGCCTCTTCCTCGTGTGGATGAGGAGTTGAAGTTTTGCTTCGCTGCATTTGATTCGTTACTATGTTGGCCGCTCTCGTTTTCTATGTGAAAAACTTGGGTTGGTCTGTTGTAGTTCTGCTTTTCGTATGTGGGCTGCTTATAGTTTCCGTTTGCTTTTCTAAGCATGGCTCTTTCGTTGATTCTTCTCCTGTGATCATCGTCTGATCTGCAAAATTTTTCCATCTCGTGGAAGAGTTCATGGAGGTTCCTTGGTTTGTTTTTGACGAATTCTGACGCGCATGGCCCTGGTCCCAACCCGTGGATGCATGCATCAATTGCTATTGAGTCTGGGATATCATCTGTTTGGGCCTTTAATTGGATGAAGCGTTTGAAATACTGAGCTAATGGCTCCCTTTCCTCCTGTCTGCATGCGAATAAATCTCCCGAGGTTAACAGTTGCCTATTGAATCCTTGGAAATTTTGAAGTACTTTTGCCTTGAGTTGTTCCCAGCTGAAAATTGATCCTGGGCTTAGTCTCGTGAACCATGTGAGAGCCGGTCCTTCACAGGCTATGATGAATGACTTTGCGAGAACTAGCTCGTTTCCTCCTGCGGAAGCTACAGCGACTTCGTAACTCATCAGAAACTGCCTTGGATCACAAGTACCATTGTATTTGGGCAAGGTGATGGGCTTGTACGAGGTTGGCCATGGTGCATTTTGAAGGCCTGGAGATAACGGTGAATTCGAGTCGAAGCTTCTGAAACCCGTGTTGCAATTTGTTGTTTCGGTGTTGTATTCTCTCTCGGGCTCTTGAACGGTTTCTTTGCTTGCATTGAGCTCGCTTTGGAGTCTCTGGAGCTCGTTCTTGGCCTATGCAATTTTTCGTTCTTTCTCGGTTTCTTTTCTTTGGTTCTCTGCTTCCTTCAACAGGGCTTCTTTTTCTTGCTTAAGCCTCTCAATTTCTTGTAATAGTTGTTCGAGGCTAGCTTCTTCTCGATTTTGGTTATCATTGGTAGTGACTAGCTCTAGTGAAACTTGTCGTTCATCGTTTTCTCTTTCATTTTCGTGAGCTTTGGTGGTCCGTGGATCATCGGACCGTTGCTTTTTTCTTTGGTGGCATCGTGAGTTTTGATTTCGATCCTAACACGCGGACGGCGCCAACTGTTGTAACACGGTCTTTCTAGTATTACAAACAGTGAGAAAGTCACAGTTGACTTCTTTTTCGTTCCTTTCAAAAATCATCCTTTACAGTTACTGTTGACCTGCTATTTATAGGGGTCAACCTCGTATGTTTACAAGACCGTTACTTCCCGCCAAAAACCTTATAACCATCCTAGCTTTTAGATGACCGTTGTTTCCCGCCAATCTTCATTTCAACCTCGTTACAGGAGATAGATTCGTTCTGACGTTTCCCTGCTTCGTGACCAGCCTCGTTCTATTGTCTTCTTTGCCTTGACTTCTTCAGTCTTGCTCGAGGCTTTAACCTCTTCAAATTAGCTTCGCGCTCGTCACCTTCGTCCTGACTTCTCTAGCTTCACCTGCAACTTTAACCTCTTCGAAATAACTTCACATTTGTCTTCTTCGTTCTAACTTCTTCAGTCTCGCCTGCACAAATGGAAAATACGATACCAAGGGGCGTCTCCCCAACACAAATAATCCTCTAAGAGCTTGTTCGGTTCCATTGGAATCGTTCCCGTCTGGAATGGTTCTCAAGGCATAGATATAGTAAGAAATTTGTGATAGACAGAATAAGAGGCTAGGATTTATTCCGGGCCGAAAACTAATTTACCCATGATAGGTATATGATAAAGAGACTAGGAATCATTCTAATAGTCAATACATAGGGAATCAATCTAGGCGGCGAGGCCGCGAGGTACCTAGGGCCTCGAGGAACCAGCAGCATGAAATGGGATGGATGGAGTGGCATAGACGTGTAGGATAGAGCGCGTGATGAACGGTGGCACAGGAGAGGGAGGGAATGACCGACAATAGGTGGTTTGTCTGGAGGAAGAAGAAGACGTGTCACTGGTAGGTGGGACTCACTTGTCACGATCACATGAAAAAAACATTGGTGGTCACCTCAACGTCCACCATGGGGAAACAGCCTATATGCATGCCAACTTAGAAAACCGGTTTGATAGTTCAGGGGATGATGATCATCCACCATTGATACATTATGGGTTTATATACACTTTTTCCTGGGAACTATGTAAAACCAACCTGTAAAACCACTTTAGGGATTTGTATGGTTTTGCAAAGGTGAAGGGATTAAAATTCTTGTTTTATAGTTCAAGTATGATGTGATCCAGCATTGATATGTTTGGGAGGTGTGGGGGGGGTATCAACTTTTTTGTGTACAATACACTTTGTTTGAACTAAAACACATATCGAGCGTGTACTTGAGAAATTACGCCACAGTCGCACTCATGTTGGATTGGAAAACTCAGTCGTATGTGTAGAGACATAATAGTAGTGCCAGTTGTCGAGATGGCATCTATCAGTCATTAACAAACATAAGCATGCAAAAACCATATTACATCACTTCCTAAACTTGCTTCCTTGGAGCACTAGCTCGACCTCACTTAATTGGTCAGTAATGTGAGCCACAAAAAATAATAGAATGAGTCACATGTTGTCAGCAATACTTCCACAGAATGAACAGTCCCATGTAGTGTCAAATATGTCGATCGCCGGCACGTTGGACAACAGCTTGATCATCAGGAGCATGAGGGAACGCGTCCAGAGTCTACTAACTTGAACTGAGACGCCTCAATTTTTTGTTCCAAGCATGGGCAGCGTTTCGTTGAGCAGCTCAGGCATGTACCTTCTTTGGTGCTGAACAAAAGTTACCCAAAAAGTAGATTAAGAAAGGCATTATTATAATATTATTGTAGTAGTATAATTTGACAAATGAAACAACATGTCGGATAGATAATATACTTTGTATGAAATTGAGATAGATGTAAAAGCTTATCGATTTTTTTTTTGTACATTTGCAAGTTCGGTGAATCCTCTAATTTTGTTCAGAAACATGCACGGTAATTTATGCCACTGGAGCGTTTGCAAATAGATGCAACAAAAAAATGTTCCAAAAAAAAAATCAACCGTTTAATGTCCTTACTTGGGAGGGCTTTTATGGTGAAGAAGCACACTGCTATTACAACATAACAAAGTGTCAAATTGAAGCCTTTCAAGTAATGCCACTTGTCATCCTGCATTGATATATTAACGTCATCATACACCCTTTTGCTAAAAACAAAGATGCACATTTCAAACAATATCAATTAGTTCTGTTTTTTTCAATAATATGTTTTAGCAGTTATTATGCCATTACCTGAAGTGTAAATGCAGTTGTAAATACAGTCATAACCAATGATCCAGTCTCAAGAAGGTTCAAGTCAAGATCCATAGGTATGCCATTCACCCAGGATACAATCAGTATGATGGGCACCTGGTTATGATAAGTAAACTCTTATCAGTGAATGGAAAAGGATGGAAATCATATTGTGCACCAATTAGGGGGGGGGGGGGGAAGGAAGTTTAAATGAAACTATTCAAGACTAGATGTATTTTGACTTGTTATATGTTAGTAGCATTAAATTCAAAGAATTTAAATGAATATTTTGAAAAATGTAAACCTTCTTTTTTTGCTAACCAGATAAAAGGGCAGTTTTGTTTCTAAAACAAGATAATTAACCATGTATACTGAAAAAAGGAGGAAAAAGTATTTATTCTCACCACAAGGAGTGAAATTTGAGTAGCCGAGCCAAGAGCAATTCCCAGAGTGATATCCTACATGACACATATATTTGCAGGATTCATTGACTAAGATAACTTAAATAACCATAGCAGTCAGCGAAAGAACAGGATACCCGCTTACAATTTTGTTCTTGAAAGCAAATATGATAGCACCTGCATGCTCTGCAGCATTTCCTACAATAGGAAGTAGGATAATGCTGATGAACCTGAGTGGGATACCGAGTGACTCTGATGCTTCCTGGAAACATAATTGTCAAACGAACATAAATCACAGAAATGTAGTGGAAAAAATTAAATGCCTTGATATATGCTTGCTAAAGTTTTGTACCTCAATTGTGGTGACAACATAATTAGATAGCACAGCAATCACTACTGTCATCCCAATCAACCAGATCACTGCACTGGCAAATCCTATGACTGAACTAGAATCATCATTGCCGCTGGTGCTGCCACTCTCTGAGCTGTCCTGAAAATCAGTTCTTAGATACATTAGTAAACTGTGACATGATCAATCAATAGGAATATAGGATGACAATCTGAAGCATGGAAACTGATCCTTTTCTATCATTTCTATTTTTCAAAGGAGGAATCACTACTTAAGTATATTTACTATGTCCAGAACTATCAAATATATCTGAGTTATGCACCCATCCTTAAATAAAGAGGGAATAACGAAAGAAATCAGATCCTACTAACAGGAAAGATCAGCATGAACGAACATACTAAAGTTAGAGAGGAGCCCAATGTTAGCAAATGGATGCGCATATGAATTTTGCAAAGAGTCAAAACCATGTTCCTGATATTAAGCAACTTCAATAAATTGTTTGCCATACTAGAAGATAAATTAAGATGTTCATAATTCTCACTACAACGAAATTGAAACAGTAGCTCGCATCATCCTTATGGAAGATCTGAATTTTGAAACCAATTCTTCAAAGTACTTCTAAAAAGGGAAATATCTCTAGTTTGTAAATTTTCCATTCACATGATTCCCAAAATCCTTAAATTTGATATTGTGGTGGCTATTAGAAAGTACTTATGTATGTTCAGTTTTTATGCTTATCTTATATATCTAAAAAAATGTTCCAATGTAATAACAGTTATTCCTCTAACTCACTAACACTAGATTCTTCATTATAGCATAACACAAAATAGCAATTGCAAGCAGACTTCAGTAAAGAAAGCATTATACCTCTTGTTCAAAAATTTGACGATGGGTTTTTAGCTGAAAGATAAGGCCTCCAAAGTAGGCAGTGAGCATTACAATGGCACTTAACCTTGATAATTCCAGAACTGAACCTGATGAACTTATGCCGTCTCCAGTGCCATTGGTGTATTTAGACAATAGAGGTAAGATGTGGCAGAGCACACCCAGCATTAGAAGGCCTATGCTTACATCTGCTTGTCTCTGTTACAGAACATCTCAAGAAGTTTCACATATGTTATTTGTGGTAAAATATTTTCAAGCTCTACAGATATAGAACGGTACTTTGTAACTACATCCTTACCCTGTCTAGTGGACGCTCCTTGCCTGTATTAGCAAGCCCACCACAAAGGAGGGATGAACCAAGGACAAGGAGCAAATTGGATAATATTGAACCTAATAGTGACCACTTCAGGATTTCCATCTTCTCCTTATGCAGAGCGAAGAGTGCAATAATGAGTTCAGGTACATTCCCACATGTTGCATTCAGAATCCCACCAGCTGTAATCAAAATTGTTCCAAATTGTGGATGAATGCCAAGTAAAAAACTAAAGTTTTGCTTACAGTGAAGCGCATGCGTGACAAAATCATTACAGGGGACTTCTGAACCAGTTCTAAGTAATAAGTAGCCACAATTCATTTCATATTTCATAGCGTTACCAAAATTAATTATCTGTGTGCATGTGTTTTTTCATGTTAATACATTTAGTTTTCATCTACTCTCAAAACTAAAGCATTTTAATAATATATATATGTGTTACCTCTTTTCTAGATCACAAGGAATTGCTTGTGTTTTCCACTGGATTTTAGTTCTTGTGTGCGCTCAAAACTAACAAAACTACCCCAGAAAAGCTATTTGTGTTACACCTTTTCTGAATCACAAGCAATGAAGTTAATCCAGTAGAAATAATACCAAATCAGAAGTACATTACAATATGTACCCCCAGTATTTGAGTACGAGGTTTTTTCCTTACGATTCATCATTTAACTCCACTACTCTTGTAGACGTTTGGGTGTGCATTAAACTTGCTGTCAGCACATGTTTGCTACATAGTATAACGAAACAACAGTTAGAGGTTTTAAGTTACCTGTTGGTCCTGCAGTATCGGCAATATGCCTGCACAACGGAGATCAGACGAACGATGAGAAACAGAGTAGTCAACCGCTCGCTCAGGAAAAACAATTATCAAAACACGAGAAATAGATTAATTACTCGCTTAGGAAGCTCACACGTTCTGCAAGTGGAGCCAAGCCTATCAAGCTGAAAACGAACACCCAGGCCTGTCACCACAATTTCTAATTGTAAGCATGATGAAAAGAAATTCCAGATAGTTGGAGAGTTTTTTTATCTGTACAAGCTTGTTTGAGGCAATTAACCCACGTTTGGTTAAGTGTGCCATCACAAGGGCGCAGAAACATCTGTCTGTGTTTTTTAGAACATCTAACTGTCACAGGTGTATTCAGATTGGGGTAAAAAACACTATAGCTGAAGAAAAACACTGTACGTGCTGGGAAGCGTGTTTTGTGAGGGATGTGAACAATAAAAAGTTGATGAATAGTGAAAAGTTAGAATGAATAGTGTTTTGTTGGGGAATCTGAACAGGGCCACATGTGTTCCAAACATATTGCAATCTCCAAGGGAAAACGGGAAGTTGCAAGCCCACCCAAGACAAGAAATCAACAGTTAGAGAGCATCAGACTACATGTTTTCCTGGTAACACAGACGACAAGTTAATGATGCTTTTGTCAAGGGGAGGCCAGAAGAATCTCTCACCCTTGCTAATCCCTTAGGAAGGATTTGCACAGACACATGGAAGTAAACTATACTGAAGAGCTATCTCCTCGGCCCCAGTTTCTACCGCCTGGACGAGGAACATATATTTTTTTTACAGTAATCTCAACATGATGAGGTATGTCCTCGGCTCCAGTTTCTACTGTTTCATGAGATTTTTAAGACAAAGTGATTTGTTCGAGAAGAATTACCCCAGCAAACAGGCAAGGTCTTGCCCCAAAACTTGCACGAAGTTATGTGATTATCAGGCGGAATAAAGTAGACATGTCAAAGGCGAGGAACCCAAAAAGAAGCAAGGAGCCCAAAGAGAATCTTCCGTGAAGATTTGAGATATCAAGCTGCAGATGGCAAGGTATGGGCTGGCGTTCGACATTGTCTTTTGCATCGGTCAAGTCATGGGCAGCCTAGCATGTTCTTTGACTAATCATCCTGTGACGCATATACTAGCTGCTAATCCATACGTTTAATCTTTATTTAAATACTCGTGTGAGGCATGCCTCCAATTTGTTCACATATTATGCTTATCATCTATCACATCTCAATTCTATAGAAGAATATGTCAAATCTAACAAGAATTATATCAGGCGAAATTATGTGGACCATACTTTTGCGATAAAATGGCACAAGGGGATATGTGAAAGTAAAAAGAAAAAATACGGAAAATGGTAGCCTAAGAGACTGTCTGAAATTCAGCAGCACTGCATAGCAAATAATTCAACTTCAATTATTATATTCGCATGGTCTAGACAAGGCGTTAGTGTCATTAATAGATGCACCCTACAATACTATGGTTCCAATTCCAAACACACTGATAAGCAAAAGCAAAAGTCAGAATGCTTCAGTCAGCAAGGAAATCCACGGAGCCATCAAAGGATCCACAGCCCTTGTGCTACTCTATAGACCCCAGGAGCCGTGACAAACTGACAGGGACGCGACGGCGAATGGCTCACCTGCCTCATGCGGCCACGGATCACTTTTTTTTCCCGGGCACGTCCCAATCCTCCAACCTCAACGCAATTGTGCAATGGATTGACAGAATGACAGGTGTGCCAGCTGCAGCTGTATAAACAACAGCAGCAGCTTGCCTACCTGCCCCGTTTGTTCTTCTAAAATTTAAGATATTAATCACTCAGGCTCAGGTCGTCAGGTGGACAAACGCCTCCTTGGAGTTGGCCCACCACGGCCACAGGAGCCGCTTGAGATTTTGGCGTGATAAGAGCAGTGGCAATTCCACATGGGCACCTTTCTTTTCCCTGCCTCACATCTTTGCAACATCAAATTGAGATCTTGGAGGGGGATCGAGTTCATGCCTTCATGATGGTAACCAAACTGAATTTTGTGGAAGTTTCATTGAAGTGTACCCACATGTTTTGCATAAACAGATGTAAAATAGTTTGCAAGTTTTTCAATAAAAGAAGTAGGAGCTCTGCAATTTTATCAAGGAGATACAAAATCACTAAGGAGTGTGTATGGTACTTTCACTGCTAACAGTAGCAGGCAGCTGCTTTGCTAAATTACTAGCTGTCCATGCCACACGCCATTTGCATCGCTTACTAACTCATTTTCCTTTTATGGTATTCGCCAGCTAATTTGGATTGATTCTGAAACGAACCACTCACGTCTGCATCTCCTAGTTGCACATAAAACTGCGCCCATGGCATTTGATCCGATCCCTTAGATGTCACTGTTAAGGGCCTCTTATTTTCACCGAACTGGAATATTGTTGGGAGGGACCATGGTTCTACTTTTGCCACATTTTAGGAACACTAGAATTGAATGAGCTGTCAAGGTATTCGGCGTGTTTCAATCTTGCCCCTAAGTTTTGAACCTGGAACAGACAGGAGAATTTCGGAAAAAAAACAATGATGCTAGCTCCATTTGAAATTACTAATAGGAATTGTGTTTTACAATGCTTAAAAAAAATACTCTATTGATATTTCAATTATCTTATACAAAGTATATCACAAGAAAATATTTTAGCATACAAATCTAAAAGCATCAAAAGTGTCATAAAAAGTATATATAAAAAATGTAACGGTTGAAAGGATTGTCATAACAAAAAAAAAAGGCTTGGAGTAAAGGGTTATCGAAGGAAAAGGGATAACCTTCAAACTTGATCTGAAAAACGTAAAGATCAGAAAAGCACAACGCATGTGGAGACGTGGGGCTGGACAATGAAATACCCGCCGACCTGAGCCACAGCAAGCTCACCACACAGAGCACCTCTGATCAGTACCGTATCCTCAACGAACACCAAATGGCAACCATATATTATTTGTGGCACGAAAGGACGGGATAACACCGAATGCATTACTCCTAACTAACCTATCTATCTATATATATCCAAATGATGAGCATACACTGGAAAAGACAAAAATTGCTCATCCTGTGGGCTTTTGACTCAATCATTAATCCACGACCCTGAAAGTACTGGAATGTCCTTTCTAGCATGCATGGAGACGCCGATTAGGGGAGGACGATGTCGCTCGCTCGTCCAAGGATGCTGTGGGCACACCGTTGACTTATTACTCGAAGGCTGGCCACCATTACCGTCTACCAGCACGAGCAAAAGTCAAGTGCATCGATTCCAGATTAAGTCCCTCATGGTCATCGATACAAGCTACCTAGTTTGTTCTACGCATGTGTTCTTTGTTCACCCCTCCATGACTGTGACAGACAGACGAGAACAGGCCAGAGGTCGGGGGAGAAATGTATGTATGACCGTGCATGTCATCGTCTATATATCTCTAGTATAATCCTTTTGGCATGGCGTGCGAGGAGCGCGTCATCCACGGCGGGCGAAAGAGGCCGGCAGCTTTCGTGCTAACATACGGGCTCATCGCCACGAAACGTAACTGCGCAAGTATACGTATGATTTTCGATATGGAAACAAACAGAAACTTTAATTTGTTTTAGCTGACACAGGTTCCTCTCGCTAGTCGATTTCCTATACCGTGATTGCGTGGCGCGACGTTCCCATCAATCCCTTGCATAGAGAGCAGAAACAATAAATGCCGTTGTTAATTAACGGAGAGAACCGCCGGTGACACGTAACAGCGAATTGATCGATGCTCTGTCGATTTGCAAGCGAGAATCAATAGGGGAATCGGGGGGCGTCAGGGGCAGCTGTTACGTACCCGGCCGAGGCGGAGGTGCTGGGCGGCGACGGCGAGGGGTACGGCGGCGAAGAGCGGGAACAGCCTCGTGCCCAGGAACACCTCCTGCAGCTGCGCCGCCACGTGCCGCGCGCCGCGCCGCACCCGCGAGGACGTCGTCGCCGTGCCCTGCTCATCCGCCAGACGCCCCGACGTCGTCGTCTTCCCTGCATCCTCGTCCTCCTTGACGGCGGACGCAGCCAGCAGCCCGGTCTCCAGGAGGTCTCCTGCTGCGCCGCCGCCGTCGCCGCTCTGGGGAGGCGCCATGCCAACAAACTAGCAACGGATAAACTAAACTGACGGACGCGGTGAAGGGGGAAAGGAATACGGTACGGTCGGATTAGTCTGGACGCCGCCGAAATGTCTCCCGGCGGGTGATGCAGCGTTGGGTCTTCGAGCCCTACATACGATACATATATAGACGACGCGTTCTGGCCGCGTGCACCTGAAACCTTTTTTTTTTTAATTTGTTTTGAGAAACGGTCAGAAGACTGTCCACGCAGTAATTTCGGTAGGGGAGTATTAACAGTGTTAATATACCAGTAGCACGAATTATTAATTTTTTTAGCAGTAGCACGAATTATATTAATTTGGTTTTAATTAACTAGCTAGCTATATATACAATACAACTAAAATTTGACAGTAAACGAATTTTGCTCCGTGGGCCGATAGGTGCACGGTGTGATTTCACCAGGAGACAGACCCATGATATCATAAACAAATAGGAATCAATATACCTTTTAGTTTCTGTAATGCTAAAGAGGCGTGCCTTATCACCCGTTATATGCACAGAAAGAAAATTTAAGGCGATGTCAATCGGAACACACTAGACCACAAGCACAAAACGCTGGTAGTTACCAGGCGCCGACACCGCGTGTTAGCTATCTAGATCATGGCTAAGTACAAAAGCAAGGGTGACGGTGGAGTCTTGAGAGAGACTCCAACCATTATAGATGGAATATTAATACACAAGCTAAATGTGGTAGTATTCTGTGGTTGTTAACCTGTACTCTCTTCGTTCCATAAAGTATGTAACCGATGCCATGATGCAACATGCACTGTTTTGTCTAACTAGCTAAATTGGCACTTAACCAGTTGTGCACTTGTGCTTCGTATGCCCTAGATGCAAGCTATGATTTCACCATATATCAGTATATGACACGTATTATAATGATAAATAAAACAGGAAGAAGATACTTCCTCCATATTGATAAAGGATGACGTTTTGAGATTGTTCTAAGTCAAACTTTGTAAACTTTAACTATAAATAATTTTTTAAGTATTAAGTTTAGAAATATAAAAATAATATGAGTACATTTGTACTGAAATATAGTTTCAGAAAAGTACTTTTAAAATATATTTTATAAATATTTTATACTAAAAAGTATTAGTCAAAGTTGTATTTTGGAGACCGTGTCAATGTCCTAAACGTCTTCTTTTACCAACCCGGAGGAAGTACCTGATAACTTTGTGCTGCGAAACGTCGTGTTGCGTCCACAAAAGAAATTATTACTCAATATCAATTCGAACAACAGTACGAAAAGGTTGTTGTTACCAGATGCCAACATCGTAGATCCTCTCCAAAGTATAAACTGGTAGAATTACTTTTACTTTATAGTGTGGTGCTGGAGTCGTGATATAGGCTCTCCAAGCCTCCACGGCTCCACCATTAGAATTGAGTCTTAATATCTAACCTAAGTGGGAGTAGCATTCTGTGGTTGTTGACTTGTAATAAGGTGGCATGCTTTTTTATCATGAATATGCAACGAACAATGTCCTATCTGTGAAAATGATGTGATGAGTAGAAAGAATAGTTCACTAAGGGGATGTTTGGTTTGTTCCCATCCAATGCAACCTGAACAAAATTTGGTCATGGCTAACTGGCACGCAATACCAAGATATTGGTAAAGTTGTCCTTTGATTAGCCTTGCCAATTTCTTTCACTAACCTTCTTCCCGACTTATCTCGTTCACCCTCACGTTACGATGGCTCCTAGTGTACATCCAAGCAAGGAGTTGCCCACGATGTGTGAAAGTGGGCAGTACTCCTTCTGTCCCAAAATTATATTCATTTTGAGTATCCATGCCACGAGTTTGACTATATGATGCAGGGATATAGCCAGGATTGCCAGATAGGGGGCTACTGGGTTTGAGGGGGCCAATATGACTAATGTCAGTGATTAATAGACTATATTAGAGAGTTCTTAGTGGTGCTTAATGAGCATTGAAAAATATGTTCAACTTTTAAATCTTTAAATATTTTTCTATAAAAAACTAGATCTAAATATCTATCTAATGATATTTATACTATATCATAAAATTTAATATATATTTTTATATAATTGGCCGTAGTATTTTTCTCGAAAAGTGAGAAAAACTATAATTTTGGGACGGAGTAGTGGCTTCCAAGCTGCGCAGCGGTGGCGAGCATAGGCCTCTAGCTTAGTGAAGATGCCACCGACCCCCCCACCCACCCACATTGTCCCCAAGACACTTTATGCCACCCCGTTGTCCCGATCAGCATTTATAGTGTGTCCAAGCCTTGGTGGCGTCGTGCAAGGTTTTATGAAGCGGACCGTTAAGGGCAGTGATGCGAGGAGTTTTTTTATTATCGGTTTTCTATGGCTTGCTGTATAATCGCTCTTACGCATAGCTTATTTTTGTAGAACTGTTTCTATAATCGCTCTTACCCTACCCAGTGCCCCCATTGAGGTGTTACTATGGCACTGATTTAGTTCTGAAGGATGAGGAAGCCCTCTGCCTGGATGGTACCCTTTATGGAAACGTGGCAAGGTTTATGATCCTCACTTTAAATTACCTCTTAGTGTTGTGATTGAGTCGTGAGTGGGACTCTAACCATTGGGATAGAATCTTGATATGTACCTTTTGAGTAAAATGAGTAACATTTCGTGATTGTTACCTTTTAACGTATGGCATAACGTATATGCAATAAAGCATATGCTATCTCAGAAAAGGATGATCAACCAACTAGAAAATATAGGAGTTCAATAAGAGCATCATGTTTGGTTCGCATCCCATCCTATCACGTCAAAAATTGGTATGAACATGGGCAATATACCAATGTTGGCAGAGTGTATTTGGCTTGTAACTTTACCAAATTCCTTTCACTTCTTAGTATGACATATGTAGGGCTCACCTGTGGTTGTTTTTGCGTCCAAATGTAGTCAAGTGATCGATATCTTGTTTCATAGGTTCAATATCAAGGCAATATCCATACGGTTCTTCCATGAATCCAAGGTACCGCTGCGTTACATATCTTACCTTTTTCGTGGTGTTGGTAGCCGGAAAGCTTCTCGGTCGCCCGAGTCACGCCCCACGAGACATGCCAAAACGCGATAGAAATTTCATCGGCACACTAAATCCCCTAAACTGTCGGGAGACGGGCACGTGGGGTACGTGTCAGTCTGTCAGCTCGGCAAGGCTGGTGATAAAAGTTGGAGAAAACGACAGCTGGCTTCGCCTCTCACAAAACACAACCTATGGGAACTTGAAATATATTTGGCATCATCAGCATTGCTGTTGCTGCCAACAAAATGCTGCTTCAATTTGAATAAACTTTTATAGCAAACAATAGGCCTGCATATACGTAGATCCGCTGCTTCGTCGAAGCTTCCACGCCTCTATAGATTTATAGTTGCCATGTGTGCCACGACTCGCTGTTGAAGTGTATACATATTGTGGGCTGGTGTGGCTATGGATGTCAAGGTCAGAGTTGAGTGTTAAGTTAGTTATACGAACTGTGTGCACCACATCAGCATGTATTATTGCTAATACGTGGGAGAGTATAATTAATAAGCATGCATTTGGGCCAGCTGACGTGTGTCAACGGTGATGCACTATGGGAATATTTAGGAAATTCAAAGCAACGACGTCTGGTCGCTCGAGGGAAGAGAAAATTTGGCATATATACTATGTGTGATGTCTTTAACATCAAGTCAACTCGTGGTTGAGGAACATCTCCCATCCCTACATTCGTGTCAAGCGAGACCTCTTACAGTCTTAGGCCAGTCTCAGTGGGAGTTTCATAGGCATTAATTTGTAGAACACGTCAGCAAAATTGGTGACATGACAGTTTTAACGAGGGAAGAGAAAAAGAGAGTGTCATGGCCATGACACTCCTCATGCACAAGTTACCTAGTCATGAAATTCTGATTGAGAACCTTTTGTTTTATCATCTAACATATTTGACCAACCACTACGTAGGAATTAATCGCTAGAGGGTGTCTAGTTCGTGCCACTTTTGCATCAAGTTGCAACTTTGTACTGTTGCCGATCTAAACACCTGTTTGTGCCACGCAAATGAACTGTTCATCTACTCTACCAACCGTTCACATCCTATCCCACCACAAGACCACAACCCCGATATTAAAAAAAAAAGACCGCAACCCTCTCCCCCGAGCTCTCGCTCCCTCGGACTCTACCGCTCCCTCTGCCGCATCTCGCTCGTCCGCTCCCCCCGTGCTCGCCCCCAGTTCCGTCGGGGCCACCACCTGCGGCAGACAAATCCAAGCTGTGGGTGGATCTGCGCGTCGGCCTTCCTCGTCTCCCGCATCTCGCTGCTCCTGCGCTCGCCCCTGCGTCGTAAATCCAGATGCCGGTCGCGGCCTGCAAGATCCATGGCGGGGGCAGGGCATCTTCCACGTGGTAGGTCGCCAGATCCGGCGCGTGATGGTTCTTCCCACTCAGCATGGATGGCGGCAGCGGTGAGGGATACGGCGACGCCGTTGGCGATGGCAGCCCGTACGGGTACCGCAACCGAGCTAGCTACGGCCTTCCTGACGCGGACGGCGGCGGCGAGGGCAGCGGCACCGCCGGAGAGGAAGGTGACGGAAGTGCCAACGGGCAAGGCAGCGGCTACGGCGACCCCATATTGCCCCTTTTCTCGCAGGCGCCCACTTTCCTGCCGGCCGTCGGGAACCCATTCTACCCCGCCATCCCGCCGCTGGCCATGTCGCCTCCCAACAGTGGCCCGGCCTAGATGGGTACGAAAGGCTCCTACGTGATGGCCCCCTGATGGCGACATCGGCAGCAGTAGCGGCGCTGGCGGCCACCGGCGAAGAACCCTTGGCCTGCGGGGCCCCCGTTTGCGCACAGCAGCCCAAGCAATGTCCGGCCAGCGACCTGCCGTGGGAGTCCCTCCCTTCTCTACCACTGCTGGCAGTTCTCAGAGAGCCCGCGGTGGTCGGCGTCCAGCAGCAACATCCCCTCCTCCGCCATATGACTTCGCTGGCGACTTCGACAATGACATTGCTAGCGGCAACTTCAGCAATACAACTGCATACGATAGCTTCTTCAATTCCCCTGGACACGGCGTCTAGCCACCTAGACGGGTAAGCCTTCCAACCAACCCTACAATTACTTCTGTGATGCAGAATGTATGTAGTGGTAACATGCAGTACTTGTAATTGTTATGCTTCGTTTAGGCTACAAAAGACAGAGCATGCTGGTCGGATCACAATGTGGCCCTTTATTGTCACATGTATTGTGAGCAGATTGATAAAGGAAATTGTATTAATGGTTTTATGCAAAAGCATGGATGGAAGGAGTTGAAAGATAAGTTTGCTGCAGCAACTCATATGATTCATGACACACATCAATTCAAACATAAGCATAAAGAACTCAGGAGGTTGTGGGAATTCTGCAATAAGCTGCGTTATGGTTCTAGATTAGGCCGTAAACCTGATGGCACAGTTGATGCCACTGACGAGTTGTGGCAAGACGAAATTGCGGTACTTTTCTCAACATTTTTCTTCACATTCTTGTATTATATGCTTGGCCTCTCATACCATAATGAACCTTGCAGGGCAAAACAGAATGGCTGAAAATTAGGAGCCATGGTATGCCTCCATACATACAACTGATGGACCGGATGTTCACCGGCACTACAGTAGATGGATCCACTGCCTTTGTTCCAGGCGTGACCGAAATTCGGAGTGATGATGAAGATGATGAATCGGATGATGAACAACACACCAATTCAGTTAAGATCCCTACTACTGGGGGCAGAAAAAGGTCAAGCAGCACCAACACGACTGCCTCCACTCCAAAAAAGAAGAGCAAGAAACTTCCAAGCCATAGGTTGGCATCTGCCCTAGAGGAGATGAAGTCATTGAGCATGAAGAAGCTACAATTTATGGAAAAGAGCGAGGAAAAGAAGGAAGAAACCAAGATGATGCAGGCTCGGTTAAAGGCTGAAGCTAGGCGGCAGGAGATAAATGCAAGACTTAGTAAAATGGAGGAGTTCTTGGAGGCTGCGAGAGACTGTGATGCTAATGAAGAAAACTTGCATTTGTGGACCAATGTTGTCCTGCCAATCACTATGGATGAGATATTGATGACATTCTTCCTTAGAACCAAGGGAAAACAAGCTAGGCTAGTTGTTCTGAAACAACTTGCCGATAAAAATGCTAGGGTCAAGAACTGGACTATCTTATGTCTTTCATGTTTAGCTTTGAGTAAAGTGCATCCATCATACGTGAAGTTGCACCATTGTTTCATTTTGATCTAAGAAGTTGTAGATGTTTCACCCACATACATGTTTGCATCCTTGTATCATTTTGGTCCAACAACATCTAAATGTTAGACCCATAGTACACTAAATTGTTCATGATGCACATATACAGTCGACTATACATTAAAAATCCATATTTTGCAGGTATAGCACACATAACAAAGACTTGGAACATATACAATTCACTACCTTATTATTTTTATCTCATTTTATTTTCAGATGATCTTTTGTTAATCCTGGTCTGGTATATATTTTTTTTTACCGAAGTCAGTAGGGGAAACCCCAACCTAATTTTTTTTTTGCATATTTTTCTTTATTCCAGACCCATCACTCCCACGGGAAGTCGAACTTGGGTCTGGTGTATATTGAACATGGGAATATATATTTTTTATAAATTCTCATTTACCTATTCCCTATCACAACACATGAAGCAAAAATATTGTTAGTAGATCGTGGATTGCACAATTCAATATAAAAAGATTATCTTGGACCGTATCTTATTTTATCATACAATTTTATATGTTGTTTGGCATTTGTAACTCATTACCGAAATGAAACATGAGAATTTTGTGTTTGGTCTCATGTATTCTTCTAGAAACTCCTCATCAACATGCATGTCACGTTTTTAAAATACAGATTCAAGTGTATAGTGGACTGTATATGCCCATTGTGAACAACTTAGTTTATGGTGAGTTCAATGTTTACAACTTGTTGGACCAAAATGATACAACGATACAACTTCATGTATGTGGGTGCTATGTTTACAACTTATTGGACCAAAATGATATAACGATGCAACTTTATGTATGGTGGATGTTTTTACTCTTTAGCTTTTGCAGGCAATGGTTGTAGAACTTGAACCTTGTTATTTTGTAATTGAACCAAGACCTGTTAATGCTCGCGTGCTGGTATGATGCTAGTGTGTGGTACTATGTGAAAATGATTAATGTTAGGTGTTTGATGTGATATAACATGCTGCTGATTTTGTTGTGATAGGCAAACAGGTAGTTGAATTTTTCATCTGTCCTTCCATTCAGAACTAACTAGTATGTGTTGTCTTTGTCATTTGCAGGGAGAATTGCAGCAAACTCTGGCCAGCATCGCACCTGATGAATCCTCAAGTGATGATGAAGAGCTGTGGGAAGCATTCCTAGACGATGATTTGGAGTTGATTTGCGGTATGTGCGAATATGCTATCCACCTTGACAAATATTGTAATAGGGGTCCTTAAAGGATACCTCGTATGACTGGACAAGAATGGGTACAGAGGAAGTTAGCTCATAGTACAAGTTGCTATAAGATGTTTAGGATGAGCCCCACACTTTTTTATTGACTGCACAACCTCCTTGTTCAGTCTTATGGCCTAGAGTCTAGTACAAAGCGCAGCTCAGTAGAAGCGTTAGGCATGTTTTTATGGATGCTTGGAGCACCACAGTCTATTAGGCAAGCCGATGATAGATTCGAGAGGTCTTCAGGAACTATTCACAACCTGTTTTACAAAGTGTTGAAGTGTGTCGGTAGGCTAGCCGCAGACATCATTAAGCCAATTCACTACCATTCATCCACGACTAATGCAACCACGGTTTCACCCATATTTCAATGGGTGCATAGGAGCCATTGATGGCACTCATATAAAGTGTGTAGTGCCTAGCTCAAAGGTAGTGCAATACATGTGTCGGAAGGGAAAGACAACGCAAAATGTGATGGCAGTGTGTCATTTTGACATGAGGTTCACATTTGTGCTTGCTGGCTGGCCTGGTTCTGTCCAAGACATGAAGGTGTTCAATAGTGCTATGTCCACGTACAGGCATGTCTTCCCACATCCACCACCAGGTATTTTAGTACTGCCTAATCTTTGTTTCGTTCTAGTTCAAATAATTGAGAAATTGACAAGAAATGTTGCATCGTATAGGGAATTATTACCTGGTCGATTCCGATTACCCAAATCGTGCTGGATACTTGGCGCCATACAAGGGCACCAAGTACCATCTGCCGGAGTTCAGAGACAGTCCGGAGCCTGAAGGTCTAAGGGAAAGGTTCAATTATGCACATTCATCACTTAGGAATGTCATAGAACGGTCATTTGGAGTGTTGAAGGAGAAGTGGCGGGTACTAAAAAAAGATATACCAAAATGCGCACTCCACAAACAGTCTGAAATTATCGTTGCATGCATGGCACTACATAATTTTATTAGAATGAGTGGAGTGATAGATATGGACTTTGATCGTTATGATTGTGATGAGAACTATGTGCGAGAAGATGAATTGGCTGATCAAGTAGAGGGTGATCCGGTCCCATACTCCCATCTAGGGCTGCAAATCAATGATGGATGCTCTACGTGATCAAATTGCCCATGGTTTGTTAAGTCGATCGTGAAATGTGCATATGTATGATGAGTTGTACAATTGCGGGTTCAAGTTTAGAGTTATGGATTAGTTCAATTTGTTTGGCTTATGTCCAATAAAATGGCATCGTAAGACATGTATTTGGATGAGCACGTGTATGTCATTGTACTATGAATGGTTTAGATGTTTTCATTGATGAACATTTTTGTATTTTGCAATACTATTTATGAATATTTATTCAATTGTTTGGTACATTTACGCCAGCTATGTAGAGGAAGAACAAACGGTGCTGGGTTTTTGTATGTTTGGGGACGACAAGCTCATTTCTGTGCTGTATACAGGGCTATTAAATGTAGCTACAATGCAATTTTCGCTACAGTGAATTGTAGGGAACTAAACACCATCCATTGAATTCGCTACAGTAAAGTGTACAAGTTTTGCTAAGGGGTTTTAAGCTATAGTCAATTCTCATAAGTGGCACAAACTAAGCACCGTCTATGAAATTGTCCCATGAAACTATGTACTGAGATTTGCAGCTTCATTCCCCTAAAATGTTGAGGTGGCACTCTAGGTAACTGTGCAATGAAACTCCCAACTAAGACTGGCCTTATCCGCCCTTTCCGAACGGGCGGCAAATCCGGCACTGTCTTTTGTCATCAAGTTGTGTACAAACACTACGGCCACCAAACCGAATTAAACCTGACGGTCAATTGTGAAAACTAACAGTAACTTAGCATAGGCGACTCAGCCGGAGTGGGGGAAGAAACACCAAAACTTGAAACCACATCCATGATCTGGCAGCAATCTGATCTAAATGAGGAGAGCTGCGGGTAGTTTCTCTAGTGCATAAGAACCCACATCGTCATAAAACCTTTATGCGCGCGCTTTAATCTACCCATTCAACCACTGCTTGTCTCTCTTTGTTTTCTCTACTTGCAAAGCTTCTCAAGCGGCCTGCTCGGTCCAGCATGCTCTTTAGAGTTTGTTTGGGAAATAGTGGTATTGAGTAAAATAGAGGATATTAGAGTGAAATTTAGTTCATTTTTAGATTCAATCCATTTTATTTCACTCCTTTCCAAACAAGCCCTCAGGCTGTCGCTGTTCCCTGGTCCAGCATGCTCTCCTCTCATGCGCCACCTGCTCCAAGTTGCTCGTCTCACACTGCTCCTCCCTTCAGGTCTTCATCGTCGCTAGCTCACTAATCTCAGGCTCGCACACTTGAGTTCGTGTGTCGCGTCATAATGCTATGGTGACATTCATCCCAAATGATGTGCTCTTCCTTCGTCCAAAGAGACAACCTCCGCCGCGTCGGTGTCTGATGTGCCTCACACCACAGTGCTGAACGCTATCAACATGAGGCAGTTGGTGAGCTTGCAAACACATGAAAGGAGAAAAAAAAATTCAAATTTCCAGGACATTACTTTCTTTCTCCACCAAAATTTTCCTGCATGTGGTGCCTTCTTCCTCCCTGTTCTTCATGCTCCAAGGAATCGATCTGCGGGCCTATGCATCTTGTGAAAGATAGGTAAGTCATCCATTTTCAGAGCATACTTTGACCCAATTATCTGCTGCAAACCTATTCAACATTTTGATAGTTTTAATTCAACATGTTTCATAATCATATCCAACATTTCCGGAAGAAGGTTCAATATTTGCGGTCAAAATGTTGGAACCGCAAACATGAAATATTGAAGTTGAGAACACAAAATGTTGTAAACACTAAATCAAAATGTCGAACATGGGCATCTTTTCTGGCAAACACGGGCTTCTTCGCCGGCGAGCTCGGGGCACAGTGTTGGAGGTGAAGTAGACTTAGTATGGCACGATGAGATAGCAGCGCTAAGCAGAGGCATATTTTTCTTCAAGCTACTGGACGGCAGCGTGAGGTGCTGGCGGCGTAGGCTTGTGGCGTCGAGTGGAGGCTTGGGCGGCGGCGTGAGGGCCTGAGGAGGTGGCGTGTGAGGGCCGCGTAGGAGACCATAGGTGGTAACGCAAGGGCGTGTGGGGCTGCGAGTGGTGGTGCAAGTCGCGAGGCGGCACATGGGGGCTGCGAGCGGTGGCAAGGGAGGAGGTAGCAAGAGAGAGCAGGAAGTAGATGGATATGGTTTGGGGGTGTGGGTTCCGAAATTGTACACGAATCTCAAACCATGGAAGGTCTATAAGGTAAAATCTATCGAAAGATGGAAAAAAAATTCCGCATAGAAAGCCTATGTTTATCCTTAGATAATAAGCCCACGGCTACCTGTTGTTATAGATAGACAACACAAGGTTGTGGACATGAACTTGTATTGGCCTTCTTGGCCCGCTGAAACCCTTTAGTATAGACGAGCAAGGAATAATCTTGCATATTATTGTGGGCTTAATCCTTTGAAGTTTTTAAAGGAAATACAGTGTGGGCTCAAAACCGAGTCCATCTAAAACTAACGGCATTTAATATAAGTCCTCTTATCAAAGAAACATGTTTGGCGTCACGGTTAGAAAAAAATAGTTTGCAGGTTGTTTCGGCTTTCGGGCTGAGGGAATGAAGAAATCTCGTTTGCATAGCATGTGCTTGTGTCCACAGAAACATCTTTCGTTTCAGAAAAATAATTCGGATTAAACAAATCCACTTGAACAAGAACAATATTAAGCATCGTGGCTGCGTCCATGATTCGCATGGTCGCATACACGCCAAGCCGGTAGCCGCACCGTGCATGACAGGCGACGCACCCTTTGACCCAACCAGGTCCAAACTGAATCAGTAGGTGAGTTTCCACGCTTCTATTGGGTTGTCTCGGTAGTCAAATTTCCCACGTCAAGATGACGGCGCGAGCGGACAGAGACGACGAGCGCGCGCGCCAGGCTCCATCCGGCTTGGTGACGGGTGACCTGCCGACGCCTCAAACTCCCGAAACAGAGAAAAATGCGACAAATTGCCAAATGGAAAATTTATTCTCGGCGTAGGGTTACATTTTGAAAAGTTTACGAATTAAACGTTCTAAGACATGAGGCTTCCAAATTCGATATCAAATATTGAAATTGCTCCTGAATTTCCACATTCCAAATTAGGTGATGATCTGCCAAACATTTACTATGTTCCTATTTGTGGGTCTCCGTCAAAACAACAGTGCCCGGATTTGTCGGTTCACTATTATAGTATTAATACCGGGCGTAAAGCCGGTTTAGTACCGGTTATGGGCTCGGTACTGAGCTTCCAGTACTAAATGGGCGACCATGTTAGTATCAGCTGCAGCAACCGGTACAAACAGAGCCGCAGGGTCGGCGAGGTCAGCCATTTAGTACCGGCTGGTGACTAAATGGTTTTGAGCAAAGAAAATAAGGAAAAAAAATTTAGACTCACTGGGAGGCTCGCAAGTCATAAGTCACGCAACTTTTTCATGCGATGCACGTGCGCAGTTCGTAGGATTCGAACTCACAGCCTCTGGCCTCGCACATAACCTCCTCTATCATCCCACTGTGCATCACTTGTGATAGAGTGGGATATGTTTTCCTTTCGAACTATACCCCGTGGATCCATTTAGTACATGCTTGTAAGACCAGCCGGTACTAAATGCCACAATTTAGTACCGGTTGGTGTTACGAACCGATACCAAATGGTCCGAGGGCCCTCGGGAACCCCGGAGACATGTTAGTACCGGGTTCTAAGACAACCAGTAGTAACGTTAGAGGAATGAATGCTCAATTCTTTACTAGAGTAACAATAAGAACTAGCAAGGTGGCCTGCATAAATAGCGCAAGTAGCTAGTTTTATTATATATAGTTTATCACTAATCTTTGCTGTCGTAATTTTGACCCTATTCGACGTGGCAAGCAAATTAGTCATAAATCTCCAACCCCTTAAAGGCACCACTTCAACCCTTTTCTAAGTCCACCCAAATTTATACCCCCAACAGTCATGAATTCTCTTAAAACCACCCAAGATTGTGTACCCCAAAAAACACCTCCATTCAAACTAGGTTCCAGATCTAATCTAATCACTCAAATCTAAAGGCTAAAGGCTAATATAGATTCCTTCTCTCTCATCATCCCTCATCCTCCCACCCGTACGACTCGAGCCTTCCCCGCGACGACTGCGGCAGACCCACGCACGGACGGTTCCTGGCGGCTGGCGCCGTAACCTTCCCCGACAAAAACGGACACACGAGCACGCCCGTTCCTGCGATGAAAACAGCGCCCCCGAGCACGCCTGTTCCTCCGACGAAAACGGCGCCCGTTCCTGTCGTCGCCGATCATCCACAGCTCCCTGCTCAGCCGCCGAACACCTCCCTGCTCAGGTCGGCCTGCTAGCGCCCTCGCCCTGGACGCCGCCTCCTGGCTAGGTCGAGGCCACCGCACACCTCCCTGCTCGGCCACGTCCTGGACACCGCCTCCTGGATCAACGACGCCTCCTCCGTTGATCGCCGCCGCACGGTGTCGCCGCCTCCCTTGATCGCCGCTGCACTGCAGGCTGCGGCATATTCGTTTCTTTCCATATGTATTCCCGCACGTCCTTCTGATCCGAGATCATTTTTCATTCTCTTTTCCAGTTTGGGTGCCAGCATCCCTAACATCGCTAAGCCCAAGGTAATATTATCCATTCATCTCTGCCCCCTGGCACCTGCTCCGATCCAGCCGTCATCATCCATGGGACTCTCCCACGGGCACAAGGAACAGCGGCGGCCTCGACCCCGGTGACGGCTCCCCTGCAGGCGCTGCTGGCCTCCGCTGTTGTCGCGCAGACACTTGCGTGTTCCCGCCGGCCACAGACTAATTTGTGGTGAGTTATGAGTATCTATTCATATGTAAACATCAATTTTGTTGGTTACTGAGGAATCATTCTACATATTGTGTGCAGTGGTGTGTAGCTGCAGATGAATACACGTGATGATGCTTGATTACTGATGCAGGTGTTGCCACTCGCGATCGGTAGCTGCTCCATCGACCCATGTATTTATTGATAGAACTTGACAATCTAAGCATGATGTTTGGCTTGTGCTTGAGGATGGCTCTTCTGTGTCCAGGGAAGCCTCTTACAAACTCCAAGCGCCTGCTATTTCTTATTGCATTCTAGCACTTTTTTGTGACTAGAATCTGGCCGTAGAAGTTATCGAGTGGCTGTATTATTTTAATTCAGTATGATGGTAAACATATAATATTATGATACTTGAAATTTTTTTAATTCTCTATAATTTCAGATGGCCTGTCACTAATTAGGAAGCTGCAGATCTTATCTGGCTTATTAAATTATAGAGTTCGTGAAAGCGCATGTTTTCTGGGTATTGTATTTTTGGTATTACATCTGCAGTATTAGATATTACTTGATATATTATTTGATAGCTCTTTGAAAGGTATACGATCTTCAAGCTCTGTCAAATAGATCCTCTTTTGGGGGAACTTGATTCCTCTTGCAGTGGCACTTCTTAATGGTAACAACGGTTTCCAAGGGATGTTTTGCGAGTGCCTATGTAATAAACAAAACAAAAAACTCCTTGTATGGTTTTGAAGGGATGTAATAAACTAAACAAAAACACCTTACATCATTATTTTTGTACCATGTATCTTATCTTATCCCAAGCATCCCTAGATAAACTAAAATTTTATATTATTTGATTTTATCATATATTGCTCCGTAGCGTTAGCACGGGCACTGTACTAATAATGGTAACAACGGTCGATGGAGCAGCTACCGATAGCGAGTGGCAACACCTGCATCAGTAATCAAGTATCATCACTTGTATTCATCTGCAGCTACACACCACTGCACACAATATGTAGAATGATTCCTCAGTAACCAACAAAATTGATGTTTACATATGAATAGATACTCATAACTCACCACAAATTAGTCTGTGGCCGGCGGGAATGCGCAAGTGTCTGCGCGACAACAGCGGAGGCCAGCAGCGCCTGCAGGGGAGCCGTCACCGGGGTCGAGGCCGCCGCTGTTCCTTGTGCCCGTGGGAGAGTCCCATGGATGATGACGGCTGGATCGGAGCAGGTGCCAGGGGGCAGAGATGAATGGATAATATTACCTTGGGCTTAGCGATGTTAGGGATGCTGGCACCCAAACTGGAAAAGAGAATGAAAAATGATCTCGGATCAGAAGGACGTGCGGGAATACATATGGAAAGAAACGAATATGCCGCAGCCTGCAGTGCAGCGGCGATCAAGGGAGGCGGCGACACCGTGCGGCGGCGATCAACGGAGGAGGCGTCGTTGATCCAGGAGGCGGTGTCCAGGACGTGGCCGAGCAGGGAGGTGTGCGGTGGCCTCGACCTAGCCAGGAGGCGGCGTCCAGGGCGAGGGCGCTAGCAGGCCGACCTGAGCAGGGAGGTGTTCGGCGGCTGAGCAGGGAGCTGTGGATGATTGGCGACGACTGGAACGGGCGCTGTTTTCGTCGGAGGAACAGGCGTGCTCGGGGGCGCTGTTTTCATCGCAGGAACGGGCGTGCTCGTGTGTCCGTTTTTGTCGGGGAAGGTTACGGCGCCAGCCGCCAGGAACCGTCCGTGCGTGGGTCTGCCGCAGTCGTCGCGGGGAAGGCTCGAGTCGTACGGGTGGGAGGATGAGGGATGATGAGAGAGAAGGAATCTATATTAGCCTTTAGCCTTTAGATTTGAGTGATTAGATTAGATCTGGAACCTAGTTTGAATGGATGTGTTTTTTGGGTACACAATCTTGGGTGGTTTTAAGAGAATTCATGACTGTTGGGGGTATAAATTTGGGTGGACTTAGAAAAGGTTGAAGTGGTGCCTTTAAGGGGTTGGAGATTGGAGATTGGAGATGGAGAGGAAATTGGAGATGGAGATGGAAACAGAGATGGAGATGGAGATTTTATGATTTAATCAGCATTATTTTTTAAATAGTAGGCAACATGCATGTTAATGGCAAGACACCTTCGACTATGTCTCTTGGAGGTGCTAAAAAAAGTAAGGTTGTGTACATGTATTTGATGAGGACACCAACTATACCACGCGTACTTCTACGTCATCTACATTCCAGGCGCCAGAAGACCTATCGCCAGAAGCTCAGGCGCCACCTACATCTACACCATCTTCTGGACCAGGGGCGTCACTTGAGCCAGGCCGTGATCCACCACCTCAGGCGCCACCTCTTGGGCCAATAACTCGGGCCCGTGCAAGAGAATTGAACTACATCATGTTATTGAAGAACGAAGGCCTAGAAGAATAGACGCCAACCCAACTAGAACCCATTGTCTGGGCGCCTAGGGTTGGGCACCACCAGGGGATGCGCCCTCCTCCCTGGCCGCCACTAGGGGCTGCGCCCCCTCTTCTCCCTTTGTTTAGATAGAGACCTCTATTCGTAGTTTTGTTTTACAAGTTAGCCTCTGCTAAATCGGATCACGCGCAAATACGCGCTGACCTCGTGTGTAATTTAGGACTCCACCTTCAAGTGATACATAGATTGCTCGTCTCTTATTCTTGTTCGTTTTTTTTATTACGTAACAGGAATTGATCTTCGTGATCAGGCTGATTTTGGTTCCGCGGGATCGGTAACCACAAGGAGTTGGTTCAGCGATTGCATTGACGCTTCGGGTTCGCTCGTCGTAGTCGGATTACGAGGGTCACCTCCCACATTGAAGTTATCCCCCACTCACCGAAAGATCGGGCACTCTATCTCTATCAGTATTCATAGGGATGAGTGTATATACGTGTACGCGAGCATCTTCAATTGTGTTGTGGTTCACAATTTTTTTGCCTTTTAGTTTTGATATCTATGTATTTATTAATCATATTTGATATGACTCTTCAATTTGGCCTAGTTTTATTTTAGTAGTGATATTAAATATAAATTCTTTGGGCTATTCTTCTGTCTTATCTTTCAGTCAGAACGGCCCCTGCCGTCACAAGATTTTGTTTGATGTTAACCATGGCTTAGGGGATTTGTAGTTCCTCTTGAGGAGCCAGCACGGCCATGCTCCTTCACGGCATTGCAAAAGCGATCAAGCTAGAGGAGATCACGCACATTTTGTGCTTCAAGCCATTGTATATCATGGATATGCATTGTTCAGTTTTAAAAAGTATTTTTCTTACTTCATATTTATCCTCTCACAGAACATGTTTTTCAGAATTTTTTTTTATCTTTTCTATTCATCCCTCTCACAGAACACACTTCCCAAAATAAGTATTTTTGTTTCCTTTAAAAACTAAACACGGGTGGAACCGTGTCCAATTATAGGACTTGTTAGTTCAAAACGTTGGTGCTAAATTAGTGAAATTTAGTAGCAGGTTGGTGTTTTCTGTGAGAATAACACGGTTACCAGTGTCCGAAGTTGGTGGAAAGTTGGGAAAGTAAACAAGGCCTAAGCCTCCCTGACTGATTGACGTGGCAGCTAGGCCGTGCCCAACGATGGAAGCAAGAGAGCCTAAAGAATTTTATTTTATAGTCTTTCTCTCACCTATTTATTGACTGGTCATACCTTCCTCTCTCACACCACCTTGACCTACCTGAAATCGCCTGGCTCTTGTTTGGTCGCTAGAGACACCTCTCTCTCTCTCCTGTTTTTATCCTCTCCACGTCACACGTCAGCTTGGTCAACATGCCACATCGATACCGAGGAGGCCAGGGCTGCTGCTTTTATTTAGAGTGGGTTTAGATTAGAAAGGATTAAAAAAACACTATAGATTAAAAAACATTATAGAGGGATGTGATGAATAAGAAGTCTTTAAGAAATTGGTCCTGGCCGAAGGTCCCTTGTGCTCGGTGACTCGAGGATGGGGGCAGAGGAAAACGAAGCGGCGGCGGCTGAAGGAAGAAGATGAATGAGGAAGACGAAAGGGTTGACCTTATATAGGTTTCGCCGGGGGTAAAAGAGGAAAGAGAAGGTGTTTGACCTAAAATGTTTGACCTAAAGATAAGGATCAAATAGTTTCGAGTCAGAATCGGATTCTTCCGCGAAACTAGGGAGGCATGTGTTGACACCAGATTTTAACAGGTAACCCCGGTGCCAAAAGAGAAGCATAGGTACAGTGTTGGAATCAGAGACCGAAGAAAGGTGCAGAACAAATCGGAATCGGAGTCCGATGAGAAGGACAGTTTGAGTCAGAATCAGAATCCGATGAGAGTTAGAATCGGAGAAGAGGATGATGGCGTGAAGGAATCCTGGGAGGTTACCAAGTTAAGCTTATAGAAGGACCGAAATAAAGAGTCGGTTATTTTTATAGAGTTTGAGTCGTAAACGGTTGTAATAAAGACCTTTTCTTTTGCGTCAAGTAAGTTTGTCGTATATGTTTAGGAGTTATTGTTATCAGGGTATAAAAGTCGACTCTGCGTGGTCATGGAAGTCTGTACACACCAATATCAAACAAACCTTTACACTTTTTTCGCATCTTACAATTGTCGGCTACTTCGCTATTTTCCTTTCACGAGTTCTTCGAGCACGCCAAGGGTGATCAGATCTCAGGGCTTGCCTCGTAAGTTCCGTCTTTTACCGAATAATCCTTAAGCTTTAGCAACCGGCATATCGCTGTTGCTTCGTTTAAGTTATTCAACAGTTATCGAATAAGTATTTAGGCTTTAGTAACCGGCGTATCGCTGTTACTTCGTTTAGATTTTATTCAACCTCTATCCAGCTTAGAATAGGCTTTGATCGGCTGTTATTTATACTTTATTATTGAATCCGATATAGCCGTTTAGATCTATTCTAAGTGTTGCTCTGCTTAGCTCGTTAAGTTACGTTTTAGTAATCTTACTCTGCTTTGCATCGGAATCGGCTGATCTAGCCATTTCTTTATTGTAGATCTGAATCCGTTTCCGATCTTGTCTTCATCGCTAAATTGGAAACCCAGCCGATTTCGCCATAACATTAACGTCCGATTTTCCTTGTCAATCAGCGGGTCAGATTGACTGGCACGCCCTGCACCATCGGCCACAGCTGATTTCGTGTGCTAGCACGTGAAGGTCTTTCCCGATTTTTGCGTTAACAGTTCTATAATGCATTTAATATGGAATGAATATCTCATGTACTCTCAACTACAAACTCTTCCTTTAGATGCACAACCATATGGTTCCATAACTTGGTGTCGAGCCCTTTTTACTAGCCACGCCCTTTTTACTAGCCATGCCCCCATACCCAAACCCGACTCCCTTCCCCATGACTCATGACGTCGAGCTCGACGTTAAGATATGTGGCGTTGAGCCCCTGCACGTCGGTGCCAGCTCAGCTTGCGAGGTTGCCCTTATTCCCAAACCCAACTCCCTCCCCTGTGACTAGGGATGAAAGTGGTATGGATATTTTCCATCCGACCGATCTACCGAAGGCCCTCAGGCCTTAAATGGTACAGTATGTATCTGCAACCAAAAAATCAATATCCATCTGTATTCGTATCCGCATGAAAAATTTAAATGTCTATTATAGATATGTAATGTATATCAATACCCGATAGATATCCGACCTATTTTGTATTGTCTGTATCCAAATCCGATCCGGCAAAAAAAATAAATATTTGTATTCATATCCGGACATATCTATCTATACCCGATCCGTTTTTATCCCTACTCGCGACTCATGACGTCGAGCTTGGGGCCAAGATCTGTGGTGTTGAGTCCCCTGCACGTCGGTGCCAGCTCAGCTTGCGAGGTTGGTGCTCGGCGCCACAACCCAATAGGATGAAAATAGATGCCAAAGGGATTCGATCTCGAGCCGATCCCTTATCCAGGCAGAGAGATTGATGGCAACCTAGTTGGGTTTGGATCCCAATCTTTTGATGAGAGCGATGGATAACTCGATTGGAAATCTGGTGGTGACGTTCACGACCCGACTACAGCCTTCCAGAGTTACGCCTTAGCGACCGATACATCGCATCCAATGGTTGTCGCGATCTTGTGGAAGCGTGACATCCGGCCACTAGGGCACTCATCCTGCAGGTAATCGAAGAACTGGCAAGAAGAAGTATAGAATAAGTACTGAAATTACTAGAATGGAATGAAAGGGTTTTCAATCTGAATCACAAACGAAATTGGGTTCCGAAGACATGAAGACGGGCGGTTGTTCCATCACACGCGCTCACCAACAGGTAGCAATGGCTAACTTGATCTAAACAAAAACCCAATTGTTTTTGGCGGCGGCTAAGGATTATTAATACAGAGGAGGGGGTCAGAGGGGTGCTGGGTCATCCTCCAACCCTAGGACGCATCCGTAATGGACTCAACTGGATACACGGCCCATGGGCTAAAATTACGGTTGAAAAGGACTTCGCAGTATTTCGATCATAGCGGCCGACTCGGAACAAATATGGATAGGGATGAAAGTGGGATGGAAAAACCCGTCCCGACCGACATCGTTTCCGTATTATGACACTGTTTCCTGACCGTTTCCGTTTTGAGAAAAAACATAAAAGTTGTTGTTTTTTAATAATTTTATAGCCTTATTTCACAATTTTTATTTCTATTACTTTCATAAATATAGGAAAATCCCGTCGCGACCGGCACCATTTCCGTATTTTAATACTGTTTCCTGACCGTTCCCGATCGTTTTTATCCCTAGATATGGAGGTGAGGTCAGACCGATTTGAAAGTAGATCTGATGCGCTTTTCATGAAGTACTTAAACGTCCAAAGCGGAGTTCGGATGAAGTCGGGGCGGCCGTTAGAATTTGTCGTTGTCCTTCCATCCGAATTCAGCTTGTGCAATGCTTCTCCCATTTGATCCACTGAGTAAAACCAGAGTGCACATGTCTCCATTCTCTAAATATGATGAACATAAGCTTGAAATGAACTTACTTGGTGGTAAGTTGACGAGCACGAGCGCGAGTCACAAGACCAAGTGGTGTTAACGTTGTAGGTGCTAGTGTATGTGTAGATGTATCGTTGATGTGGATGGCTATGCACAATCACCTGTACTAAACTGCATTTGCCTTTACTCTTCCGTCTAAAGAATTAAATCAGGTGCTGTCGATGCGTGAGGCGGGCATTGGCCTGGATCACTACGCGCAGCTTTGTTGCTTGGCCTAAAGTAAACACCAGTCGTACGCCTACTAGCAAATGCACGCTAAACTCATGCACCAGCCGGTCCATCTTTGAATATAAGCTTTCGACTATTCCAATTAGGCATTATAATAAGAGATGAATTCATATTTTATAGTAGAATATGGTACGGTGTGATTATTCTTGTTCTCTTGGTAAAAATTAAAACAATATAGATTTAATGAGTCTTTAACTAAGAGGATTTATGTAGACCGAAAGAGAATCTAGAGATCATTTGAGTGCTAATAAGAGAACAACGAGTTTTGAAATAGAATACAGGAGAGTGACTAGTTAGTGAAATAAAAAAGTTAACAAACCTAACAGGAGGTACGTGGAGGATGAGGTTAATGCTATCTCTACTCCTAAAAGGAGTGTAAGGGATGTCGTGTCCCCCGCTTCACCACGGCTTTACCGTGGTAGGTCTCCCACTTCACTACGTCTCCCCTCCAAATCATACCGCCTGCTGCAAATCAGACGACTGCATGGCTCCCATCCACGTCTTGGCTTCACCGTCGGCCTCCCCACATGCGATGTCGCCCCGCTCGCGCGATAAGTCTTCACCACGCGTTTTCGCCCCATCCATTCCTCCCAGCCGCATCTTCCGCGTCTTCGTTCCACAATCAACGGAAGCTGATCCATTCCATCGAGCAGCCTTCCCTCCACGGATCGCGCCGCGCACACTGTCATGCCCTCCCGCGGTTTTTTCGTCCGTTGCCCGCTCATCTCACCACGGTTGTCGCAAATCTCCGTTTTCCGCCCTCGATCTCCTTCCTTTTGTCGTCGGCCCCTTTCTTCTCCATCCCGGTACATCCCAAGTTCCCAACACGGGTGCCACCGCGCCGGTAGTGGTGGACATGCAGAGAGAGCCGGGGCTCAGCAGCAAATCCAGCGTGCTCCAGATAGTGTTGGACATGCATAGAGAGACGTGGCTCAGCAGCAAATCCATCGTGCTCCAGATCGCACAGCATGTCCGCAAGTGATTCCTTGCAAGGGCCATCGATCTTTCACCACACGCACGACGAAGCAGGACTACGGACGTCTCCAACTCAAGATCGAGCGGACTGCGGACGTAGGGCACTCGCGAATTCACGATCTGCTGATCTGCAGTCGGTGCTTCCTTGCTCAGATCCACACCAAAGGGTACCTCGTTCTCCTCCCTCTTTGTTGCTGCTCATTCCGATTTGCATATATGAATGCTAATCTTGATAAGTTGTCGATATATGCTGATTAGATTCACTTGTGCATGATTGATTCACTTATGTTGCACTTCTCTCCTGCTACCCGATGATCTCTTATTGACGGAAAGCACAGAATCCTTCAGAATTTTTATCTCAAGTTTCATACTTTTAAGTCAGTCATAGTATTGCATTTCTTTGATTATTTAAAAAAATTCACACATCATATTGGGACTTGGGAGTTATGTCCATATGTGTGGCACTTTAAAGTCTATTGTTCAAGAACAATGCAGATAGAATATATGCTGATATTTTTTGTTCATTTTGCAATGATCAATACTTCCTCGGTCCCAAAATAAGTCAACTTCTAGGATTTTTAGGACACAATAGTACTCATGAGGAGTGACATATATGCCCCCAAAATTATGCTATCAATTTTCACATTAATAATGTATATGCATATTGGGAAGAAAAACAATGTAATGCAATTAAAGGAGAATGTACCTTGGGAAGAAAATCAATGTATATATCTTGGGAAGAAATGTAATGCAATTTAAACAAGAATCACCTTAGAAAGGGGAAAAATAAGGCAATTCAATGTGCATGCAGTTAACTTTAGTTTGTCCAAAAGCTAAAAATGCATTCATTGTGCAACAAGTTTTGAAGTCTAAAATGCATTTATTTTAGGACAGATGGTGTACATGCTAAGATTCTTGTCATATGATAGCTGCATGGATTAAACATGTAATTGTTGCTTTTTGTTAGGTCCTAGGTGAACTTAATAGACATATGGTCTGTGCTGGATGGAATCTGGCTTTGCAGTAAGAAATTCTATTTTGTGCTGTTTTTCTAATGCTTAGTGAACAGGTGTTCTTTGAACAATGATATATCTATCATTCTATTTGTGCTTAGATAAGCTTTGTGATGTACTGATGGATGCTTGTTTATCTTTTTTTGTGCTTGGAGGCCAAGGTTTGGAGGTTTTCTCAACCAGCTTGGTTGAGATTTTTTTTAGTGTAGTGCCATGGGGGTGGTCTTTCCACTGAAGTTCCAGTTTATTTTATTTATTTTTTTGCTGTTTTAATTTAATAATTACATCCTTAAATTAACTACGTGTTGTATGTTCATGATTGCTTTTACACCATTATCTTTTGGTCATACTTTGTACATTATACTATAAATATTTTTTCACCCGTAGCAGCGCACGGGCACGAACCTAGTGTATAATAATATTAGTTGCCAAAATTACAAGGTAGCATGTACATGCCTCTTAATGGGCTTTTTATATAGAGAAAATATAAATAGTTTAAACTTATATATTATTCTATTATAGTAAAAACATTTGATAATATCCTTCGTGCTGAAGACCGGGCTTCGTGCCGAAGAGGAAGGTGAGAGCGCCCCCGTGGCGCTGGTGGCATGAGATCCATGACAACCGCGTGCTCCCGTGGCCGATTCGATGGGGAAGAAGCTCGGTCCGGCAGGTAACCCCGTGCATGTTGCGGTTGCGATTTCGTGATATTGCGGTAGCTTTGTTTTGGTGTTGCTAGAAATTTCGGGAGGTGTTGCCAGAAATTGATGCTGCGGTGGGAATTTTTCTCCACGCCAGCCTCCTTTAATATTACAAACATTGACTTTTTATATTAAAAAATATTTTATCCATATTTCAGCAGCTCTGTTTTAATGTTACAAGACCCCAAATGAGAGACATCCGATAGAGTTTTTTTTATACTGAGAGCTTTATTATTGATCAAAGGCAAGTTACAGATAGGACAGAGTATTCAGGACTCTGTAGTTGTTGCAATGCTACTCGAACTGGACATGGTTCCATATGTTCTACGTTTGAGCATGAGAAGATACATGAAGTGGTTGCCAAGACTAATTGTTTTGCTTGTGTGGCCAGCCTGTGTGCCGACTTGTTTGCTTCTCTCGGGATCTTGAAGTGGCTCCAAGGACTTTTAGTGGAGTGGTGTGAGATGTCCGAAATGATGTTCCTGATTCTCCAGTCGCTGCAGTGCAGGACCGGGTCTTCATGTTGCAGTGTTGTCACTAGCAGTTGGTTGTCAGTGAAAAAGGTGATCTGGTGAAGGTTGAGCTGTCTTGCTGCTGATGCCGCCAGGTAGGGATGAAAACGGATCGGATACGGACGGATATGCCCGGATACAAATACGGATATTTATTTTTTTGTCGGATCGGATTCGGATACGAAAAGTACAAAATATGTCGGATATGCATCGGATATTGATATACATTACATATCTACAATAGACATTCAACTTTTGTTATGCGGATACGGATACGGTCGAATATTGATTTTTTGGATCCGGATACGGTATGTACCATTTAAGGCTTGAGGGCCTTCGGTCGGTCGGTCGGACGGAAAATATCCATACCACTTTCATCCCTACCGCCAGGTGCAAGGCCTGAGCCTCTGCGTAGAGGACGTCCAGCGCCGTCGTGGATACTGCTTGAACGAGGATGGCATGCTGTAGAATGGATGAGTTGTCTCGGATAAGAATACCGAGACCAGCTTGGCAAGGGTGGTGGCGTGCCGGGTGAGGTTGGATCGCTGCATCAGTGAAGCAAACGATGGGGGGAGGTTGCCGCTGCTCGCCCTGCATTGGATTACATGGTTGGTGGTGTTGCTGTGGAGAGTAGTGTGATGGTGCCGCAGTCCCCTGTTGTTGTAGATGGTCATCGTCATCTGCAGATTCAGCAAGATGGATGTCTGCTGCAATGGAGTGTAATACTATTTGTATTGTACAGGATTTGTTGTTGAAGCGGAGATCGTTCCTTTCTTTCCAGATGAACCATAGGGTGGTGCATACCCTCTGTACTCCTGCATGTTAAAAGGAGGTTGTAGTATGTAGATTACCTGCTGTTGCACGCCCTGTGTACTTTGTGGTAGCTGATCCGGCCTGAGAGGAGGGGAAGATGCAAACCATACCGCCCTTGCAAAACTGCAATTGAAAAAAAGGTGGTTGTCCGTTTCTAAGAGACCACATCGCGTGCAATTTTTGTCTATGTTGTTGGAGAAGCGTGCAACTCTGTCAGCAGTGCTAAAGCATGTCGGAGAAGACGCCAAGCAAAAGCTTTGTAGCGAGGTTGAAGGGTTTTGTGCTTCCAGATGACGTTGAGAAGGGACAATGCTTGAGGGCTAATGCCTGGTGCCCTGAAGAGAGGTGGGGTCGTGGTTGGTGTTGGCGAGATGTTTGTGTGCCTCTTTGGCAATGCATTTACCAGATGTTGATGGTTTCCAACATAGGATGTCTGGTTTGTTGTGGGAGCAGATGTTAATTTGAGGATAAAAAGGAGGTGAATGCGTTGCGTGTCCCAGATTTTGGTATGTGAGATCCAAAGGTCAGAGACAATGTTTGGCAAAGGGGTTGCAGTGTGTGTCTTGTTGGTGTCTGTGCCTATGTGGATGTCGTTTCAAAAGGGAGCCCACGGTGTGTTCCAAATGATGGTGTTACCTTTGGAAATTTGTATGATCCAGTTTTTGTGAAGGTGGTGTTTGATTTTGAGAATGAAAGCCCCAGAAGAGGGATCTAGTTTGGTTTGTGGGTGCAGTCCAGAAAGAGGAGTTGTGACATTAGACCAAACAATTTTAAGGAGGAGACTTTTATTGGCGTGCTCTATTTTTTATGCCTAGGCCTCCTTTGTCTTTGGTTGGCAAATGTCTTCCCAAGCTCTGAAAGCAAAAGGCCTGGAAGAGTCCTCAACCTGAAGCCCCGCCCGCCAGAAATTCCGAATGATGGCATTGATTTTGGATAGGAATTTTTTTGAAGAGGACATGGGCCATGTAGTAGATGGAAATAGATGAGAAAACAGACTGTATGTAAGTGATGCGACGGGCATGGTTTAGTTTGTTAGCTTTGATTGTAGTGAGCTTAGTGAGGAACCTGTTGTAAATGAAATTGTAGGCACGGATACGGTTAGAACGGGAGAGGATGATGGGTGTCCTAGATGGATAGTGTTTAGCATTTCCAAAACGAGAACTCCACCAAGTATCCTGTATCCCGGCATTGCTGTTTGACCAAATCCGGAACCACAGCGGCGACCTGCGAGCTTCAAATAAACCCCACTTGCCATGTTTGTCCGTTCCAATTTCGTGCCGCCGTGTTGGAAGTCTGACCCACCGCACCACCGCCCGCTTTGTCCGTATCTTCCGATCCCTCTCCGGTCTCCGCAGTCCGCCGCAGTGGCGTCACAGCCATATCATCGCGAACGCGAACCGACCGAGGCGTCGGCGGGGCCAGTTGCTTAGCGTGTGTTTGGATGGAGGGACGGGACGGGATGGAATGTTCCCAATTTTTATAGTGTTTGGTTGAGAGTCGTAGGAATGGGTCCATCCCGAATAGGAAATATACCCTGCAGATCCGGGACGCCCCCGTCCGCCCAAAACGAGCGGACGGGGTCATCCCAGTTCGCCCCGGCGCATCACGTGAAGCGCTCCTGCGACGCCTGGTGCCGCATCGTCTACCGCTCACCACTCCTTCCCCGTGCGCGAGAAACAAGCAAGGGCGGCGGCGCATCTGGATCTCGTCGGTGCCGCTGCGGTTGGGGCGCCGCCGGCCGCTCGTCGCGGCTGGGAGCGTCGCTGCTCTTGGGCACGGCTCGTCCCCGCGGGACGTCGCTGCTCGTGGGTTGCGATTCGTCCCCGCCGGCCGTGTCTCCCGACGTGCAGTAGCGACGGGATCTTCACTTCCTTTTCCAAGGTAAAGAATCCTCATCTAGGCTGCCTTTATTTTGATCCATTGATTCCGCATGTTTGCTGCTAAAATAGATCGATCTGTTCTAGACTGCGTGAACTAATGATTGCATGAACTGATCAGTGAACTCATCTAGGCTGTGTGAACCGATCTGTGAAAATGCTACATGCATAGTCCTTGGTTCTTTTGGTAGTACCACATGAAAACTCTGAATCGTGATCTGATTCATGGTAATGCAAAAGTTATGCCTTGAACTTTCTATATATTTGTAAGGCATGAACTTTATTGTATTGTGGTGGCCTTCTAGGCTAAAACTTGATATTTTGTATCTTGCTGGCATGTGAGCCTCAGACTTGGTGCACTGTAAATATATAAAGCTTGTTTTTAGGTACTCTGTACTCTGGTATTGTAATTGTGGTTTGCCATGCTCTGTATATTTCTAAAAAATGTACAAGCGATTGTAATTATGGTTTGCCATGCTCTTTGTATTTCTAAAAAAATGTACAACAAATCTGGTTGTGTGCAAATATGATTGAAAGAGAAGAAAATCAAACCATACATAGATAGGGAGGTAATCTCACCATGCATGTTATTGGGGTAATCAGATTTACATGTCCCACCCCTATCCCTCAAACCAAACAAGAGATGGGATCATTCCATCCCACTTTTATCTTGTAACCAAACAAAAAACAGGGACGGTTTCATCCTTGTAACCAAACACTAGATAGGATCAGCTCATCCCAGAAAACTGGAATGGAACCATCCCATCCCTCCTAGTCTCCCATCCAAACACATGCTTAGCCGAGGAGGAATCGGGGAGCACCCGGCGCCACAAAACGCCATCCGATCGCCCGGAAAAGGAGAGGAGAACAAGACCCAGCAGGCTACCTCCCGCGGCAGTTCTCCAGCGAGAGCCCCCAGGCGCCCCCGCACCGCGCCACGCGCCCGCGCGGCTGCCCATGTGACCAACCTCCCGGCCGCCACGTTCCCCCGCGGCCGCGCCACGCAGCGTCCGTTGAATATTTCCACATCACCCCTTCTCCCGCCGCCCACCACCGAGGCAACCAGCGGAGCAGGTGGTGCTGATGATGATGACCCCCGCATCCCCATCCGCAGCTCGGGGCGCGGCCGGTGCTTGAGAGAGAAACAGAGATAGAGAGAGAGAGCGCGCGCGCACACACGCTGCCAAGCCCCGCGGCGCCCACATCGGCTGCCGCGTCGACTATTTTACTGCGCCCCGACGCGGCCGAGCTCGCCTTCTGTTCACCGCCCGCCGCTTTTTGTCCCCTGTGGGTTCGTCGCGTGGCCTGGTCTTCCCTCTCGTCCCGCCGTCTCGGCTCCCGGGCACGGGCGGATTGCAGTGTTCGCGCGTGGTTCTTCCAGCCCGTCCTGAGGAACAGCGAGAGCAGGGGCGGCGGCGGACGCAACGCAGGTCACTGGAACCGGGCACCGGCGGCCTGAGCGGAGCCTCTCGGCGATGGATATCACGGAGGTCACGGTGGTGCACCACGCGGCGCTCGTGCTGGCGGCGCTCTGGGTCGCCGCGTCCGCCGGCTGGGCGCACCCGGCGCTCTTCCTCGTCGCGCTCCTCTACATCTTCGCGGTGAGTGCGCATGCTCCGTCCACCGCGTCTGCCTCGGATCGATTGCGTTGATTGCTTCCTGCCGACAACCCGGCGAATTAGTCAACTCTGCCGCCCGTCTGTTTACTGTTTACATTTGGAACCTTGATTTGCGGTTCGCGTCTCTTCAAATTTTACGGCCTCTCTTCATCCTTGTTCTGAACTCATCTGCATTGTTATGCGTCGTCTGGTTAGAGCTTAGTAGATAGATTCGCCAATACGCTCTGTGTTTGGTGTGTTTAGATTGTAGGAAAAAACACTGTAGCATGAGAAGAACACATGAGAAAAACACTGCAGGGAAACGTGTTTTGTGAGGAAGGAATAGGGAAAAGTTGGAATGAATAGTGAAAAATTGGAATGAATAGTGAAAAGTTGAGAATCTGAACATGGCTTTGCCGGATCGGCTTTGCCGGATCGCTCATCGCTGTCGCATTGGACCAAGTCTTGTCTGACCAAAATGGGCCATGTGTCAGCGTTCATCAAAGCATGTCCTAATCATATTTAAGGTGATGGAGCCGTGGAGATATTCATCATGTTCCTAAGTTTTGCTGCGCTGATGGAAGGATGATGCACGCTTCCTCCCGATGCATTCTCTTTCACATCCAAGCGTGTGGATCTCTTTCACATCCAAGCGCGTGGAAAGAGTTTGGAAAGTAACACTAAAGTGGACTGCATGTGGGAAGAGATGGGGGAAGGCTGCCGTACTTATACTTTATACATGAACTAGATTGGCATCAATGTTTTTAGGAGTATACTATGTTTCATAGTTTGTTATCTTACATAATTAGAAAAAGTGGTGATCAAAACAAGCGTATGGGACAGTGGATGTGTTTCGAATAAATGTCCTTGGTATCACGTCCAGCTATGACATAGGTTTATACAATATACCACGTGTAAGCTAAAGTCAAGATTGGAATCTGTACTTATTATCCTTGGGTCAGCCAAGATAACTGGTATTTCTAGGAGGGAATACCGTCCTGGTGAACATTGGAGTCAATTTAAGAATGCACTAATACATTGTAGACTTATTATTGATTTTTTGAATCTTGTAAGGGTAATATACAATCAGTCAATTTAAGAATGCACTTTTCTCTATAGTAATACATACATTGTAGACTTATTCTGGATTATTTCAATCTTGTAACAGTAATGTTACACTGAACTGTATTCAGATTAGATATAGAGTAGTGGAGCAGTTGTGTAACATGGCGCAGTTAAGTAGTCTGAAGCAGTTGACATGGAGTAGTTAAGGTTGAAGCAGTGAAATTCAGTTACCGGTCAATGTTCCTTTTTTCTGTCTTTTTAAATAGGACATCAGGGTCACTGTTTTAATGTGTTACTTGAATCAGCCAAACTTGGCTATAAATTTGACTGTAAATTTGAATTGTTGTTTTCTTAGATTATGTCTATCTATGCTAACATAATAGCCACTAAAATAAGTTTGAATTACCACAATGTATTACAGACATCTTAGTACTTTCGACCAAAAAAATGCAGAGACATAATGATGCTGTGCACATCCAATGTTTAGTCCATATTTTTGTTTTCAGTCTTCCAATTACCTCATTCATAGCATCAACACGATTTTAGGTAAATGAAAGGTACACGATGAGACTAAGGAGAAGGCTACAGTATGAGGAAAGGAAATGTTCCAATCAGAGAAAGGTTGCCTATGATTTTTTTTTTCATTTATTTGCTAGTTGAGGTATCATTTTGATCAAAGTCTTCTTTCACTTCTTATTGCTCATTATATGTTTGGACCAGCTTCTCTCTGATGCAGAAACTGTCAGTTGGTTAAATTATGCCGTGGAAAAGATTTGGCCAGTTTGCATGGAGAGGGTTGCATCCGAGCAGTTCCTTTTACCCATATTCCCATGGTTCCTAGAGAAGTTCAAACCATGGACGGCAGTAAGTATGAAGTCTGAGTTGCTAGTAGTTTTCTTTAGATTTCTCAATTTCAGAAATAAACATGTAAATCGATGCCAGTAGTATGCTTATGAAACTATGATATATTGTTTCTATATGTTGTGGATGCCTTCGTGGGTCAGCACTATGAGTAGAGGAGGTTCAAGAAGCAGCAGCTGTAAGCTTCTCTTGCGGCTGAGTAGGAGGGTTTATCCCTTCATTATCTCTAGGTAGTTAGGATCGGCATTGATATAAGCCGATAGATTGGTTTAGATTGGGTTAAGCAGAAGTGATCCCAAAAGATCAGAGCCTCCGAGGGAGGGTGATCAGGGTTACCGAGCTTGTTCGGTTTGTTAGGATTCATCACATGTGTTAAGATTCATCTGTTCGTCTTTAATAAAGCCAACCTCTATCATCTTTGGTATTTAGAGCCATCTCCTGCGCCTGATGCACCCTTCCCTGCCGCCACCAACACAAGCTGCTACCATGCCACCACCACATCCCACCCTCCCAATCCCCTTAGCCGTCATGGTTGAGCCCACCACCACCTAGCTGAAGGAGATCCTCAACACCCTCGTCTCCAAGGTCACCTCGGTGGAGGGTGAGATCTCCCGCCACCGAGCTGAAGGAGATCCTCACCACCCTCGTCTCCAAGCTCACCTCGGTGGAGGGCGAGATCTCCTTCCTCAAGGTTGACCAGGCCCGCCTTCATGTCGGCGTCAACAATGTCCAGTCCTCCCACCAGGACACATCCGAGACGTCCGCCGCTAGGCACGCCAAGGACAAGTAGGTCGCCGGCGCCGCCACCATGACCCTCACATCCTCCGCGCCGCACAAGCTCTACTTTCCAATGTTCGACGGCTCCTTCGACTGCATCACCTAGGTTCACTGCTATGAGCAGTTCTTCCGCTAGGCGCAGTCCACCGACAACCTAGCTCGCCACGTACCACCTGTAGGGCCCCGCCTAGCAGTGGTACTATGCCCTCGAGCGCAACCAGGGTGTTCCGACATGGATCGGTTCGTCGAGCTCGTCAACCTCTGTTTCGGGCCGATGACGTGCAGCAACCCGCTCGGCGAACTCGTCGATGTCTGACGCACGGGTTCGATCGCGGACTACCGGGAGCAGTTCCTCACGCACCTGGCCCGATGCAAGGACGTCATCGAGCAGCAGCAGATCTCCTGCAAGGACGTCAGAGCCGCAGCAGATCTCCCTTCACCAACGGTCTCGGGGACCCCCTCAAGAACGACGTCAAGCTGCAGCGCCCCACGTCGCTGGAGGACGGCTGAGCCTCACACGTGTCCCCAGCCGTGCCAGCCCTACCCGCGCCCCGACCGCGACGCAGACTCCCCAACGATTCGCCACGGGATCCGCCACTCCAGTCGCCAGCGCTACTCCATCATCTGCGTCGTCACACCCTCGTCCGGCACCCGACGCGAGAAGCTCGCGCCTCACGCCAGAAGAGACGGCACGCCGCCGCGAGGAAGGCCACCGCTCCTCGCCGAGTTCGGTGCCATCTTCGACGAGCCACAGGGCTTACCACCAGCGGGTGCCACTAGGTGCTCATGCACCTGTACAATATTGCCGGAACAACGTTTTGCACCCACCACGGCCACTTCGAGTTCATGGTTATGGTGTTCAGGCACACTAACGCGCCGTCCACATTCCAAGCTTTGAGGAACGTGGTGTTGAATGACTATCTTTGCCGCTTCGTCTTGGACTTCTTCGACAAACCCCATCTACAGCGCCATCTGGACCGAGAACCTCCAGCATGTGCGTGCGGTCTTCCAGGTGTTGCAGGCGAGTCGCCTCTTCCTCAAACGGAGCAAGTGCACTTTCGGTGAACGGGACGTCGCTTATCTCGGCCACATCATCTCGAGCCGCGGCGTTCGCATGGATCCGGCAAAGGTTGAAGCCGTCGCCGCCTGGCCAACTCCCACCACGGTCCAGGCGCTCCGCGGTTTCCTCGGCCTCACGGGGTACCACCGCAAATTTGTGCGGGAATACGGCGTTGTGGCGCGGCCGTTGTGACACCTCGGGGACTTGCTTCGGTGCGGTTCTACACCAAGACGACAGCCGCATCGCCTTCTACATTCCGCCGGTGACTCCGCAACACTCCAAGCTCGCCGCTTACGAGCGCGAACTGATCGGGCTTGTCAAGGTAGTCCGCCATTGGCGCCTGTACCTGTGGATGCGGCCGTTCATCGTTTGCACCGACCATGATGCCCTCAAATACTTGCTGGACCAACGACTTTCCACCATCCCGCAGCATACTTGGGTAAGCAAGTTATTTGGGTACGATTTCACTGTTGAGTTCAATCCAGGCAAGACCAACACCGTGGTGGACGCCCTGTCCCGCCGCAATGAGGAGACCACTGCCGTCCACACGCTCTACTCTCTGGCATTCCGCATCTTAGATGACTTCCGGCGCGAGGCGGAGCACCTACCTGACCTCGTTGCCGCCCGAGAGAAGCTCACGAGCGCGGAGGCGACTGATGCTTGGACAGCCATCGACGTGCTGGTCCTCCATGTTGGCCGCGTCTTCGTCCCGATGGTGTCCGCGTTGTGGCCACGGATCATGGTGCGGGGCACGAGGGCGTCCAGAAGACCTTGCCACCGCGCCTCCTTCAAACCCTAGGTCGCGCGCCTCGTCCGCAACTACATCAAGAGTTGTGCGGTCTGCCAACGGAACAAGACGGAGCATCTCCATCATGCAGGCCTCCTCCAGCCTCTGGAGGTGCCATCCTCTATGTGGGCGGACATTGCCATGGACTTCATGGAGGGCTTCCCAAGAGTCGGTGGCAAATCCGTTGTCAAATCCGTTGTCCTCACCGTCGTCGACCGCTTCTCCAAGTATGCGAACTTCATCGCCCTCGGCCATCCCTACATGACGATCTTGGTGACGCGCGCCTTCTTCGACAACATCGTCCGCGTTCATGGTGTGTCGTGTTCCATCGTCAGCGACAGGGACCCGGTGTTCACCAGTGCCTTCTGGATGGTGCTCTTTTGTCTCATGGGCGTACAATTGCACCTGAGCACAACATTCCATCCGCAAAGCGATGGCCAGTCCGAGGTCACCAACCGAATTCTGTCAGTCTACCTTCGTTGCCTCGCCGACGACAGACCTAAGAGTTGGTTGCGGTGGTTGCCCGGGGCGGAGTTTTGCTACAACACCTCCTTCCAGATGGTGATCAAGACAACTTCGTTCCAGGTGGTTTATGGTAGCCCGTCCCTGGCCCTCATCTCGTACGATCCCGACCTTGGAAAGGTGCCGGCGGTTGATCAGCAGCTGCGGGACCGTGACGCCTTTCTTGCTGGGATCAAGGAGGGCCTGCTGCACGCCCAGGATCTCATGTGCACCCAATACGACCGTCACCATCGGGAGGTGGTGTTCCAGGTTGGTGACTAGGTATGGCTGTGGCTTCATCAGTGCCTCGCCGCTTCCATCACTAACAAGTCTGCTGGCAAGTTGGCCCTCCGCTACTATGGTCTGTTCCGCGTCCTCGAACAGATTGGCTCCGTTGCATACCATTTGGAGCTTCCTTCACGCGCTAGGATGCACTCGGTCTTCCATGTGGTGTTCTTAAAGAAGCATGAGGGCGCACCGCCGGGGGAGATTGTGCACCGCCGGGGGAGATTGTTCAGCTGCCGCCCATTCAACATGGTCGGGTTCTTCCGATTCCGGCCGGCATTATTCGTTCTCGGCTCAATCATGGCAATTTGGAGTTGCTGGTCAAGTGGGTTGGCCGTTCTGCTGGCGATGCTACATGGGAGCTGATGTCCGAGTTCACTCAGGTACCCGGATTTTCATCTGAGGACAAGCTGTTTCACCAGGAGGGCGGAAGTGTTGTGGATGCCTTTGTGGGTCAGCACTATGTGCATCGGAGGTTCAAGAAGCAGCAGCCACATGCTTCTCTTGTGGCTGAGTAGGAGGGTTTATCCCTTAATTATCTCTAGGTAGTTAGGATCAGCATTGATATAAGCCGATAGGTTGGTTTACATTGGGTTAAGCAGAAGTAATCCCAAAAGATCAGAGCCTCCAAGGGAGGGCGATCAGCCGATCAGGGTTACCGAGCTTCTTCGTTTTGTTAGGATTCATCACACTTGTGTTAAGATTCATCTGTTCGTCCTTAATAAAGCCAACCTGTATCATGATGATAGTTGTATGGCTTATTGTTACATCCATTTATATTGTTTTTGCAGAAGAAAGCAGTTATCCAAAGCCTTTACTTGGGTAGGAACCCTCCAATGTTTACAGATATTAGGGTTGTTAGGCAATCAACTGATGACGATCATTTGGTATGTACTGTCCTAAGATGTCCTTCCTGGGTAATTCATCGTTGTATGGAACATGAAGAGGTTTCTCATTTATGCATATCTGCTAGGTTCTGGAGATAGGGATGAATTTTCTTTCAGCTGATGATATGGATGCACGAATGGCTGTACAACTAAGGAAGAGGTTAGGGTTTGGCATAACGGCAAACATGCATATAACTGGAATGCATGTTGAAGGGAAGGTAAGCATCCTATATAACCTCTCTCAGTTTCTCTAGTCCTTAATGTGTGAGTGCTTTGTGTTGAAATTTAAGTGGATTGCCCACATTTCCCTATCAACTTAATCTTTTGGGATGAATTAGTTGGTGCCTGCAACTGAATACTTCGAACAGTATCTACTGAGCTCCTATTGTTAGGCAGACTAATAAATGTGCATTATAACTGAGCATCTAGTTCGATCAGGTAACAAATAATTCTGCAAAAGAAAAAGGTGCATGGGCAAGAAAGATTAATCCAACCATGAAGAAATGAAAGGAGAATATTTTATGTTTGTTTCCTTGATCTTTATGAGATTGCATGCATGAGATTTCTCAGATTGTGTTGTGTTTACTAAACTTGTCTAGGGCTTGTGTGCAGGTTCTGGTGGGGGTGAGGTTTCTGCGACAGTGGCCATTCATTGGGCGTGTGAGAGTGTGCTTTGTTGAGCCTCCATATTTCCAAATGACAGTGAAACCTTTATTTGGTCATGGACTTGATGTGACGGAACTCCCAGGAATTTCTGGATGGCTTGTAAATATGCCTGTTTTAGTTTATTATTTTCGTTACAAAAGAACAGTTACCTTTTTGTTGTTTTCATTTAGATGTCATTATATTTTTTTTTGGCACTTAACTTCCTTGGATCTTTTAAATTTTGCAGGACAGGATGTTGGATGTTGCGTTTGGGCAGACCCTTGTTGAGGTTAGGTTTCTGAAGAAACTCTATTGTGAAGTTCCTATGTTTGTTGCATCAGGTGTAACATTATGACCTTTTATCGACCACATTTTATCAGTATTGGTTCATCAGTTATTGAACAAAGAGGATCAAGAGAAGTAGAGAACATTCTTTTTACCTGCATCTGTACCATGCTAGCCTCATTTCAATGTTATATGGACACACCTGCGAAATCAACCTTTTACCTGGCTGAGGGGTTATTTGATAGTGCTTTTTCTGTAATATCTTATATCGGATCTCTTTTTTCTTTTTGCAGCCAAACATGCTAGTTATTGATCTGGAGAAGTTTGCCTCAGAATCAACAGGTAAATGCTATAAATTTCTTGGTGTGCTGCAATTTGGTTTTCAAATTTGTATACTGGTTATCATTTCATTTTTTTTAAAAGAACTTGTGACACATAAGTTATTAGGCTAGTTTGCCAGTTTGTTCAACTGATTTAAATGGGACTTCCATCACAACAATCATGTTAATGTGGTTTCATGCTCTATTTCATACTGTATTTCCCTTGCCTATGTTTCACGCTGCTCTACTCCTATGTGAAATGTATGAATTTTTTTTAAACTTAATTTTCATATGTATCAGAGAATTGGTTTAGTGTTGATGAGAAGCCACCTATTGCACATGCTCGGGTGGAGATCTTGGAAGGTGCTAACATGAAGCCATCTGATCCAAACGGTAATTGGAGGATATGAAACGTTAAAGAAAAGGAGTCACTGTTAACTTTATGACAAGAACATCCAGATTTGTAGTTGGATTACATTCAGTAATTCATAGTTGTATCCGTGTACAGGTCTAGCTGATCCATATGTTAAAGGGCACCTTGGACCCTACCGTTTCCAGACGAAGATCCATAAGAAAACTCTTAACCCGAAATGGCTCGAGGAGTTTAAAATACCAATTACTTCATGGGAATCACTCAATGTTCTTTCTCTTCAAGTCCGAGATAAGGACCCCATCTTTGATGACACACTGGGGTGCGCCTCTTCTACCTATTTTTCTTCTTTTTTGTCTAATTGTATGTTGTACTTAAGGCCGCAATTAATTCCTTTAATTACACATCATCAAACACTTCTAATTGCTTTAACTATTACAATTATCTTAGAACTTATATCTTTCTTTTAACCCACGTAGCGATTGTTCCATAAGCATCAACAAATTAAGAGGTGGACAAAGGCATGATATATGGATTTCACTGAAGAATATTAAGACAGGAAGGATGCACATTGCTGTAACAGTACTTGAAGAACAAAATGAAAAGGTGAGATCAGATTTGACTTTGTCCTGGTGGTCGACCAGTTTGCAGGGTGGAATGATGTTTTTTTTGTTATTGGCTCAACTATGCCAGGATTACTACAACAATTTGTGCTCTACCCATGGCCCATCTTGTTCACAAATTGTCTGCATTGCTTTTAGGTTCCTAATGATGAAGAAGAGCAGGGCGGAACACCCAAAAAGATGGGCAAAGCTAGCACACCGAGGTCAAGTTTTTCGTCCAGGACCAACAACGAAAGCGAGTCCTCCGATGAATTCCGGAAGATGTCTGATGAATTTGAGCCTGTTGACATCGAAGGGTCAGAAAAGCCTGATGTTTGGGTACATCGCCCGGGCAGTGACGTCACCAGTACATGGGAGCCCCGGAAAGGGCGTCCTCGGTGCCAGGATTCCAAAATCCAGCGGGAGAACGATGCTTGCAGTGATAGCCCGAGGTCATCTGTGTCAGAATCTCACAGAAGTGACTCCAGTACGGAAGAACCCACAAGTGGGAAATCGCACCGTCACCTCCACAAGGTCAAGAAGGGTTTGGGCAAGCTAGCTGGAGCAGTGTTCCACAGGAGCCCGAAGAAAGAGACTGATGATGAAGCTTCCCCATGCGTGACACCTCACATTAACATTCATCCTGTTGGAGAAAGCAGAGTATCAGTAAAATATGTGGTCGATCAAGATCCTGAGAGCAACACAAACGGGACAAGAACAGATGAGCAGCAGCATTCAAGCCCTGAGAGGGAGGAGTTGAACAGTCCAACCAAGAGGCACCTGAGGAAGAAGGCAGCTCACATGGTCAAACATGCGGGCAAAACAGCTCATAACCTGAAGAGCATGTTCAGCAAGAAAGGCCTCGACAAGAGCAAAGAAGAGTGCCAAAGTGACGAGGAAGGTGATGTTGTTGCAATGAAAATAGACGGGGTGGGAGTTAATCCACCTGTACCGAGCAACAATGCCGTTGATCCACCGGAGTCTGTGGCTGATAGCAAGGGCGACGTGCAGTAAAACGTAGTGTAGTTTCTGGTGTATATGGAAATGACCTTGGTCTTTGCCTGTGTAGGGTAGTAGGTACTCCAGTTACCGGATATATAGCCCCCCTGACAACAAATAGATCTTGAAAAGTGCTAGGTTGGTCGAGGGTTTCTGAGTGTCCTTGACCTACGGTTTTTGGCGTGTAAATATTTTATGTAGATTCCTGAAACAGGAAATGTTTTATCATGGCTTAAATGCAAGAGTTGGGCATACCACACATGTTGAGTGGGTACTGTCCGTCGACACTTCCTATTTACAGCCTGACGACACTTCTCTGAACAAACACAAATATAGGTGTGATTTTTTTTTTCGAGAGTACGTAGGAGAGCTAAGTATCTTTGTATTAAGAAGAAGAAATTATAATTGTCTATTAAGTATCTTTGTATTAAGAAGAAGAAATTATAATTGTCATGAAATACGTGAGGCTATTACCAGGCGTACGCACACGGTGCACACGGTTTATAAATAGATACTAAAACCTTTTCTTTTCGGACACAATCAACAACCGAGATTGGGGCCAATCCACGCTAACTACAGGGAGCCTGACGTAACCGCGACTGGCCACCCAGCTAGGCCGAGGTGGTGAACTGTGCAATTTTTTCCTAGGCCATTAGAAATTATTACAACACATTTTTTATGTGTCATTCAATATTAGTTCATTATTTATAAGCCATTAGTTATATTCAAAATTAGATCATCATTTATATGCCATTAGTTATAATTTTTTATCCTATGTGTCATTGTCGTTAAATGGGTAGATGAAAAGACAAAAATAGCCCCCTTCTTTCTCTCCCATCGCTGACGTGCGGGGCCCACATATCAGGTTCATCTTCAACATCTCTACCTACCGTCGCCAATGTCGTGCGTGCCCTGGACCTAAAGAGACCGACCCCGGTCCTGACCACGAGGATGGCTGACACAGTTGAAGGGACCTTGACAGCCTAAGAGAGGTTGAGTTAGGTGTCTCAAAAAATTAAGGCTTCCGATTGCAATATGAAAACCTATTTCAATTTCTATCTAAATGTGCTCTAGGTTTTCTCTATGTGTTGCTATCTCTACCACGGCAAAGTTTTGCACCCTAGGTCCAATTCTATACTAGCACGACAAGTCTAGGAAAGTTGAATGCGGAATATTGTGCAAGTATGAAATGCAGAAGGTAAAAGGGTAGAGAAGAGTAAACTCCCAGCACGACAATTTTTACCGAGGTATCAGAAAGCTCACGTGCTTTCCACTAGTCCTCATTGTCCGAGCCCCTCTTAAAGGGAATGACCGCGCAAGGACATAACTCCCCGGTCGAGTAATTCCGTAGGTGACCATGAGACTTCTCCACGCGTAAGTGGGTCTCCGCTCGTCCCTCCCTGAATGCACAACCTTTACTTGGTAGAACTTCGGCCAAAATGTCAAGGGCTTCTCCTCCCTTACACAATCATCGGCAACCTCTCCGCAAACTCAGTTGGAGGGTTTCGCAAAACTACAAGCACCAGATTACAACACTTGGTGCGCGTAAGCAACAGATAGAACAAGAGGTATGCAAGCCTCGCTAAACTCTAGGCTAAACAACTAAGAGATGCACTAATAGACCTAGACTAGCATTAATCACTTTGATAATCATCTATATCTTCTAATTAGCACTTTGGTGGATTGAGCACTTCAAAATTTATGGAACACTTGCATCTATCTTCTCTGAACTCAAGCACACTTGAAATGACCGTGAGATGGGGTATATATAGCCCAAACCAAAGAACTAGCCGTTATATAGTCGTTGCACACTTTCAAGGTAGGACCGACTGATTCGGTGCCCCCTCCTTGCTACCACCGAATCACTCGGCGGAACTTCAACATTTTCATTCCAGTGATTCGATACTTTGTAACTTTTGTTTCAACATTTCATCTGCGTAGTCTCAACAAATCACCGACTGATTCGGTGCCCCATCCTTGCTACCAACGAATTAATCAGTGGCTCTTCAACATTTTGATTTCACTTATTCAACATTTTGTAACTTCTATTTCAACATTCACCGACTGATTCGGACCCCCTTTCATGTCACTACCGAATGAATCGGTCTTCCCCCAAATCATACAATATCGAACTGCATTTTCTGGGTGTAATGACCGTCTGATTCGATCTTCCCCATATGGTACCACCGAATCAAGTGGTGGCATTGTTTATCATGGTTCCATTGTTTTAACGTTCTATAACTTCTGTCCCAACATTGTGTAATGAGGACATGGCACACATGCATACGACCATGTTTGGGTCATGCATTAGTGTAGGAGGAGTCTAACAAGATTGTCCAAGTCATGAAGAAGACCTAATGCTAATCCAATTCGAGTCACCAAGGTGGAGGCCCAAAACACCTCAAGTTCGAGTCCATCTCGGAGTTCACGAGCAGCCCATGATGTTTTCGTCGCCACAGCCACATACGGAGTCCGTTTTGGGCGTTCTATATATGGATGGAAAGCTAAGGAGACACACTTTCCAATGGCACCGGTCTAATGCCAAAACTCCATCTCAGTCAACGGGAATCATCGAAGCAAGCAGACGTCCAGAATCTGCCATGGTGCTGCGCCGCCGTCTTTTGGGCCATTGGCCCGTGTATCGTATTGGAGTCCATAGGGGCATGACCAGGGGGTAGGCCACGCCCTATCCCCTATATATTCAGTAGCTGCCGCCACATTAGGGTTTGAGTTTTGTTTTATAAGTTAGCCTATGCTAAACCGGATCACGTGCAAATACGCACTGACCTCGTGTAATTCAGGACTCCACCTTCGAGTGATATTGTGATTGCTCGCATTATTTTCATGTTCGTTCTTCGATTGCGTACAGAAATCGATCCTCGTGATCAGGCTGATCTTGCACCAGCAAGGTCGGTAACCATCGGGAGTTGGTTCAGCGATTGCATTGGCGCTTCGGGTTCGCTCGTCGTAGTCGGATCGTGAGGGTATACTTCCACCAAATCAAAGTTATCTCCACTCACCGAAAGATCGGGCACTCCAGCTCTATCAAGTGGTATCAGGATTCCAGGTTGATCGGTGAGTTTATCGAGTGTTTTTTCTTTCCTACAGTCAAAAAACCCTAAACAAAAATTATTATTCAGGTTAGATCATTGTCCCAGCACCCTTTTGAGCCTTGTACTTTCTTTCAATAATTTGTATTGTTGAATTTGTGTGCTTAAGCATTTAATTATTGCTGGTTACATTGTGTCTATCCTCAATTTTTTTTTCTTTTTTTCATCCATCCGCGCCGCCATCAACTCCTTTTTCTTCCGCACCACCAGCCCCCTCCGTGCATCGCGCTCTCCTGGGATCACACGCCTTCTGCCTCCCTCCCTGCCTTGTGTGGCGTTTCCTCTTTTGGAAAGTCAACACCAAAAAAAACAAGAAAAAAAAGAAGACGGAAAGCACGCAACAGGGAGTGCACACCACATCCCCTGCCTCGCACCTTTTCCTGGTCGTGCGCGGTTGCTTCCCCTCGATCACCCTCCCAAGCTCGCATCCTCCTATTTTTCCTGACTGGTTTTTATTTGGAAAGTCCAAACAGAAAAGAAAGAGAAAGTACAAATAAAAAAAAAAGAACGCAGCCAAGCGCCGCCTCCGTGGGTCGCGCGCGCCCTGCATCTCGCGCCCCCCTTGGTCGCGATAATCTCCAGGATCACGCGCCTGCTGGATCGCCCTCCCCCTTTTTCTTTCCTGTTTGTTATTTCCTTGGGAAAATAAGCAAAAGAAAAAAAGAAACAGAAAGAGGCCACGGACCCCCTGGCTCGCGGGCTCCCCCTGGCTCGCGCGCCTTCCATCGCCGGCCACGCGCCTCGGCAGGAAGTTTCCTTGGTTCTTTTTTTTTAATTAAGGACCGTTCAAACCAAAAAAAAGAGTAAAAAAAAAAGTAAAAGAAAAGAGAAACAGGACACCGATGGCATTATCCCTGGTCGCGCTGACCCCTCCTTGGATCGCGCACCTTTCTGGTTGGGGCCGATTTCTTTGGCAAGGGCCAATTTCCCTCCCGTGTTGTTTCCTTTGCGTAAGTAAAAAAAAAAAACAACGAAGCAACAGCCTATCTCCTGATCGCACCGCCCCTCCCTGGTCGCCACCAAAGCTTAGGCTGTGTTCAGATTCATAAAAATACTTCTCCAACAAATTTTTTTTATTCATCCCACTCACAGAACACGTTTTCCAGTGCACTATTCATCTAAAAAAGTACTTTTGACTTCCAATCTGAACACAGCCCTAGTCGGTTGCCACCAGGGTCCAACACTCCTCTTTTTTTTCCCTCCCTCTCATTTTTTTTCCGGTTACACTTTGTCTCCAGCAGCTCTTGTTACGTGTTTAGCACTATTATTCAACTTTGCATTATTGTTTAATTGTGCTAACCCTTGAATTGAGTGCAGCCTACCCAGAACTACACATATTTCTCCGACGAGCAGACCTTTGTTTCTCCAGGCAATCGCTCCTCCAATCTCTCGCCGGTACGACTTGTGGTTGCACTTCACCCCTATGCGTTTGGTAAGAACGTACAAGAATTTGATAACAGCATTGTAGCGAGCGTCTTGTGAGCCGTTACACCCTTGTCATATTGTTGTCGTCGATTTTGTTTTGTGTTTGCGCTAACCATGGCAGGAGACGTCGACGGCACCATGGATGACCAGCTGCACGACATGCAGACGCAAGTTGACGGACTTGCCGCGAACATGAAGACGACGGACGTACGGCGTGATTCGACGATCACCTCGATGAACAAGCGGTTCGATCAACTCGACGTCGCACAGACGGCCATTAATACCACACTCAACACCATCGTGGCACGGCTCGATGCAATGACCATACGATCACAGAGTTGCAGGAGAATAGAGATCGCCGCGGTGATGCCCACCGTGTGGTACGTCACCCAGCTAATGATTCATTTGCTAAGAGTCAATTTAATATACCATCTTATAATGGCAAATATGATCCTGCTGTATATCTTGATTGGGAATTAGAGGTCGAACAAAAAATTTTCATGTCATGATATTCCTGCTAGTGCATAAGTTAAAGTTGCTATTAGTGCATTTACTGATTTTGCTTTACTTTGATGGCATGATTATAACAAAAAACACCCCACTGCCACTCCCACCACTTGGGCTCAATTAAAAGCTGCTATGCTATATAGATTTGTTCCTTCCTATTATGCCCGAGAGTTGCTTAATAAAAATGAAGCGTTTTCAGCAAGGTCAACAATCTGTTGTGGAATATTACCGGGAACTAAAAAAGTGTATCATTCGTTGTGGTTTATGTGAGACGGACGACACTGTTATGGCATGTTTTCGCGGTGGTTTGAACCGCGAAATTCAGGAGATCCTTGATTGTCACGATTATGCTGATATGACCACATTGTTTGAATCTGCTTGCAAAGCTGAATGTGCAGTGCAAGGACGCCGCTCGAAGACATATCCTCACTCTTTTGCAGGACACAACCCGTCATCCAGCGCAGTTATTACTCTTCACATGCCATCCACGACTAGCACTACACCGCGCGAGAGCACAACCACACCGGCAGCATCCACGACCACAGGCGGTGCTCCTTCCACAACCTCATGTGCAAATTTTGAACCATCACTTGACAATGCACCTATTGCTCTTATTGACATTGAGAGCAACGGTCCTGCTCCAGGTGCTCCACTCACGTCTGGTGAGACTTCTTCTGATGTGCTGAATTTTTCCACAACCCATGATATCATAGATCAATTGTTAGTGGACCCTGTTCTTGATTTGTGTGACAATACTTTTGTTGTACATGCATTAAAACCACACACTTGTGCTGAAATTAAACATGCCATTGATATTTCAAACACGACCGATGAGCTTATGATGTTGTCTTCTTTACATACTTTGGGTTACATTGAATTTGATGTTTTGTGTAATCTAGATTGTTTGGAAGAAAACATTTCTAAATATGCTGAATTGCCATGGTTTTCTAGACACACATATCATGCTATTGGCAAATATAACAACAAAGGAGAATATATGATACATCGAGTGTATATTTGTGAAAATCTGAGCTATTCATTTGTTGTGCCCAATTTTGATCCCCTAGAGGGCAGCCATCCTACACATATTAATTTACCTTCGTCTAGCTCAGTTTTGGTGAAGCAAGTTTTCTCCCAAGAAGGGGAGCATTGCTATTCGCTACACATCCCTGCTTTGTCTTTTGTTGGTACTAATCTTTTGCAGGATAGTGTTGCCAAACATTGTGTGTCGTCCGATCAAGAAGCCTACATGTTTGCTAAATTTTCTATGCGAGATGACACATTCGCCAATTTGAAACATGGTGAATTTCCTCCTCACAATAATTTGGATTTCCTTTGTTTTCGAAACCCCATTCTCCCTAGTGTTGTGCAGGATCGGTTCAACGTACAATTGACACCGAGGACGACTTTTCCTCAAGAAGGGGAGGATGATGAGAACATGCAGGATCGGTTTCAAGTACAATCGACGCCAAGGATGGCTTTTTCTCAAGAAGGGAACGATGATGAGGACATGGCACACATGAATACGACCATGTTTGGGTCATGCATTAGTGTAGGAGGAGTCCAACAAGATTGTCCAAGTCATGAAGGAGGCCCAAAACACCTCAAGTTCGAGTCCATCTCGGAGTTCAGGAGCAGCCCATGATGTTTTGGTGGCCACGGCCACATACGGAGTCCATTTTGGGCGTTCTATATATGGATGGAAAGCTAAGGAGACACACTTTCCAATGGCGCCAGTCTCATGCCAAAACTCCATCTGAGTCAACAGGAATCATCGAAGCAAGTGGACGTCCAGAATCTGCTAGGGCGCTGCGCCGCCGTCTTTTGGGCCGTTGGCCCGTGTATCGTATTGGAGTCCATAGGGGCGTGACCAGGGGGTAGGCCACGCCCTATCCCCTATATATTCAGTAGCTGCCGCCACATTAGGGTTTGAGTTTTATTTTACAAGTTAGCCTCTGCTAAATCGGATCACGTGCAAATACGCACTGACCTCGTGTAATTCAGGACTCCACCTTGGAGTGATATTGTGATTGCTCGCATTATTTTCTTGTTCGTTCTTCGATTGCGTACAGGAAACGATCTTTGTGACTAGGCTGATCTTGCACCAGCAAGGTCAGTAACCATCGGGAGTTGGTTCAGCGATTGCATTGGCGCTTTGGGTTCGCTGGTCGTAGTCGGATCGTGAGGGTCTACTTCCACCAAATCGAAGTTATCTCTACTCACCGTAAGATCGGTCACTCCAGCTCTATCATTGTGTCTGCTCAGTCTCACCAATTCACCCTTCCAGAGTTTTGATTGTTGCACATGACCAGCTAAAATGTTGAAGCAGTGCTACCAATATGTTGGGAGAAATGACTTTTCAATTTGGATGACTATCATTTGGATATTGATCATTTGGATGTTGTTAAGTATTTGGATGGCTTACAAAGTATCCTTAGGACCTAGAAACATTGATAAATATCCGTCTATACAAATTGTTATTCCCAATGATTGTGTTGTCAATCAATCACTAAAATCACAAATAATGACATGGAGCCATTTTCCTAAACAGTGACACATACTAGAGGTACGCAGCTGCTGACCCGTGCCAGCATCCACCGGTGCACTTTGCCGTGCCCGGGATGGAGCAGAGAAGGGCGGACGACTTCTTAGGTTCAATGACGCGCCAACAAGGGGCTGCAGTCTACGACAGCATGCTTGCTCTGGTGCCTTGTGTTGATGACCAAAAATGGCTTAAAGCCGATCAGGCTGGGACAGCCGGTCTAGACTGCCTGTACAAGCGGTTAGACCGGTTGTGCCCTGTAGCCGAGCTGGCAACGTGCCAGGCGGTCTAACCGCCTGTCACAGGCAGTCTGACCGCTTGTCCCCAAGTCCGAGTAGAATCAGGTTTTTGTACGTTTTTAGATCTGTACAAGGACTTCCTTGCGGGGCAAGAACTCCCCACCCTATAAATATAAAGGGCCGTGGCCGATTGAGGATCTCTACCCAATTGTACAAATCATCGTTCTACTTTTTATCTCCAAACCATAGCTTTTCCAACCCCTTTGCTTTCCTTCTTCGTCTCCGCGACGTTTTAGGACGTTCTATAAGTGGCCTTGCCGACCTTAGAACAACCCTAGGTTCGCAGCCTCCGACGGGGTCCCTTCCGAGGTTGTGATTGTAGGCTTTCGCGGCGCCCCTGCTACACGCGGTCTGACCGGCTGCTCTCAGGAGCTCCGGCGAGGAGAATTCGACGACTGCGTGATCTAGCGCTTTCGTGTGTTGACCAGAAGTGCGTCAACATATTTTGGCGACTACGCTGGGGAAAGAAATCTGGTTTTTGAAGACCGATCTACTATCCCTAGCACTATGGGCTTCGACGTTGGAGAAGACAATATCGTGACGGCCTCAATTGAAGATCTTACTGTTGAAGATCATGAGAGGTTTATGGTGCTCCAGAAGCACATTGAGGTGGAGTTCTTGAAGACGTTTCGGAAGGGTCGTGATGATCGTTCGGCGAAAAGTGTTCGGGACTTCGTAATGCCTTCTTTCAAGATGAGTAAGGAGCAAATTGAGGTAATTGACAATGTAAGCACTTCCGCACCTCACTCTACTGCATCTACTCCTACAACTTCAGGTTTTTCGGATCGTGATGCATTATTTGTACAATTATTGGAACAACTCGAAAAACTAGAAGGAAAATCTATAGATACATATGAATTACCTGAGCATAACATTTTCTATGGTATGCCACCGAATTACTTTGCTGGACAGACCCAACCACCACCCAATATGTTCAGATCGAACACGGTCAATGCAAGTGGGTCAGCAGCGGTTGGATCTGCAGCCGGTCAGACCACCAGCACGGCCGGTCAGACCGCGACAGACGGTCAGACCGTGGCTACAGGCGGTCAGACCGCCTGTTCTGGTGGTCAAACATATTAGACTAATGCTATGGTATTCGTGCCGGAACAACCTATGCCGCTGGCTACTATTTCAAACTCGGTCTCCGCTGGCCGTGCTAGTCCAGTGGCTACAGCAGGCGCTACTTATTCCACGACTATGCATACGGCAAATTCGGGTGGTATTCCCGATGATGTTTTGAATGCACATAGAGATATGCAGAATAGGCAATCCCCTCACTTGAATAATATGAATTCTATGCAATCTTCGGCCCAACAAAACCCCTAATGGGCCGAATTTACTAGATTCAGGGATGAATTGTCTGATGTGATGAGAAATAAGTTAGGTGTTGATTTTGGTAATACTAGAATATATCAAAAACCTTATCATTCTAGCTTTGATACTGTTCCTTTTCCCAATGGGTGGTGCTTGCCTAATTTTGTAAAGTTTAGTGGAGATGATGAGCGCACCACTTGGGAACATGTTAGCCAATATGTAGCTCAACTAGGGGAAGCAGGAAACTATGAAGCATATAGAGTACGTTTGTTCTCACTGTTACTTACTGGTATTGCTTTTGCTTGGTTTTCTTCATTAACCCCTGGTTCTATCACAAGTTATAATCAACTAGAGCGTAAGTTTCATGATCATTTTTATAGTGGCAATTATGAGATAAAGTTAGTAGATTTGGCATCGGTTAGACAGGGTCGGGATGAAACTGTCTCTCAATTTTTGAGAAGATTTAAGGATATTAAAAACCGTTGCTTTAATTTGTCTATTTCTGAAGTTGATCTTGCTGGCTTATACTTTAGAGGTTTGAAATCTTCTATTAGAGAGAAGATAGATAATTGTGATTATTATTCGGTCGCACAAGTGCATATTAGAGCTGAAGTAACTGAAGGCCGAATGAATAAAGAAAAAGAGAGTTTTAAGGCACATCGGTATAATGTTCATATATTCTCCCCTAGGCCGGTCGGCCTGGCCCTGGCACATTTGGGTGTCAAACTTCGTCCATGCAGAGGAAACACAATGAAGATGATCAGGGACGTTGATTCCAACGTCGGTTTGATCAGGGGACCCGAAAGGCCTAGGATGCTTTGTACACGGATTGAAGGGCCCACCTACCTAACTTACCGGCCGTAACCGCCAGAGAAGCACACTTAACCGTCATTGGGACGTGATCATGGCCGTCCAGAGCGAAGGTGGTGGCCAGAGGCGCCAGGTGGAGGCCGATCGGCCTCCCCTAGGCCGGCCGACCTCTCCTCGGCTCCAATGGCCCACCTCCTTCTCTCAAGGGACGGTTATGACGGTTAGGAGGTGGGGCCAGCTACAACTGATGTCCAAAGGCTATATAAAAGCCCCTACACTACACACACTACACACACTACACACCACTACACATTACTCCACTTGAAGTTTAGGAGCTCTTCCATTTTTCCCTTTTCTTAGTCTAGGATTAGAGTTGGGAGTAGAGTCGAGTCGAGCTAGTTCCGGAGTTCCTCGGAGTTCTGGTAAAGCTCTTGTATCATTTTCTTCGTTTGAAGAGTTTAATATATATATATCTTCTATCTTCAGAGCATTTATAAGCTTATCTTTATTTACCTTCCCTTTTTGGGTTGTTTCCTATAGTTTTAGGTCTAGAGTGTAGTTTAGTTCTATCGGGATTTATCTTGCGGGTTTTCTAGTCTCGACCAAGGCCGTAAGACGCCTTGGAAGGACGGGGTTTTCTTCTGAAGGTACCCAGAGGAAATCCTAACATTAAGTGCAGACGTGGTGTCTGACTTAGTGTTAGCTAGGAAGTGTGTTGCACCCCACGGAACTGATGTGGTAGGCGGCAGGTGGTGACAGCCCTGTCCGTCCTTTGTAGTCCACCACGTTCGGGTGTATTCATAACAGTAGTTGCTGGGCCTGGGGGAACCCCTCTCTCATCCCAGTCTGAGTTCCCCCCGCTGTAGTCGTCGAAGCAAGCTCTGTTCCCGATATCTAAGCTAGGTTCTGGGTTTAAGGTTATAGTGGCTTAGCTCTGAGTAGAAAGCCTAGTAAGTCCGGTCTCTCCTAGCGTCTTTCCTTTTCTGTAGATTTTGAGGCTCCTGTGTGTGTCGCTGGTCGTTCGGACCTTCTATTCGGTCATTCATTTGACCATTATCCTACACTTAGGTGTATTTATCCCCCTGAGATTAGTGAGTGTTTATTTCTGGAAAGATCTATCTCATTATTCATCAATTCTCTTTAACCAAGGCTTCCCTGCGGAAATATAAATACGATACCCTGGGTTTCCCCAAGGTGAAATGCTACACCGATATATTCTATGCGCTTGCAGAATCTCTTTCTAATAGCGACATTATAAATCGAGTACCTTCTTACGTTGATTTAAGAATTGACGTTAAGAAGTGCCAACAAGCATTTCTGGCGCCGTTGCCGGGGAAGCAATTGGCTAAAGACATTGTTGAATTATTTGATAATCTTTACAGATTTATCACCACTAACCTTAGAGAACTTACCCCTGCAAACTCTCGTCTGTTTTTTATGTGTTTTGCAGGCTAGTGCATGACTGGTTTCAACCTACCATCAAACTTTGATCCGAATCCAGAACGCATTGGGAGAGTTGTGAGGAAAAAAATTGTTCCACCATAGATTTCACTCAGCTCAAACACCTTGTTCGAATCTTCATCTGACTCCGAGTCGTCGTATTCATCAGCTCCAGAATCACCTGAGACTATGGCTGCCCCAAGGAAGACACTCTGTGAGTATTCCGCCCCGTCAAGCAACAACTTTCCGGGACTGGATGCTCAGGGTGAAGCTGAAGGAGGATTTGAGCTGAGGTCGGGCCTTCTTAACATGGTCCAGGCCAGTCCTTTCTGCGGAAAGGCTGTTGAGGATGCTCATGCTCACCTCAGGAACTTCCTGGAGGTGTGCAGCACAATCAATCCCAATGGCACACAGATCAATACCATCCATTTGAAGCTATTCCCTTTCTCGCTTGGCAAGGCGAAAGAGTGATTCTACACCAACAAAGCAAGCTTCGAGAATACCTGGCAGAAATGCGCCGATGCATTCCTGACCAAGTTCTTTCCGGTGGGCAAGACCAACGCCCTCTGAGGACAAATCACAGGCTTCCAGCAGCATGACAGTGAGTCAGTACCAGAAGCTTGGGAGAGACTGCAAGAATATGTTACAGCCTGTCCCCATCATGGCATGGAAGAGTGGTTGATCGCTCAAAACTTCTTCCATGGCCTCACCCGTCGATCGCAAGAGTACCTGGATGCAGCAGCGGGAGGAGCCTTCCTTGCGCTGGATGTACCAGCTGCTAAGGCACTTATCGAAAAGATCGCCACTCACCAGAGTTGGACGAGTGAGAGACATGCTTCACGCACCAAAGGTGTACACCAGATCGACTCCATTGACATGCTCGCTGCGAAGATGGACCTACTTCTGAAGAAAATGGAATCTCCTGAAAAGGAGATGAATCAGATCATTGACGCACGAATGACATGCGAGACGTGCGGTGAATCCGGACACTCGGGCAGCAGTTGCCCGACGACCCAGGAGGAGGCCTGTTTCATCGGAAACGGGGGAAACTTCAACAACTCAGGCTTCCGTCCTCACCAAGGATGGAATTCCAAGCCCAACCTCCTCTTCGGCCAACAATCAGGTAATCCTCCTAATAACAGCTTTCAGCCGTCCCTTAAGGATATTTGGTACGGCCAGAAACAAATTAACGAAAGCATTAGCAAGAAATTCCTTGCTACTGACAAAGTTATGGAGTCTCTGGCTGCCCAAATAGACGGGTTTAACTCTGTTATTAAGAACCAGCTGAGTTTTAACAAAATGATTGAAACTCAAGTAGCTCAGCTGGCTGCATCTTGTCCTAACCCTAACATGGGGAAACTGCCCGGGCAACCGGAGGTTCCCATTAAGGAGAATGTTAGTGCGGTGACCATGCGGACTGGAAAGTCCACGCGGGATCCATCTTTTCCCCAGGGTGCAGGTATGCAGTGAAGGGTTGAAGAAGGAGATGAAGAGGAGGCCAATGAAGATGCCATCCCAGCTGATCAAGGGGAGAATGAGGCCCCGCAAGCCTCGGGCACGACCCGTGACCCGAACTACCTCCCATTCCCTGAATGGAAGAGAAAGCCAGTGGCTGATAAACAATTCGGAAAATTCGTCGAGGTAATCAGGAAGGTCTATATCAATATACCTCTCCTGGATGCTTTGCAGGTCCCGACATATGCAAATTATATCAAGGATATCCTTGGTAACAAGAGGACCCTGTCAACCACTGAGACAGTGCAACTCACCGAGGCATGTAGCTCATCTATACTCGGCCCCAATTTCCCCAAGAAGAAGGATCCCGGATGTCCCATGATTTCCTGCTCAATAGGCGGCCAAGAGTTTGATCACGCCCTATGTGACTTGGGGGCTAGCGTCAGCGTGATGCCCAAGGTAGTCTTTGACAATCTCAAGCATATCACGCTGGTCTCTACACCCATGTGCTTGCAGCTAGCGGACCAATCGGTTTGTTACCCCGCTGGAGTAGCGGAGAATGTCCCGGTGAAGATCCAAGACTCATTCATCCCAGTGGATTTCGTCGTCCTCGATATGGAGATAGACGCCAAGAGTTCTCTTATTCTCGGGAGACCATTCTGGAGCACTGCTAATGCCAACATCGATGTTGGTGCTGGGGATATTCTGCTCAAGCTCAATGGGGCAATAGAGGAGTTTACTTTCCTTCCGAAGGAAGAGCCACCCCAACAAGTCAACATGGTCAGTGAGATCACACCAAAGCAGCCGGTCCAGAACATGTGTTTCAAGGAGCTTGTGAGTGTGGTGGAGACCTTATCCTTCGAGAGAAGAAGCGGCATGATCGCTATCATGCACAGCGAAGGATATCAAGAAAGAAAATACTGGATCAACTATCAGAGAAAGAGAGGAAGGTTGACACTAAGCCCCGCTAGACGAGGAAGATCTGGTAGACCAAAGCCGTAAAGGACCTGAAGAATACTTCGGAGCGTCCCGCTCAGGACGTAAAATCCGAGCCCTCGCCATAAGGTATGTGGTATTTATCCATGCATTTTTGCATTTGCATATAGAATAGGTCTCCCTTCCTAATTTTAATTTCCAAATCAGCATGTCATGTTTAGTTTTCACAACTCATGTTTAAATTTTAGCATTGCATATATATACAAAAAAAAATCGGCCATCTCTATGGCTTCTTCGAGCACATGCACTTCGACCCCAACCAGAACTACTACCACTGAGCTTCATCGAAGCTTGGGGGAGTAGCATGTGCAGTACCAAGGTGAATCCTCTGCCCCTCGTTCCAGTCGTTCCAGTCAGTGAGAAGTACCATGCCATGCCATGCCATAATAAAATAGGAGTAGTTTATCTTCTATAAAAAAATAAGAAGGCTCCTGACATATATGTGTGGAAATCCGTATGAATCCTCTTTCTTTGGGAGTGATGAAAAGTTGCTCTGTTTATGCTCTCCAAATGCCTCATTCATAATCTGTTACTATCCTAGTACTTGAGTCTTTTGGCATTTGAGCTTGTCCTAATCATTTTGTGGGAGGCATAAAGCAACTTGTTCATAGTCTAGGCTGTTGATAGCTTTGATATGGTTTGCTTCGAGTTCAACTGCATGCTTATTAAGGGACCTCTCGGAAGTCTTTTATAAAAATTTAAATTGGTGAATCTTCCCTGATGGTTAATAGAATCCTATCCAGAGCTAAACAGTTGAATTTAAAAACTTGCCATCATATGCTATCTTGTGTTACTTTGAGTCTTGCCGAGTGGTGAGTTCGCTTGAAGAAGGTACTTGTTATTTACCGGTCTTTCTCCTTTGCGTACCCATTTCATTGCTAGCCTCAAAAGTGTTTGGCGTGTCGGTCATCCATTCCGGGTCCGATGTCCACCGCCAACACATCCCCCACAAAAAAAATCAGCCAAAAATCTCCATTGTGAACCCATTAATTCCAAGGTCATCATACATTCCACACAAATCAATCTCTCTGTGAGCAGAAAAGAGAAAAAAGTAATGAGTAAGCCATCCTCTTATGAGAAAAGAAAAAAAATGAAGAAAAAGAAAAAGACTGAAAGAGAGTCAAAGACTCCAACTCTGAGCATCTCATGAAAAATATGAAGGAAAAAGAGAGAGAAATAAAAAGAGTGATGATGATCTTCCATGTGTGAGTCCATTCTCTCCCTCTTCCCTGAAAATTACAAATTCCAAAGATCGGGATTTGATGAGTACCAACTCTTGTGAACCACTCTTCGGCTCGGCAACAAAGGTAGCCAAGGTATGCACATTCGCCTCTCCTAAAACCTTAGTCCAAAAGCCCTGAAACAAAATGAAAAGAGAGAGTGAGTGGGAAAGAGTGAGGATATACACCTTGAGTGACTTGAGAGTACCACCGGGGAAAGATTAACCATGCTTTTGGAAAAAAAAATATCTCCGAGATGGAACCTGAACAGCTGCAAGGAGCGCTCTGAAAAGGACCATTCAGGCTCTCAACCGCCCAAGACGAAGAACTACCGCTATAAGCCCCAAAGGTGAGAAAGGTATGCAATCTTACAGATGCCAACTTATTCAATCTACCTATGGATAGTATTGGCTTATGAGCAGGGTATTTGTTGGGCATAAACATTGACGCAACTCCTAACCCTCCGAATCTGAGTTTTAGCCTTGCTCGAGGACACGCAAGAGTCTAAGCTTGGGGGCGTGTTGACGGTCGTTAAAACCATTCGGTGACCGTCAACATTTCGGGAGAAACAAGGGTTTCATGCCATGTTCCATACATAAAATGTTTATTACTAACAAATTCCACAAGTTTTGGATGTTTTGTGCCTGCAGGGACCTAGTGGTGAAATTTCACCCAAATTGGGCTCACACCCAGGCCGACCGGCCTCCCGTAGGCTGGCCGGCCTGGCCCTGGCACATTTGGGTGTCAAACTTCGTCCATGCAGACGAAACACAATGAAGATGATCAGGGACGTTGATTCCAACGTCGGTTTGATCAAGGGACCCGAAAGGCCTAGGATGCTTTGTACACGGATTGAAGGGCCCACCTACCTAACTTACCGGCCGTAACCGCCAGAGAAGCACACTTAACCGTCATTGGGACGTAATCATGGCCGTCCAGAGCGAAGGCGGTGGCCAGAGGCGCCAGGTGGAGGCCGATCGGCCTCCCCTAGGCCGGCCGGCCTCCCCTCGGCTCCAATGGCCCACCTCCTTCTCTCAAGGGACGGTTATGACGGTTAGGAGGTGGGGCCAGCTGCAACCAACGTCCAAAGGCTATATAAAGGCCCCTACACTACACACACTACACACCACTACACATTACTCCAATTGAAGTTTAGAAGCTCTTCCATTTTTCCCTTTTCTTAGTCTAGGATTAGAGTTGGGAGTAGAGTCGAGTCGAGCTAGTTCCGGAGTTCCTCGGAGTTCTGGTAAAGCTCTTGTATCCTTTCCTTCGTTTGAAGAGTTTAATACATGTACATATCTTCTATCTTCAGAGCATTTATAAGCTTATCTTTATTTACCTTCCCTTTTTGGGTTGTTTCCTATAGTTTTAGGTCTAGAGTTTAGTTTAGTTCTATCGGGATTTATCTTGCGGGTTTTCTAGTCTCGACCAAGGCCGTAAGACGTCTTAGAAGGACGGAGTTTTCTTCTGAAGGTACCCAGAGGAAATCCTAACATCAAGTGCAGACGTGGTGTCTGACTTAGTGTTAGCTAGGAAGTGTGTTGCACCCCACGGAACTGATGTGGTAGGCGGCAGGTGGTGACAGCCTTGTCCGTCCTTTGTAGTCCACCACGTCTAAGCTAGGTTCTGGGTTTAAGGTTATAGTGGCTTAGCTCTGAGTAGAAAGCCTAGTAAGTCCGGTCTCTCCGAGCGTCTTTCCTTTTCTGTAGATTTGAGGCTCCTGTGTGTGTGTCGCTGGTTGTTCAGACCTTCTATTCGGTCATTCATTTGACCATTATCCTACACTTAGGTGAATTTATCCACCTGAGATTAGTGAGTGTTTATTTCTAGAAAGATCTATCTCATTATTCATCAATTCTCTTTAACCAAGGCTTCCCTACGGAAATATAAATACGATACCCTGGGTTTCCCCAAGGTGAAATGCTACACCGATATATTATGTGCGCTTGCAGAATCACTTTTTAAGAGCGACATTATAAATTGAGTACCTTCTTACATTTATTTAAGAATTGACGTTAAGAAGTGCCAACACTCATCTCTTAAGCCGATTCATAAGAATCGGCAAGAAGACATAAAGTTTACTTTTGATGTGTCCAAATGTGATCGTATATTTGATGAATTGCACAAATTTGGTTACATCAAGATCTCTCATGTCATACCACCTACGGAAGAATTGAGGAAGCATGCTTATTGTAAGTTTCATAATTATTTTTCGCATGCTACTAATGATTACAATGTGTTCCGTCGACAGGTTCAATCAGCTATTAATGAGAGCCGTTTGAAGTTTCATGAGATGCAAGTTGCTGAGACTCCTTTTCCAGTCAACACCATGGAGTTGCAGCAGCCCAAGGTCTTAGTTCGGCCGCATCAAGCCGAATCTACCAAAGGGAAGAACGTGGTGATTGGAGAAGAAAGGCTGTCTTCGAAAGAGTCAGTTAGAGAAGTGACTTATGAGAAGACGGCTGATGGTAAAGAGTCTTTCAAGGTCACTGTGAAATCCTCTGGACAAGGAGGGCAAGGGCCGGTCACTACTCCTGAACTGCGGGCGCCCGGGTCTAGTCTGCTACAGGTGGTTAGACCGGCTGCGCCAGGCGGTCAGACCGCCTGTCCCCAAGGACGCCCAAAAATGCTAATTCCAAAGCGTCCAGAAGTTGGTACTTGGAAGATGAACGTGGCAAAGAAGCAGGGTGTTCAGAAATCCAAAGTCACGTTTGATATGCTTTTTGACAAGTACACCAAACAAAAGGCCGTTCCGAGCGATCGGCCATTAAAAAAAGAATGAGATCGCCGATTCAGCATGAGAGGATTTCTTCGCCTCCTCACATGAATTTGGATCTGGTATGTTATGACAATGGAGTGATGTGGGTGACATATCATTCAACAATACAGCCATCGTTTCATCCAGGCTAGGAAGGTCCAAGAAGACGCATACAGGACAGGATTGTATACCCCAGGTATGACCAATCGGCTTTCCTCCAATCTGGTCCAGGACGTTGGACACAGGCGGTTAGACCGCCTGTTGGGGTCAACTGCCAAGAGCTCCTCCGAAGTAGGTTTATCGACCCAAGAAGAACGAGGAGGTGCAGAGCATGGATGTGGACTCAGAGAGGACTACTGAGTTCAATATTATATAAGATGGAACTATGGATGTTCCTATTGAGAAGAGTCTGTCTATGAAGCCGACTTCCAGTGAAAAGGTAGTGGAAGACCAGGGGTCTAGTGCTAGCAAGACTCAGCAGCGCTTTCTTCCAAAGTGGTGTCCCGACGGGTTAACTCGTACTCAAAAGAGGAAGCTTCAGAGACTTCGTTTTCGGGAGAAACAAGAGCAAGAGTTGGAGAAGCAGAGAGATGAATTCTTCAACCAAGTCAAGCCCATGATTCCACAAAGGAGTGGAAGCCGAAGGAAGACCAACAGGTGGTCCAACCAGCTGCACAGGCGGTCCAGACCGCCTGTCATCCAGAGCCCGCAGCCCAGGCGGTCGGACCGCCTGTACAGGCGGTTAGACCGGGTGACGCAGAAGCGCCCGGTGTTTCTTCTGCTCGAGATGGCAAGTTGACATCGGTTCCCATTGCTGAGGACGATGAAGAGCTTGTTGATTACAGTTCTTCTCCGGAGCGCATGAATCTTGATGTGAACGTGCTTCATATGTCCATGAATAGGGACACGCTTCCGGAGGAGGTTGCTCATCTCGATTTTGATCCCAAGGAAGCTATATTCCAGAAGCCTAAAGCTGAAGACAATCACCTGAGGGCTTTATATCTGAAGGGACATATCAATGGGAAGCCAATCTTGCGGATGTTGGTCGATGGAGGGGCTATTGTGAACTTAATGCCCTATTCTTTGTACAAGAAGCTTGGTGGTTCAGATTCGGAGCTGATCAAGACCAACATGACTATCAGCGGCATTGGAGGAGAGCCTATTGGTGCCAAGGGGGTAATTTCTATGGAGCTTACTATTAGGAGCAAGACCTTGGCCACTGATTTCTTTGTCGCTGAGACTCAAGGTAACTTCAGTTTAATCTTGGGTCGTGATTGGATTCATGCAAACCAATGCATTCTTTCTACTTTGCATCAATGTTTAATTCAATGGGTAGATGATGATGTAGAAGTTGTGCATGGTGATACTTCTGCTTGTGTTGCTTTAGCTGATAGCTCTTTGGTTGGCATTCATGATGATGTTAGATGTTTGTCAGGCTTAGATCTTTCTGAATTTGAGTTTATCAGTTGTACTAAGAATGGCTTCATCCCTGCTGTCATAAAGCCGATGTACAATCGGTTGAATCATCTCATATGATTTAATGGATAATCGAGAGTGGTTGCAGCAGAGACTTGAACACTATCGGTCGCATCAAAACAATATGTGTGAAGACATTAAAGATTTTGATGATATAAGCAAGCTAGGATGTGGTTTTACATCGGTCGATCCTCTTGAGGAGGTAGACATTGGTGATGGTTCTTTGCCCAGGTCGACGTTTGTAAATAAGAATTTAGATCCTGCTTTTAAATCTGAATTAATAAAGTTGTTAAAGGAGTATGTTGATTGCTTTGCATGGAATTATCATGAAATACCTGGTTTAAGCCGAGAGCTTGTTGAGCATCGGTTGCCTATTAAGTCTGGTTTTAGGCCTTATAAACAACCAACTAGGCGTTTTAATCCTGAAATTTATGACCGAGTTAAAGAGGAGATAAATCGGTTATTAGAAGCAAAGTTTATTAGACCTTGTCGGTATGCTGAATAGATTTCTAATATTATGCCCGTAGAGAATAAAAGAACGGGTAAGATTAGAGTGTGTATTGATTTTAGAAATCTTAATCGTGCTACTCCTAAAGATGAATATCCTATGCCAATAGCCGATATGCTTATCGATGCTGCGTCTGGACATAGAATGATTAGCTTTCTTGATGGTAATGCTGGTTACAATCAAATTTTTATGGCCGAAGAGGATATATCCAAAACAACTTTTATATGTCCAGGCTTTGCTGGTTTATTTGAGTGGATTGTTATGACTTTTGGTTTAAATAATACCGGTGCTACTTATCAAAGGGCGATGAATTTAATCTTTCTTGATTTGCTTGGTATTATTTTGGAAGTTTATATCGATGATATCGTTGTTAAATTGGCTGGAAGTGGTTCTCATTTGGCCGATTTGAGACTTGCATTTGAGAGAATGCGCCGGTATGGTTTGAAGATGAATACACTCAAGTGTGCTTTTGGTGTGTCGGCCGGGAAGTTTTTGGGTTTCATAGTTCATGAGAATGGCATAGAGATTGATCCAAAGAAGGCCGACACTATTGGCAAGTTGCAGGCGCCTAGCTCTAAGAAAGAGTTGCAAAAATTCTTGGGCAAAGTGAATTATTTGAGGAGATTTATTTGCAACTTATCGGGAAAGGTGAATGCTTTTACTCCTTTGCTTCGGTTGAAAGATGATGCTGAATTTACTTGGGGGGCAAAACAGCAGGAGGCATTTGATGAGATCAAGCATTATTTATCTTCGCCTCCGGTTCTTCGGGCACCTAGGAGAGGAGTTCCTTTTAAATTATATATCGCGGCCGAAGAAAGTGTCATTGGTGCTGTTTTGATCGAAGAAACCGAAGGAAAGGAATATATTATTGCATATGCAAGTAGAATATTATTGGACGCCGAAATGAGGTATACTTTCATTGAAAAGTTATGCTTATCATTATATAATGCTTGTACAAAGTTGAGGCATTATTTGTTACTAAATACTTGCATAGTTGCTAGTCAAGCCGACATAATTAAATACATGTTGCATAGACCTATATTGAGTGGTAGAATTGGCAAATGGGCTTATGCTTTAATTGAATATGATTTAGTCTTTGAGCCATTGAAATCTATGAAAGGACAAATCATTGCCGATTTTATTGTTGAACATAGGATTAGTGAACATATTGATTTAAATGTCAGCTATATTACTTTTACTCCATGGAATTACATTTTGATGGATCGGTTTGCAAAAGTGGTTGTGGAGTTGGTGTTATTCTTATAGTACCAAATGGTGTTGTTTTTGAGGCTCTTAACCGATTAGATCATAAATGCACTAATAACCAAACCGAATATGAAGCTTTATTATTCGGGTTGGAGATTTTACATGATATGGGAGTAAAGCATATTGAAGCATATGGAGATTCTCTTTTGGTAGTGCAGCAAGTATCTAAGGTTTGTCGATGTTTAGATGGATTTTTGAATGCTTATCTTGATTAGTGTTTAGATATTATATCTTGCTTTGATAAATTTGTCATTTATCATGTACCAAGAGAAGAGAATCCTAGAGCTAAAGCGTTGGCACAGCAAGCATCAGGCTATAATGTTCAGAAAAGAAATTTTCATGAAAAGAGGCCGATGTTTCGTGAAGCCGACGTTTCTGCTCTGGAACAGGTGATGAGAACATGACACCATCGGATACGAACATTGGTCATAAGGTGTATTTATTTCCCCATTTGCATAATGATTTCTTATACAATTCACTTGGTTCACATGCCCATGTCATTATTTGATTGAAGGTACAAATGCATTATTACAATGTCTTCGCGGGCTTGTTATTCACACATGGGACCCAGGCCTAAGATGGAGTAGGCTCCAGACATATAGTGAGAGCTTCAAAGATGTTCAAGGACGTCCTCCACCTTGGCCGCCACCTTAGGATACCAGCAAGGGCGCCCAAGTCAAGATGGAGGCCCATTACAACTCGAGTTCGAGTCCACCTCGGAGTCCAGGAGCTGCTTTCGGTAAAACGGAAGCCCAGGCCACATACGGAGTCCGATTTCGACGATCCACATATGGTTGGAAAGAAGATTTCATAGAGCTTCCAATGGTATTGGTTTGAAGCCCAAATATGTCCTGAGTCGTCAGGAATCATCCAAACAAGTTGGCGTCCAGAATCTATCCCGGTGCTGTGTCACCGTCTTTTGGCCTTTAGGCCGTGTATCGTCATCAAGCCCATTAGGAGGCGTGAGCAGGGGGTCATCCACGAACCTAAGCTCTATAATTCAGTAGCCGCCGCCTTCCTTAGGGTTGGGGGTTTTGCTTAGATTAATCTGTCAAGAACAGTTTCGCTGTTGCATCGGTTTGTGAGACCCCAACTCGTGAGATTAATCATACATATGCAATTTGGTTGCATCCTACTTTGTTCTTGCTTGTGTGCTTCGATTCGCAGGCAGGGATTAGCCTTCTTGGCGAGGTCGACCATGCATCCGCCAGTCGATAACCTGAGGAGACGTGGTGCTGCGATTGCGGGGTTCGGAACGTGTTGTTCGGAGGCCGGATCGATTTGTGTCGTGACTCCACCAAATCGTCGTTTATCGGAACCTTTCGGAAGATCGGGAACCCTAGCTCCCATCAATTGGTAATCAGAGCTTCAGGTTTACCGTCAGGTTCACCCTTACCCTAGTTTAGTTTGTGTCGTTTGTCCTAAAAATCCAGAAAATTGCCCTACAAAAATATATGTTATCATTGTTTCCGTTGTCCTATAGCTTTTTTGTGCCCCACAATTTTTTCTGTTCAGATTGCTTTTCTGAATTTTAGTCCCTCGTTGTGTCATTGTGTTTGTCGTGTCTAGGTATTTTTCTTGGTCTCTAGTGTCAAGTGTCAATGGTTCATGTGCATTATCGCTGATCTGCTGCATCATCTTTCAAAATAAAGGAGCTACTGCTATGCTGAATTTTGTGTCAATCATATAGCTAGTTTATTCAGTGTGTGATTTCAGGACAGAAAAGAAAGAGCAAGTTCAAGTTCAGATTGTGTGTGCTAGCTGCCATATTGTTTTTTTTTCACAGCAAAAATCTGTATGCCAAGGAAAAATTAGGCTATGTGTCATTATTGATATTTCCTGGTAGGGAGTTTATCCTGATCATTGTTCTAGTTGCCTTGCATAGCACACGTGCAAGTTGAGTATGCATATATTGTAAAAATTCTTTTGCGGCACTTGCTGGTATAAAAAAATAAAATAGAAAAGGAAAAGGTGCTAAGAAGAAAGAACAGAAAAAGCCGCACCCAAAAAGAAAAAAAAGAGAAGGAAGAAAAAAAAAGAAATTCAGAAGTGCTTGCATCCATTTGAGTCCTTGGCTGGTTGTATCTCTCGCTTGCTTAAGCTAGGTCTGAGACAAGTTTAGGCCGGCGACATAGACAATAGCTTGGGACTAATTTTCAGCTTTGCAATATCTGAATTTAATTATTGTTATTCCTTGCTACATCTTTTTGGCCTTCCTATAGCTCCACATATTACTTTTGGACAACACAGTTTTTGACCCTTGCAATCGCTGGATCACATCTTCTAGGTAATCCTTTGCTTTGCTGGTAAGAACCTTGTAAGACCTTGGTAAGGTGCTTCTTTTTGTTGTGTTGATTGATTGAGAGGCACCATCACACCTGCATAGGAGATTATTAGGGATAATTAATTATTGTTATTTCTTCTATGACTAATATTTTGCAGGACAATATGGATATTATAGAACAATATGTGTTTAGTTCTGAAATGCAGAAGTTGGAACGAAATCAAGTCAACAATTTATTCCAAACTTTCTTTGTTGTGAGGAATCGACGTTGTTGTGTCATCATTGACCGTGATAGCAGCCGCAACATTGCAAGTTTAGAGTTGGTCGAGAAGCTTGGCTTGACCACAGAGCCGCATCCATCTCCATACTATATCCAATCGGTAAATTCTTGTGATATCATAAAGGTAAATAAGATTGCACGTATAGAATTTTTTATTGATGTCTACAAGGACAGTGCAGAATTTGATATAGTACCTATGCAAGCATGCAATTTGTTATTTGGTGAACCATGGATATCTGAAAATAATGTTGTGCATAATACAATTGCTAATGATTATTCTTTCAAATATAAAGGAAAAAACATTATTCTTAAACCTACGAGTATTGCTGAAATTTTAAAAGAAGATCTCATGAGGGCAGAGAGTAGAAAGAAGGAGCCTTTTAGAAAAGAATGGGCAATTTTAGATGTTCCAACACCTTCATCTAAATCTGAATTTTTACAAAAAGATCATGCTATTTTGCCTCTCGTTGGAACTAATGTTTTGCAGCATATACCACAACAAGAAGAAAATGAGGAGCTCACAACCGCATATGAAGAGTCAGGACCTTCTTACCACAATGCACCTTTGACGGCTGTTGCTTACGTGGCCAAAGCTGTTACACATGGTGCCCCAATCACGGAAGGTGAAAATTATGATATGTGGTATTTTTCCACCGAACATGCTAATATAGAGCAACTGTTAGTGGAACCTACTCTTGATTTACCTTTGTCACAAGATGATTGGTTTGATATTTCTTGTGATAAAGAAGAGTTGTGCGCTAATGCTTCATATATTCCTATGCCACCACTAGTCCATACTAATGATAATCATGCTTTGGAGTCATATACTTGTGCTGAAAATAAAATGTTTGTTCCTATTACTTGTGCACATGCCGAACAAAAATTACTATCTTCTTTAAATACTTTGGGTTATATCGAATTTGATGTTCTATGTAATCTAAATTGTTTGGAGGAGAGACTTTTTGCAAATTTTGAATTGCCATGTTTGAAAAGGTAAACTTTCTAGAAGGGGAGCATTGGTGGTTGTCACTTACAACATCTTCTACAACTAAGGCCAAACCGAGGACGGTTTGCTTTCAAGAAGGGGAGGATGATGAGAACATAACACCATCGGATACGAACATTGGTCATAAGGTGTATTTATTTTCCCATTTGCATAATGATTTGTTATACAATTCACTTGGTTCCACATGTCCATGTTATTATTTGACTGAAGGTACAAATGCATTATTACAATGTCTTCGCGGGCTTGTTATTCACACATGGGACCCAGGCCTAAGATGGAGTAGGCTTCAGACATATAGTGAGAGCTTCAAAGATGTTCAAGGACGTCCTCCACCTTGGCCGCTACCTTAGGATACCAGCAAGGGCGCCCAAGTCAAGATGGAGGCCCATTACAACTCGAGTTCGAGTCCACCTCGGAGTCCAGGAGCTGCTTTTGGTAAAACGAAAGCCCAGGCCACATACGGAGTCCGATTTCGACGATCCACATATGGTTGGAAAGAAGATTTCATAGAGCTTCCAATGGCGTTGGTTTGAAGCCCAAATATATCCTGAGTCATCGGGAATCATCCAAACAAGGTGGCGTACAGAATCTGTCCCGGTGCTGCGTCACCGTCTTTTGGCCTTTGGGCCGTGTATCGTCATCAAGCCCATTAGGGGGCGTGAGCAGGGGGTCATCCATGAACCTAAGCTCTATAATTCAGTAGCCGCCGCCTTCCTTAGGGTTTGGGGTTTTGCTTAGATTAATCTGTCAAGAACAGTTTCGCCGTTGCATCGGTTTGTGAGACCCCAACTCGTGAGATTAATCATACATCTGCAATTTGGTTGCATCCTACTTTGTTCTTGCTTGTGTTCTTCGATTCGCAGGCAGGGATTAGCCTTCTTGGCGAGGTCGACCGTGCATCCGCCGGTCGATAACCTGAGGAGACGTGGTGCTGTGATTGCGGGGCTCGGAACGTGTTGTTCGGAAGCCGGATCGATTTGTGTCGTGACTCCACCAAATCGTCGCTTATCTGAACCTTTCGGAAGATCGGGAACCCTAGCTCCCATCAACAGGTGGTTCGACCGCCTGTTACAGCCGGTCTGACCGGCTCGGCCGGTCTAACCGCCAGTACAGGTGGTCTGACCGCCTGCACCCCGGAAAACACTGATTCGGCTGTTAATGATTTTCAATCTATTGTGGCCGATATGGGTGATTGGAGGGAGCCTCTGGTGAAGTATTTACAGGATACTAGCAGGTTAGTAGATCGAAAAGTCCGACGATGGGCTTTCAAGTTTACTTTGATTGATGGTGAACTATATCGTCGGACCATGGATGAATTGCTTTTGAAATGTTTAGATCCTGATCAAGCTAGATTGGCTATGGCAGAGGTTCATGAAGGAATTTGTGGTACACATCAATCGGCTCGAATGATGAAGTGGCTCCTTAGGCGGGCTTGCTTTTATTGGCTTACAATGATAGCCGATTGTTTTCGTTACTACAAAGGTTGTGAGGAGTGTCAAAAGTTCGGGGATATTCAGATTGCACCTGCTGCGTTGATGCATCCGATCATTAAGCCATGGCCTTTTAGAGGATGGGGTTTAGATTTTGTTGGTAAGATTCATCCTCTTTCATCCAAGGGTCATTGTTTTGTGATTGTGGCTACTGATTATTTCACCAAGTGGACTGAAGCAATTCCCCCCAAGAACATGACACATAGGGAGGTGATTGAGTTTATTACTGAGCATATTATTCATAGATTTGGGATTCCTCAAACATTGACGACGGATCAAGGGACGTCGTTTATTTCTAAAGAGGTAAGTGAGTTTGTTGGATCCTATGGTATTAAATTGCTCGATTCATCTCCATATTATGCTCCAGCCAATGGTCAAGCCGAGTCTAGCAATAAGATTTTGATCAAGCTCATATAGAAGAAGATTGAAGATCATCCTAAGCGGTGGCACGAGGTATTATCCGAAGCATTATGGGCGCATCATATTTCTAGACATGGTGCTACTAAGGTTACTCCATTTGAGCTCGTCTATGGTCAAGAGGTCGTTTTGCCCGTCGAGGTAAATCTGGCTGCTTATAGATTGGCTAAACAAAATGATCTTGATGCTAGCACATATTGTGCTTTGATGATGGATAATATTGATGATGTGACCGACAAGCGTTTGGAGGCCTTGGAAGAGATTGAAAAGGATAAAAGAAGAGTGGCTCGAGCATATAACAATAAGGTAAAACTCAAATCCTTTCAAGTTGGTGATTTAGTGTGGAAGACTATTTTACCTATAGGAACAAAGAGCAACAAATTTGGTAAATGGTCGCCAAATTGGGAAAGACCATATCGTATTGTGAAGGTTTGTTCTGGGAATTCCTATATGGTGGAGACTTTGCAAGGATTTCAGTTGCCAAGGGCACTCAATGGGAAGTACTTGAAGAAATATCATCCAAGTGTTTGGCAACATGCTTGAAAGGATATGGCCGATATGTGATATCGCCCTTAGGGAAAAAATAACCGACAATAGAGGGTCGCCCTTAGTCTGATTAAATCTTTTGTGGTAAACAAAGTTTTACCAAAAAAATAGGAGGGCATATGTTGACGACTAAAAATGGCTTAAACCGATCAAGCTGGGACAACTGGTCTAGACCGCCTGTGCAAGCGGTTAGACCAGCTGTGTCCTGTAGCCGATCTGGCAACGTGCCAGGCGGTCTAACCGCCTGTCACAGGCGGTCTGACCGCCTGTCCCCGAGTCCGAGTAGAATCAGGTTTTTGTACGTTTTTAGATCTGTACAAGGACTTCTTTGCGGGGCAAGACCTCCCCACCCTATAAATATAAAGGGCCATGGCCGATTGAGGACCTCTACTCAATCGTACAAATCATCGTTCTACTTTTTATCTCCAAACCCTAGCTTTTCCAACCCCTTTGCTTTCCTTCTTCGTCTCCGCGACGTTTTAGGACGTTCTAAGTGGTCTTGCCGACCTTAGAACAACCCTAGGTTCGCAGCCTCCGACGGGGTCCCTCCCGAGGTTGTGTTCGTAGGCTTTCGCGGCGCCCCTGCTACAGGCGGTATGACCGGCCCCTACAGGCGGTCTGACCGGCTGCTCTCAGGAGCTCCGGCGAGGAGAATTCGACGACCGCGCGATCTAGCGCTTTCGTGTGTTGACCAGAAGTGCGTCAACACCCTGCTGTAGTGCACGCTCGATTCTGTTGTGCCGGTGCCTGGCGTGCTGAAAGGTTCTGTCTTTTGTTCGATTTGAAGAGTAAGGCGTGCTGGTGCTCCAATTCGTTGTCAAGGTGCTCTGTTTAGTTCTTGAAAGCTTCTCCGTGATGCTCCTGTGGTGGAGTAGTCCCTAAATATCACCGTTTGCCACAACGTGTTCTTTTTGTTGAGTTTGTTCCCATTTGATAGTAAAACAGCTAGCAAAAACATCTGCTCTATCACATGGTTTTCTTTTTTTTCTAACTCCGTTCTTCTTTTGTTCTTTTTCTTTTTTATTTGTCTTTGTAAAGGAATGGGCACGTGTGATTTTGAGAGTGCGATTATAGACACGTCCAGTTTCATCTTATTTTGATTTCTGTTTTTTAGTTGCCATAGCTCCAATTTATATTCTCATGTCGAACTCGCAAAATTTTTGCCGTGGTTGCTGGTTCTATTCATCTCTTTCTCCAATGGCGATGAGCAAAGCTAGCGATTCATTCACCAGGTTAGGGAGCTTTGTCTTTGGCCATTGTCATTTTGAAGATTTACTTGTTTTAATGATTAATCAAGTGAGGGGACAAGCTTTAATCGGTGACGATTTACCAATTTCCCTAGCTTTATCTTTGGATGCAAAATCCTATTATTTGTTTCACTTTGAACCGGCATGTTGATTGTTTTTTTACCGAGAAATGTGGGGCAAAGCCCCCTGAGAGCAAATATATTAAAAGAGCGCCAGGAGCGCAGAGGAGCACAAGAGAACTTACACAAGAGCCATAACCAGGGGTTAGGCAGCCAAAAACAAAAGAAAGAAGAAAGGAGAAAGAGACCTAAATAATTACATTACTATACTTCACTTTAGAGGGCATCAAGCCAGGTCTTGACCCAGGGATGAAACTCTCTTGATTCTGAATAGGTGACTAGTGATTTCATCTTTAAACACTGCTTTCCATCTAGCAATATTTGGGATGCGAATTGTTGAAGATGAAATTATTTCTTTCATTCCAAAGGAACCAGGCTCCCATTAGAAATATTTTCATGAAAAAAGGCATCGCGAAATCCTGATGGATATTAGTATGAGCACTCCATGTCATCCTAAGGGAGAACCACCTGTTGGTAGCCCTTGAGCAATCAAAGAATACATGTTCAACAGTTTCTTCGATCCCTTCTGCGCATAGGGCACAACTATATCCTTCCTCGAGGAATTTGTTTCTTCTTCTCAACATATTCCTCATATTTAAGCGGTCATTTAGGAGCAGCCACGCAAAGAACTTGATTTTCGACACACATTTTGTTTTCCATATCCAAACTATAGTTCTGCTAGGCTGTATGGCTTTGAAGTGATGTTGGTAGTAGCTACTGAAAGCATATCTTTGGTTTCCCCAAATAAAAAACCACTTGTCGTTTTCCTCCATGTCAAAGTTCATCTCAAGCAGATCTCCCTGTAATCAAATGAGTTCATTGAAAGCTTGTCTGGGCATTGGAATCAAGGCATATCCAAACAGAGACGGGTAGTATCCTTTAATTTGAGAAGTAAATATGTGCATCGATGTAGTAGCTACTGAAAGCATATCTTTGGTTTCCCCAAATGAGTTATGTACATTTGAGAAGTGATATTGGTAGTAGCTACTGAAAGCATATCTTTGGTTTCCCCAAGTGATGTTGGTAGCATTCTTTAATTTCTCGAAGGAGATTTTGGGATCCAAGGCATATCCAAACAGAGCAAGGTAGGAGTTGGAGAAAATTCTGCCTTCAATCATATCGTCCCATAATCCAATTGAGTCTCCCCTCCCAGAAAGGCAAGTAGCAATCCCTCTTAATTGAACATTCAGTCTCATAATATCCTCCCATCAGAAGGAGTCTTTTTATCTTGCCAGATGGGGAACAGTATCCCGGTAGTAGCTTTGCCAGATAAGACCAACCCACTGAATATTTGCCTTTCTGTATAATTTATCCAACTATTTTATAAGAAGGGCATGTTGATATTTTGTTGTGTATTAATTTGTTCATTATCTAATTCTAATTAGATGTACACCATTTGCAAACATTTAATTTTTATATGTTAAATTCAATGTGTGCTTAATGAGAGTTATGTACATTTGAGAAGTAAATATGTGCATCGGTGTACATGATGAGCAACAAATACACTCAACGGTCATATAAGAAGGTTAAAAATATTTTTGTATAATGAGGTCAGCTTAGTAAATGCATGGAGTATTTTAGTGAAGATTTCTGTGAAAAGTCAGATTGTGGGTAGAGCTATGCTGCAGCAAAAAAAAATTTGAGAATACAATCAAATACGAGATGAAATACACATATGAGATAAGATAGCACGGCTCACGAGACAGGATGGGTGGCCTGGAGGAGTTCCATCCAGATGGATAGGAGCACAGAGTAATTTTCGCCTCAACACTATCTTGTCCAACCTCTCTCCACCGAGCATTATGCCTTGTTGAGTTGTCGTACGCTGGCCCCTACAGCTCTGCCTCACCCCTTCCTACACCATGCCTGTGCAAGAGGTTGCGTATCTTAGGCTGGTCTTGTCTCGTAGTGCCTACTTTTGCGCTAGGGTATGGAACTATGTGCTATCGTACGTCACTAAGTCCAGCGACGGATTCTCTCTTCCCTCTTCTCTCTCTGACGTAGCTCACTATCGAGAGCTATAGCGACTCGTTGAGGCTGACTTAAAGGCTGAGAACACAAGACAACATACCATACAAGACAACCACTTCGCATCATTTTCCCAGCATGTCGTGCATCATATCGTCGTGTCAGATGAGAATTGTGATATATATCATGACAGGTCGTGTCAGATGAGAATTGTGATATACTCCCTCCGTCCCTAAAAGGATGACGCCATGGGATGCGTGCACGTGTTACTTTCTTAACTTTAACTCAATTTGTAGAAAAATATATGTAATATTTATATCTCTAATAAATTTGTTAAAAAAATTAGATTCAAATATCTATCTAATGGTACTAATGATGCACTATAAATATTAATATTATTTTATATATAATTGGTTAATGCTCAAAGATGCTTTTTTATTGGGAAGCGAGAATGATATCTATTTTGGGACGGAGGGAGTATATATATATCCCTCATGACAGGTTGACAGGGCATAACACATAGGATCAGAGCAAGACAACCACTCCACACCCAGCGACCTAGGACCCGGTCCCGATTGACAAAGTAGGCAACCCCGATAGACGGAGCAGGCAGCTCCTACTTGTTTTATTTCTTTCATTCCCTTTCTCTAGACTCTAATGTAAGGCTCCTTAGACTATAAAAGGAAGGGCCAGCTACACAACAAAGCAGATCAGAAAATCCGACAGATCCTCCGACCAGTCGAGGGCTGTTTGTGTTTACTGAAAAAGTATTTTTTAACTTTCGTATTCATTCTTCTTAGAGAACACGCTTTTTAGAAAATTCATTTTTCAACTTTTCTATTCATCGCCCTCACAGCTTCAAAAAAAAAAATCAGCTTTTTAAACTAAACACCCAAACAGACAAACCAGTATAATCCCAAGAGTCATGATTGGCCACCTCTAGTCTAGGCCCGTCGGTGGGCATCCATTAACCATATTCAAACCTATGTCCACTGTTTTGGGTAGGGTATCGACAACAAAATTTTACCCATTCTCATTTGGATATGGGTAGAAGAGAATCCACTTTTATCCACCCCAGGTGTCGTCGTCCTCCTCCCGTCCTCCGTCGCGGCGCCGTCAGCCCCGTCTTCTGCGGCGCCATCAGCCTCCTCTGCTTCCGTCGTCCACCAGGCATCCTCCTCCTCCGCCGCCCATGGCCCACCGGTGCCGGCGCACCTGCGCTTCACCCAGCATGGCCATCCGCCTCCTTCGTCAGCATGTGCTTCCGTCCTGTTTTCTTATCAGTCGATTGCTTGATTACAGAACCTCAAGTTAGCAGGAACGATGATGCAGAATCCTAGCAAAGGTAGCATCCAATTGCAATCAAAACTTACATGTCATACCTTGGCCCAGTAGCTCGACATGGCCGACAGTAGTTGAGCTTGTTCTCGAGGAAGTGCATCAGGAGGTGGTCGCCGGTGTCGCTGGGGCAGGGCTCTTGCTGCAACCCGGACACATCACCACATGCTCCGGCGAGCTCGATCCGGAGGCTGATCCTGCACGTCCACAACCTCTCCGCGCGATTGGCATCCCACCCAGTGAGCGCGGCGGCCGTCCATGGCGTCATATGATGGTGCGAGAGCTCCGGGCCATCGTAGAGTTCGCACGAGGGATGGGGAAGGCCACCAGGATGCTGCGCGGGAAGACCACTGGTAGGCTGTTGGCTTCTGCTCCGGGGCGAGACTTCCCCCCCAATACCCATGGATGTGGATAAAATGGATTTGGCCAAAAATGGGGAGGGTACAGAACGGGTGACGGTGAGGTGAGTCCGTGGGTGTGAGCATGGACAAGGTTGGATTTGCCCGTACCCTACCCAACCGCAGGCCTACTCTAGTCAATAGCGCACAAAACTACGACTAGTGTGGATTAATTGTCGGTCCATTACGATGATATCGGCTCCCCCATGGATGGCAAGCTCAGCCTTACCGGGTGGTAGGTGGAGGGAGTGAACTCACCGGCAGTCTACCAATAAATATGTTCAAGTACCATTTTCACAAGTTATTGTAAGAGGTGATTTTGTAGTCCCCAAAACTCTTATTTAATTAGCAACTACCTAGAAAGACTCTTCAACAAAAGAATTGAGGCGGATTATTAAGTTGTCCCAATAATTTTTGAAAAATGAGATATAAAGATACTCTAATGAAACACTATTTTTTCAATACAAGTAGTTTATTTGAAAAAAGGGGAACTGTTACAAGTAGGATAACAGCACGACCGTGAAAACAAAATATGGCTCCGAAAGACCGACTCCGGAACACTCAGCAATGCTGGGTACGGTCGGAGTTGATGTTGCAACCTCTCGCATACAATGGGGGCGATACATGCCTAAAGCAAAGAAGTGGGTTTGGATTCATGGATTATTGGATACTGAAGTTATTCAACCTGACACAGAAGGGGTCAACATTTACTTCTTTTTTGCAATTGGAATCCACGTCCAGTCCAAACTCCAAAACCACCACCGAGCCTCCAGTGTCTAATCAATAAAAAACACCAAAGTCCAATCCATCCAAATAATCCAAGTAATCACTGGCATCGTTACTTCATGTTCATCGTTGACAGCAGACATGAAAGAGCCCATGCCAGCCTGACCGGTCTGTAGTGCCAGGCCTGGGCCTCGCCCTCAGCACGGCGTGCCACCCAGACACGGCAACAGGAGGCACGGTAGACCGGCACGAGGCCCATCTGGCCTAGTAGCCCAATATCCCCCAACATAGCTACCCTCATAAACCCTAATTTTACTCTCTCCACTCTCTCCCCACCCGCGGACCACTCCATCTAGCCCTCCTCCTCTCTTGATGCTGCGTTCCGCCTCCTCCACGGCCGGCAGCGCAGCCCCTCCTCCCTGGCGGCACAACTCCTTCCTCTCCTCCTCCTTCCCCTAGCCGTCGGCGCAACTCCTTCCTGCGCTCCTCTCCTTAATGGCCGCGGCAGGCTGGCACGGACGCCTGGTGCTCGGCGTGCCGACATGGTACAACCGGAAGGCCATTGAACTGTGCCTGGGCAGAAGCTCTGGCACATAGTGCCACCCAGGCACGGCACGAAGTGCTGCCGTGTTGATTTGTGTCGGGTCGCGTCAGGCCATATATATACTACGGCTGGACAGGAAAAACCAAGAACCAAGTACCAAACCAAATTTACCTGGAACCGGTACCGAAAGAACCGGAACCGAGATATTCGGTACGAGTAGGTACTCTGTACCTGTTCTGGGGAACCAAAGTTTTCGGCTCGGTTCGGCTTGGTTCCCGGTTAACCGAGAGGAACCGAACTTCTTGCAGGCCGCCAATCTATGGCCCATTAGCAAACCCTAAGGCCTAAACTATCCACCCCTCTCTCTCCCACTCTCGCACTCGCACGCAGGGAGCCAGGGAGACACGCACCTGGCACCTACGCCGCTGCACGCCTGCACACTACGCCGCCGCACCCTCAACCGAACGCCGCCGCTCGCAGACCCAGGCGCAGGCGTGCAGCCCCTCTCCACCGGCCAGCGGCGAGGCGCAGAGGCGCTCCACCCAGGCTGCCAGGCGGCACCGCGGCAAAACGGCCGTGCGCGACACCCATGCCCCTGCTACTCCTTGCTTGGCTTGGTTATCCATGGTGGTCTCGGTCTGTACTCTGGAGTCGTGCATGCTGCCATGCTGGGCTGCTGCTTGCTGCATGCCTATTGCCTGCATGGACCTAACCTGACCTTGGCTGCTTGCTATTTTATTTATTTCCTATCAAGTTTGTGTGTAAACTATGGTGATTTTGCATTGAACTATGGCCTATGGTGGTGAATGTTAATCGTAAAACTATCGTGAATGTGTTGTTATCTCTATGTTGAAATGGTTGCTGGTTTTAAAAATAAGACAAAATGCTGTCAAAATTTCCTTTTGAACGAGTCTTTCTGCTGAATTCTAAACTCCAGGTACTTTCGGGTAAAACCAAATACCAAACCGAAGAAGCCGAAACCAAATTTCCTCGGTTCTTTCCTGGTGGGTACCGATCAGTACCCATTTTACAGGAACCGAACGGTTCGGTAAATACCAAACGCCCAGCCCTAAGTATACACCTCACACCTGGGTGCCAGATGAAAAAATAAAGCATACATTCCGCTCCATATTAAATATATGCGTATTGAATATTAAGCTCCAACAGACTTTCCGTTTTTCATACAAACAGCCATTTCATTTTCCATACTCCAAATCAAATGCGAACAGCTACATTTAATTTAACCCTCCATGAGCATAAGACCCATACCTGGCAAACCAGTTTGGCTAGCCGGAATAGCTAGCTAAATTTAGCTAACAAGAGCAATTCTGAGAGTCATGTGGCTTGATGAGTTAAATATCTATTGGAAAGCGATTTTTCATATTCAATAGCCAAAATTTAGCTAGTTGAGCCATTTGGCTAGTCTGAGATGTTCTAACATAAAAACAAAATAAAAAAGTTCATGAACTCAAGCTAGGTCACCTCTTGACATCAGTAAAATCAAATAAATACTGACACTTATAAATCAAAGAAATAATCTAACAACAATTTCTAATTTTTTGATTCATTAAACAGCCAAAAAGGTGACGGTCACAAAGGCAAAGAATACCATTAAATGGTAGATGAACAGCAAAGCTGAAAATAATTTATCCACATTCTCAGGCATCCTCTTACACTTTCTGTACGCATTCTGCAGTTGCGTGCCGAAGATGATCACATCTTGTTGCATACAGAAGAGCCAACTCCAATGAAGCACACGACAAATAAACATTGACCTCGGGGCTTACTCAAGTGGAAGCAGAAAGCTCATCCTTCTATGTCAGGTTGAATAACTTACTAACTGATCTCAGTAGTAGCCACCCCATCCTCTCCCTCTTCCTCTTCCTCGGCCTCCCCTGCCCCGGCCTCTTCCATTGCCTCTACCACCATGAGACAATCCTTCAAAAGCTCTGTTCACAAGCTGATTCTGCATTCCTCGCCCCTTCTTGTTTGCATTTCCAATTGTAGAAGGTTGGGGCCTCTTCCCTCTGAATGATTCGCACACATGAAATGAGTAGGAAAGAAATATGGAAAGATCTATAGGAGAATTTGAAATATTGGATATCAGGCATCTAACCCTGCTGCTGTAGCTGCCGGTTTCTTGGGCTGCTCCATCCATGACAGAGTGATTTTCTTATCACCAATGAACGAAGGAGACTTTGAATGCAATGGCTGAAAAAATTAACGAGTCTAGTTAGAAAATGTAAGCTTTTGGTACATGATGGAGCAAAATAAATTACTTCTGAAAGCTACAAGACATCAAGCTATCGTCAATGAAACTAGACGAAAAGTAGTTCAGTCTTTCAGTCAACAAATATAACAAGGCTTGTACACCTTAATACAAAGGTTTAAAGATTGGTGATTTCAAAATATAAAACTGGGTCTGCTACAGTTAATTATTCAATATCACTGTTACTTTTACCATTCAGGCTTTCTTTTATCGTTTGCAGCCTTGCAGGAACAGGATTTTCATGTGTACAGGGGTGTAGAGAGAAAATAAAGGTAAAATAATTTTGGCCGATTTGGTTTGTCATTTTCAATGGATATAATTGTGTGCTGAAAAAAGCCTAACTATTACCGATTTCTTCTTATTTCCTTTATTATTTTGTTTCATTTGCTCCCAGTGAACTAAAAGGATTATTTTTAATTTCTTATCTCCATAATTCAATCTCGCCATCTTGTATTTGCCACTGCTTACTAAAAACTTCTGACATCCAGAAGTTAGTAATCACAATAGAAACAATGTTTGAGTGCTGACCCACAGCTGCTCCAAAAATACTAAACAGAATTAAGAGAATGAAAACTGGAAGTTAACCCTGCAAAATTGCATATACTACAGTAAAATAAAGAAATCACCTGTGTCATTGCCAATATATTGTTATAAGACCGCATTGTCCTTGTTGCAGTCTGCTGATCACCTCTCTGCAAAAAGCATCCAAATCACAATCGATTGCCAGGAAAGTTAGCACATCGTTTTGAAAGAAAAGTTTCCGACACATAATATTGTTGAGTCCAATAAATCACAAAACTCACAATTTTAGTTTTCTCCTCTTCAGTTTTTGCTGAAGATATTGCCTTGTTGAAGTCTGCTAGTCCCTGAGTTAGTCTCTTTGAGGCTGCTCGTACTGTCTCTTCTGTTCCAGTTAACCTGCATTCTTCAAACAGTAAGAAACACACAAACATGACAGTTGGGAGGAGCATGCATTGGAAGCATGTGAAAGGTGAAAAACTGTAAGCTACCTCTCTGTGAAATCTTTGTAATGCTCTGAAAAATCTTCTCCAAGCCTATCTGATGGTTGCCCAGTAACAATCTTGTAACCGCAGAGACTGTTTGTTGTGTTTGGAGTCTGAAATGCAGTCTTGATGAACACTTGGAAAGAGAATCCATGAAGAAATGATATGATTCGTATCAATTGCCAAATCTAACCTTGTGAGCCAAATGATGGAAAGTGTAAAGCAAACACTCAACATAATTATGGTTGATATCTTCCACCTTCTTACCAGGCATATACTTCTACAACACAAACAGTAGTGAACAGGTCAAAAGTGGGCAACAAATAAAAGTAAATTGCGCTCACCATACAATAATTTGCATGGTTGTATCATTTTAGTCCAATGTCCAACAAGTAGAAAAATGTGAATGTGCTTGTCATGCATATATGGTCTCATCTACTCTATATAGATGTATTTTGCCACTGTGGCAAGTGATGTTGACAGGTTTATGCATGTACCATACACGCAATTCTTGTTTTTTACACCAGTCAATGAAAGATAAAAAAACATGACTATGGGTATCCACAGATTAAAGCTACCTTAGTGTTACAACACTGATACACAATTACTATATACGCAGAAGCATTTATTTATTGCATAAAAAATAAATATAGACGCTTTAATATATGCAACTACATTAAAACCCATTATTTACAACATGGACAGCGACTGCAGTGTATAGGCAGATGGACAAAACAGCTATGTAAGTTAGGGCTTCGTTACCAAGTAAACTCCATGTGAGGGAACAATATCGTCAAATTTTTTTATCCTTTTACTAATGTGATAAAAAGTGATACACACATGGTTAAGACTTATGTGAGGAAAGGGGATGATAATAGGCCGTCACATGTATAAAGCCATCCACTTCACATGTCAGTGTCGCAACATACATCTACGTTTCACTAAGTCTGCATATGCACACATTTCACAAGCTCATGTATCGATTTGTAGGTTTCACAATTCACCTGTCACTGTAGCAAAATACATCTACGTTTCACTAAGTCTATATGCACACATTTCTCAAGTTCATGTACCAATTTGTACGTTTCACTACTTGATGAATTAAAGTGCTACAACCATACTAGTTATAGGCCCTGTTTGGTAACGGTTCTGACCGGATTCTGGCCTAAAAAAATCAAGCTAACACTCCCAAACGCCGTGATTCAGTCGGTTTCCGTGGGAATAGATTGTCTGGGCAGCGAGTAAATGAGCATGTGTTGCTTGCGGAACAATCTCGCCAATTGTGGCAAGGCCTTTACGATATTACACATTTATACTTGGAATTCAGGGGAAACTACCCGCCCTCTGTCATTTGATAAAACAGACATCTAGGGTTCGCTTCCCTCCTGGTCTCCCCCATCCCACCGCATGCACCCAACAGGTGCACGAGCCAGGGCAAGCGGTCGCGTCTCCTCCACGGCACCCTTCTCTATACCGCACTCCCCACTGGAGCCCTCCCCTCCCGCAACTTCTCAACTGCACAGGCCCCTTCCGCATCCTCCATTACCCGCGTCCCTCTCCTCCGCTCATGCCCCTCACCTCCGGCACCCTCACGCACGACATCTCCGGCAGCAGCACATTGGGATCCGCCTGCTGGAAGAGTTAAGACCACTCACAGGTCCCCTAGGACCTCAAACGCCTGTTGGAGGCCCTGCGTCCGAACTCAACCATCCGGCGAGATTCCCTCATACTAAAGCAGTAGCTCAGCTCCAGCTTTTCCATTGCTAAATCAATTACCATCTTGTCATTTGGCTCTTGTTGACACCGGATTTTTGCAGGCAAATCCAAGACTAGAGAAGAGCCATTTATCATGTGCAAATTGTTTTTGGTCAGCCAATGGGATAAATATTATCAATCAATATAAATGATTTTTGCGTCAACAGCTCTAAATTTAATGCAGCAGCACCAATCATTTGTCGAAATGCTGGTCCTCTGCATGGATCTGTGGTGCATGGTGTAGCAATTTTTGTCATTCTTTACCATCTTTATGTACTACAGATTTAGCGTGGTTTTTGATAATTATTATGGCACAGAACGTACAAGATAGTTGAGCATTCAAAATTGATGCATTTTTGTATGATGTGTGTTAAGGGAAAAGCCAGTGAATTGATAGCTTCTTTTGTTATTTTGGGGGATAAAGAGACTGGATTAACGCAATAGGCTACAGCAATGACAAATGTGTCTTCAACTAAAATACCCACCAAACAAGGTACTAGTGCTCTAGGGTATACATGTCATTACACACTCAAAACACAGATAATCTAAAATCAGGTTGCCAAACTCCTAGCTTCTCATGCCAGCAGATTTTCATGGCAGTTAGCTTTTCAGAGAATCGCGACTCAGAAAAGCTGTAACAAACAGGGGCATTGTATGAGGGACGGATGCAGTTTACTCAAAATAATAACAAATGTTGGAATGAAATTATTGTGTCACATCTTTTAGTACAACAAAGAAGGCTCAGAAACATATCAGAATTAAAGTATGCTAACCTTGAGCAATTGAACAACAGATAGAAGCAGTAGACGTGAATCTTGTGCTGCAGCATATGGTGAACTTGCAGCAATAGTCTTGAGCAAATCCAATTTCTTCTCTTCAGGAATCTAAAATATGCATAGCATGGCAAAATAAAAACCTAATGCTAAAATGTGTCAAAAGAAGAACATTTCTATTTTATGCATGCAACGGATTTCCAGTTCATGTGTGACATGGGTATGAAGTTTGATTGGAGTAACAAAGTAACAGAATAAAGCTTCATGACCAGTGTATCCAGTGTTAGCTTTTATTTGAGGGTAAGCAAATTAGTCTGAATGTTCGTAAAATAAGATAAGCAACAAGCCAACAATATTTTCATTTCATAAACATATGAATCCATCTGAAAGCTACACCATGGAAATAGAACGCAGAATATGGACTTGACAACAAAATATATTAGAAAGGAACTGTGATGGGTCAAACGGAAACTACGGACTTCATAATGACAATGTATCCAGGCAAAATATGAAAGAATCATTAAAGCATTCTTAGTTCAGCGAATGAAAAGTCAACAAAGAAATGCAATACTTTGCCCTGTTGTCACACCGTTTCAAGGAATGCATTTTGCACATCTCCATACAAATTAGAGTGGGCAAGGTACTAGTGACGAAGTTTACCTTCTCAAAAGCTGGAATAATCTGCTTAACAAAGTAATTGAGGAACTTGCTGCTTGATGCGCCTCTCTGCAGATCATGTAATCCAGATTAGGATATGATATTCATCAACAAAAAATGAATCATTGCTTTTTACTAAATTGTGTGATACCATGAAGATCGGAAGAGCCATATACATGCATGAACTCCACCTCTCAATGTGGTCAATGTCAGAAACCTGGAAGGACAAATGAATATGCTGAGAAAAACACAATTTATCTTCAATTAAGGAACAAGAAATAAAGCCAAGTTTTTCAACCATGTTAAAATGTTTTAAATGCTACATCATGGGATGCACAAAGCCAGTATTACAAAGTTGCAGCAGATACCTGACAAGCAAGGCTAAAAAAAGGAAAGTTCGCATAGGTTGAACTTCAACATTAAGAAGCTCAATTTGACATTAGATATCCAGTGCAGATATGTTACCGATTCTGCTAGTTGAGACGTTAAAGGTAGCCCAAGACTAAGACAAGCCACCTACATGCTTGTCGAAAGTACACGCCCAAACCAAATGCAAACATATTGTCAAAGGATGAACAGTTCTTTCTTCTTTCATACATTCCTAATATGCTTTATAAACTAGGCATTGAAACCCATATCAAGCATGCACAAGTGGATCTATTCTACAGGAGGTAAAGGAACAGAGTTCAGCAGGAAAATTGAATCCATTGCAAGTCTATAAAAAATGGGGATAAGTGTTTTATTATCCTACTAAATGGATCTAGGGCGAGTTCTATATAATTGAGGTGCTATTCGCATATCAATGTAAAGTAATTTTAGTTCTAATACTGATGAAATAACATACTTACATTGAATTGTGAATCAAGATCAGCCTGTGCTTGAATAATTTCGATTAGTTCTTGAAAGGACTCTCTTGGAGCAGAATCCCCAAATATGCTCAAGCTTCGCAGGAACCCCATGAACAATTCAAATTCTGACCCAGTTACATCTTGCACACTCTGAATAATGGCAATCTTTATTAAAGTGTAACACGCAACAAAAAAAAATATAGAACTTTAAAGATGTAAATCAATCAGATGGCCAGAAACTGAAAGGAACTGAACATACTTTCTTTATCAAATCGGTTATAAATCTCTCCATTTCTGCCTGAGGTTTCAGTAGCTCGGCTTTAAGAGGAAAGACCTAGAAAAAAATATATGAATTCTTTCTGTAGCACACTACAATTGATCACCTACAAAACATCTAATCAAACATACAACTATGTACCTTGTCTCTAAGGAAACAAATAATCTTCTCCCGGATCTCTGATCCTGACTCCACATGCTTAAATAAAGGCTGCAACGAATCTGGCCAAAATAGAGGGTACACAGTAAGAGAAGGAAACAATGAACATCTAAAACAATGAACTGAAAAGGCAAATTTAGATAATCCATGCATAGTATGCATTTCAATGATATTCCCAGACAAGTAGAGAAATGTCCATAAAAATCCAAAATGCATGAGCAGTTCAACTATAAACTAGACGAATGCGTGATGGGATAGCATAGACGCTAAATCTGTAGGCAAGACAGAGGCAGATATTAAAATTCAAGGATATTGATAAGTTCCTTAAACACCACCTACATGAAAATATATTGATATATTACAACAGAAGAACATATGCATGAGCAATAAACAAGACAGAGCAAGGTTGTGTCCATGATCCTGACTCCGCGCGCTTGTATAGAAGGTTCAAGCTCTATAGATTCAAACAGTGATCATACAAGAGAACATCTGATATTATAGTTGCAGAAAACGGTGCGATCCAATTTTGTCCTATGTAGTAACCGTACATGGCATTAAATGAACAAAGAATAAGCAAAAGACATGTCTGACAAACTGACCATGTGTACAGAACCAGTACCTTTATAAAAATAATAAATATTGGTTGATTGCATTAGTTTCTGAAATGCAAGACGGACTACCTAATTATAGCACTTTAATGCAAGGCAGAGTACCTAATTAACCGCAACTTTTGATGAATATTAAACAGTAGGTATGCTTAGTTAATAGTGTAGTAATTGAACATTCACACTATCATAAGACTACCTCGATGCTCAAATTGATGGAACAAAATTCAAGCTGATAGATTCAAAGCACCCGCTAGTAATTTAGGTCTGCAATTCTTAACAACCAATAATGTGCATTGGAACCTTACTTTTAACATCTTGCCGTATAAGGGACATCAGGGCTTTATGAACAGCATCACGCTCCACATTTTCCTCTGAAAATATATTCAAGATATCAAATGTGTACATAATTCCCGTTGCAATCAAGAAAATAGATCATACCGCTAGTAAGGAGTTGCCCTAGAATATCAGCAATTTTTGACACAAATTCAGTATCTTTGCCAAGAAGTGGAAACCCCCTAATAGCCTGTATTCGGATCTGTTTAGCATCAAAGAAACCCATTAAGCATGCAAATGCTTTTCTTTTTTTAACAAAACTCAATCAAGAGCATAACTATTTTGTATTGTTTGAGACTGCCAAATACAATAATCAAAATAATTAGCCAAACTCTTGAGCAAAACAACATGTCTAGTAAGTATAAACAAAACAAACAATTGATATGTCACAACAAGAAAACGACAGATTGCAAATGTTTATACAGCATTGAAGCATTAGGCCTCATATGATCATAGTGGAACAGGTGAACTAAATTGGATGTTTAGTAAACTCGTATGACCACTCATTGATGGTTGGTCTGTTCCATGTGATGCACCACTAAAGTGCAGTCAGTTTTTCAGTATTCACACAACTCAAAGTTTTGTTTCACATATTGTTTAGATAAAAATTTTACTATCTTGTAGTAAGACAAAAGACTGCTACAGATGGCACCTTATCATCTTGTCTAAGTACTCAGCAGTGCTGGTTAAGAATCAGTTCGGGGACGGTGAGACAATTTCAAACAACAAATTGCACTCACTGAGTATGACTGTATGTACACCTGATCTGATAGTTAAATGGAAAAGGAAAATATCGCCCGATGTACACTATAATCAACGAATGCAGAAAAAGTTAGGCCTTTTAGAAAACCAGATGTCCAGATGAAGTTACCTAAATACCTGGAACCAGCTTTTCTAGTTCACTCAGTACAGCCAGCCAACTTAGTTACACATAAACTGCTAGTGCGTTTGCTTTAAACTGGCGGTCCCCATACAGGCCGTAGAGTAATCTAGAGAGATGAGAGCGCATACCGCGAGCTCCTCCATCTCGACGAGGTCAAACATGGCCGACATGGCGCGCGTGGCGAGTGTGGGGAAGCTCCCGAAGAACCTGGGGATGAGCTGCGCCGCGAGCTGCTTGGCCTTGACGCTCTGCCCCTTCACCGCCGCGATGATCGCCTCGTAGTCCGCGGCGTGCTGTAGTTTCGAAAACCCCGAGACGAAGAACGCATCCACGTCAATTAAAAACCCTAGGCCGAGCCGGAGCCACTGAAGCGAGGGAACCCTAGGAAAATGAGAGCGGAGGAAGCACCTCGGACTTGTCCTTGGCGGAGGAGAGGCGCTCGCCGAGCTCGTAGAGCCTCTCCACCTCGGCGGCGTCGGCGTCGGCGGCGGCCATGGGAGGAGGGCGGGGGAGGGGTTAGGGTTTGGGACGAGGAAGGAGTGAGCAATGGGGAACAGGGGAAGGAGGCGGAGGGGTGAAAAGTGAAAGGTGGTTCTGAGTTATTACTGACCACACGACACGGGAAAGGAGGTGCAAGCACGGGTGGGGTCGAGGCCCGAGACTATCGGTGCGTATATTTTCAAAAAGATTCTAAAAATATTGTAGGAAAAAAATATTTATATTTATAAAAGAACGAGTAGAATTCAAAATATTTTTATCTAATTTGGACCCACCTTACCCCTTAGATCTGACCATATGTAATGGTCAACAAAGATGGGAAGGAGGTCAAGCCCATCAACTCTGCCCAAAACGATTTATTTTTGTGACCGCAGTCTAACATACCCATCGAGACCCCCTCACCCATTGGCCATCGCTCGCAGGAGTATGCAAACCCGGATCCGGCTCCGTGCACGCCACGACTATACTTGCCCTTCCGTGCGTGCTATAGGATCGGAGCTGCCAACCCACCTGCAACTTCCATGTCAGACGGGCATGCGCGCATGGATTGAATCGGTACTGTGTTTAGTTGAGGGGTAGAAAAAGTAATTTTTCTTCTGGGATGCGTGTTCTGTGAGGTGAGCGAATAGAAAAGGTGAAAAGGGAATTTTTTAGGATGCGTGTTCTGTGAGGAGGATGAATAAGAAGTAAAAAGCACTTTTAGGAACTAAACACACCCTGAAATCAGCAACAAATCTTAGATTAGTCTCTCACGGAGTACATAATTTAGTTTGTTTGTTCCTACCAAAAATTGCTTTTGCAGACACCAAACACTAGCGGCAACAGTGCCAATGTCCGGTTGTATGTCTTCATGACAACTGACAAGCTGCAACCGCATGAGGGGATAAACGAATGTGAACCTTGAGGCCGAAGTTGTCATGAAAAACTTTTCAGACAAGGACATCACATCTTGCCACCAGAAAGAACCAACATTTGATCGAGCATTATGTACAACAATAAGGTAAAAAGCAACACAAGCACCTAACAGTTTCAGCCTATAGCCGTGCCAGCTTCACAACTTGATTTGGTGGAGACTAGCTCGCCAAGAATGAGGGTGATTGGCTGTGCTCGAGCCCAAAAATAAATTATTCTCTAATAAAATGAACATTTTTATTATCATAATTTCAAAAAGTATAATTATAAACATTACTTCAATAGATTTACTTTAAATATGTGTGTGCCGCACGTACATCTTTGCTAGTTTATTTAATTTTTCTCTATTTATCATATCCCTCCTATTCACATAACTATTTATCTACAATGTTTTTAACGTCTGCAGTGTTTTTCGAGGGAATCTTTCCCTATCTAAACACACACTTAGTTCACCAACTTGATACATCAACTTGTGGCAAGTTGGTGAACTTGCTACATCAATCATTTAGACAGTAATCAAGGGTATTAAACATACATTAATTATAAAATTAATTACATGGTTGGACTCTAAATCGCGAGACCGATCTTTTGAGCCTAATATTGACCGTCATTAGCACATTTTTAATGATGGAGTTGCTATAGCTTGACAATGTCTAATGATGAATTAATTAGACTTGATAAATTTATCTCGCGATTTATAGTCCATTTGTGGAGTTGGCTTTATTTTTAGACTATATTTAATACTCCTAATTAATGGTCAAATATCGATGTGACAAGTTCACCAAGTTGGCAATGCCAACTTAATAAACTAAACAGGCTCATATATATGGAAACATGTGATGGGACCTAGCCATTGGTGTCGTGCAAAGCCCGACGGACGCGGCTCACGACTGGTTGTTTGGATCTAAGTATCAACCCTTCACATATTAAAAAAAATACAGTATATTTTTAAATTTTATATCCTGATTGGTTGTGTTAGAATTTGTCATGTCAAAATGAGAACATATAAAGATTTCAGTTTCTACCAAAATCTGAGCAAGAAACTATCAAATTTTGGCTTTCAACCAAATGGATATCAAAAAGTTTGTGGACATGTCTCGATTTTTTTTTTGACGCAATTGGCAGGGAAGTTCCCTACCTTTCTTTTTCATTTTTGAAAGAAAATATTTACAAGTTACAAGGCCGCAAGCCCAAAAGAAAAAATAGGTTAGTTACATTAGGAGACTACTCAACCAAAGATTAACTGTATCTCTAAACTGCGGTTTAACTCTCAGAGAAACCACTTTCATCCCCTCCTTAAAACTATTAAGCCACCAAGCAAAGGACAGATGACCTCCATAAAAAATAATGTTATTCCTATGTGTCCACAAAGCCCACATTGCCATGATGATTACTTCTCTGAAAATGACGGAACCAAATTGTTGTCTTGCATGCAAGAACATAGTTTGCATCTCCTGCAAGGTGTCCCAATTGATCCCCAGGAAAGTCCAGCAAGCACTAGAGAATGGACATTCAAAGAACAAGTGCATGATATCTTCTTCAATATGTTCCACACATAGCACACAATAATAGGAGTCCAGATGCATATTCTTCCTTCTTAACATACCCCTGGTATTTAGACGGTCCCTAAGCAACAGTCAGAAGAAAAATTTATGAGTGTGCAGTACCTTAGAAGACCATAACCATTTATAGAGTGGCGAAGCTGGATAAGCGCCCCTGAGGCTTTGATAAGCCTTGCAACTAAAGAATATTGGGGAGCCCCAAATATAAGTCCAACTATCATTCTCCAAAGGGGACAGCTGGAGGTCCTCTAGCTCACTTTTCAGTCGGTCAAACTGTGCCGAAGCTTGTAGAGATAAAGGAAGCCGGAATAGTCTGGCCAAATCCCATTCCTGAAACTGTTGAAGCGACATAGATCTTTTCCTAACAAAAGAGGAAATTTGCTGAAATCTCCACTTGGGGACACCAATGTGGCAAAGATCATCCCAAAACAATACAATGTCACCCTTTTGTGCATGACAGGAAGTTATCATGAAAAACTTTTCAGACAAGGACATCACATCTCGCCACCAGAAAGAACCAACATTTGATCGAGCATGTGGTGGAGTCCCATTTGAGTAGAGACACTGCCAAGTTAATTGGACCCATGGTAAATCCATTTTATTGTAGATTTATGCAAGAATTTCAGTAACAAGGCAGTGTTGTGGGTTCGATGCCCAATCCACCAGCCTTCTTTCTCTTACAAGCAGTTTCCCAAGCTACCAGATAACCCCCTTTGTGACATCCCCACCATGCGAGAGCACATGCTTGCGATTACTGTCAATGTGATCTATGATCTCAATAGGAACTCTCAAGGTACAGAAATAAAATGTAGGCAAGGCAGAGTAAACAGAGTTCACCAATATGAGCCTGTCAGCATATGTAAGATGCCTTGAAATTCCCATCATATGCCTTTCCATTGTCAAGATGGGCATAAACTGCTAAACTGATGGTCTAGTAGTTCCCAGTGGCAGTCCCAAGTATGTAAAAGGCATGGTGCCTAGTTGACAACCCGAAGTGTTGATTAAATCAGGCCATCTTGCTTCTTCTACATTGATTGCAACTAAGAAGGATTTACTGAAATTAACCTTCAGACCTGTTAACAAAGAAAATTCACAAAGAATATCCTTTAATCTAGACAATTGGGCTATCTTAGCAGGGAGGATAATCAAAGTATCATCAGCGTATTGAACAACAGGGTAGTCACCACCAAAGTCTGCTCCTAGGGGATGAGCTAAAAGCCCACTATTTGCTGCCTCATTGATCACTGACTGTAACAAATCTGCTCCAAGGACAAACAACAATGGTGATAGAGGATCTCCTTGTCGAACACGTCGCTTACAATGGAAGCTTTTGCCTGACACTCCATTTAGCAAAACTGACGAAGTTCTAGATGTGAATATCGATCTAATCCAAGATATCCACCGATCCGAAAAACATTTGTGCTTCATGACTTGTAGGATGACCTCATTGATAGAGGCGGAGTGCCCGATCTTTCGGTGAGTGGAGGTAATTTCGACTTGGGCGGAAGTAGACCCTCACGATCCGACTACGACGAGCGAACTCGAGGCGCCAATGCAATCGCTGAACCAACTCCCTGTGGTTACCGAACTTGCGGATGCAAGGTCGGCCTGATCACGAAGATCAATCCCTGTTTGCAATCGAAGAACAAACAAGAGCAAGAGGCGAGCAATCTTAATATCACTCGAAGGTGGAGTCTCAAATTACAGAGGTCAGCGTGTATTTGCGCGTGATCCATTTAGCAGAGGCTAATCGTAAAACAAAACTCAAGTTGCAAATGAAAACAATAGTCTAACTAAATAGAGGGGGCCCAGCCCCTGGCGGCTACAGAAGGGGGCGCCCTAGGGTTGGGAAACCCTAGGCGCCACTAGCTGGGCCGCCGCAACCACGGGCCTCCAAGTGGGCTGGCCATCTATTCTCCTGGGCCTTCATTCTTCACTACCATGATGTAGTTCAACTCTCTTGCGCAAGCCCGCGTAATCGGCCCAAGTGGAGGGAGCTCCTGGGCCTCTGGCGCTGGAGGGGGAGGCGCCTGATCCAGAGGCGCCTGATCTTCTGGCGCCGTGTCTGCTGTCGTCGTACTCGAAGTGTAGTCAATGCCCGCATCATCCTCCCCTTCTTGAAACAAAGTCGTCCTCGACGACAACTCCTCATCCTCGCCCACGTATGGTGTCAAATCTGCAACATTAAAACTAGTGGAAACACCAAACTCTGTAGGTAGGTCAAGAATATAAGCATTATCATTAATCTTGGTCAGCACTTTAAAAGGACCAGCGGCGCGAGGCATCAATTTAGAACGGCGTAAAGTAGGAAAGCGATCCTTGAGCAAGTGCAACCAAACCAAATCACCAGGTGCAAAAGTAACATGTTTACGACCTTTACTACCCGCAACCTGATAGCGAGCGTTCGCAACAGCAATATTTTGATGAGTTTGATCATGCAACGTTATCATGTGCTCAACATGTGCAACAACATCTAAGTGGGAAGCATCGGCAGCATCAGTGGAAAATAAATCAATAGGCGCACGCGGAACATAACCATAAACCACCTCAAAAGGGCACATCTTAGTCGAAGAATGCGTAGCACGGTTATAAGCAAACTCAACATGAGGCAAACAATCTTCCCAACGTTTTAAGTTCTTATCTAAAACAACCCTAAGCATGGTAGACAAAGTTCTATTTACCACCTTAGTCTGCCCATCAGTCTGAGGATGACATGTTGTACTAAACAGCAATTTAGTGCCCAATTTATTCCACAGTGATCTCCAAAAATGACTGAGAAACTTAGCATCACGATCAGAGACAATTGTATTTGGAATGCCATGCAAACGAACAATTTCTCGAAAGAACAATTCAGCAACCATGCTAGCATCATCAGTTTTATGACAAGGTATAAAGTGAGCCATTTTAGAGAAGCGATCAACAACCACAAAAATGATATCCCTCCCCTTCTTAGTTCTAGACAGTCCTAAAACAAAGTCCATTGAAATATCAAGCCACGGGGACGAAGGGACAGGTAAAGGCATATACAAACCGTGGTTGTTCAGACGAGACTTAGCTTTCTGGCACGTAGTACAGCGTGCAACATGGCGCTCGACATCACGGCGCATCCGGGGCCAGAAGAAGTGCGTAGACAGTATCTCGTGCGTCTTGAAGACGCCAAAGTGGCCCATGAGGCCGCCACCATGTGCTTCCTGCAACAACAAAAGACGAACCGAGGTCGCTGGAACATACAACTTGTTAGCTCGAAACAGGAACCCATCCTGCATATGAAATTGACCCCATGGTTTCCCAGTCAAGCAATGAGCAAAAGCATCTCTGAAATCAGCATCATCAACATATTGGTCTTTCATAGTGTGCAAGCCAAAAATTTTGAAGTCTAGTTGTGAAAGCATAGTATACCGGCGAGACAGAGCATCAGGAAGGACATTTTTCTTCCCACTCTTGTGTTTAATAATGTATGGAAAAGACTCAATGAATTCAACCCATTTAGCATGACGATGATTCAGATTCGTTTGGGTTAGAATATGTTTTAAAGCTTCATGATCAGAGTGGATAATAAACTCACGATGCCACAGGTAATGCTGCCATGTTTGTAAAGTGCGCACGAGAGCATACAGTTCTTTATCATAAGTAGAATAGCGCAAGCTAGGACCACTTAATTTTTCACTAAAGTAAGCAACCGGTTTACCCTCTTGTAACAAAATAGCACCTAAACCAATCCCACTTGCATCGCATTCAAGCTCAAAGATTTTAGTAAAATCAGGCAATTGTAAGACAGGAGCATGTATGAGCTTATCTTTGAGTGTGCAGAATGCGATCTCCTGTGCATCACTCCAAATGAAGGGCGTGTCTTTCTTTGTAAGCTCGTGCAAAGGTGCTGCAATGGGGCTGAAATCACGCACAAACATGCAAGACCAAGGAAACTCCGAATCTGCGTGACCGTCGTCGGTGTGGGCCATTCCCGGATGGCGTCGATCTTGCTGCTGTCCACCTCAATGCCCTGTGGAGTAACAACATAGCCAAGAAACGAGACACGTTGTGTGCAAAACATGCATTTTTCAATGTTGCCATACAAGTTAGCCACACGTAACGTATCAAAAACAGCACGCAAATGACCCAAATGTTCATCCATAGACTTGCTGTAAATCAAGATATCATCGAAATAGACAACAACAAACTAGCCTATAAAGGGTCTGAGAACTTCATTCATCAAGCACATAAATGTGCTGGGTGCATTAGTCAATCCAAACGGCATAACTAACCATTCATACAAGCCAAATTTCGTTTTAAAAGCCGTTTTCCATTCATCTCCTAATTTCATACGAATCTGGTGATAGCCACTAAGCAAATCAATCTTAGTGAATATAACAGCACCACTAAGCTCATCTAGCATATCATCAAGGTGAGGAATAGGATATCGATATCGGATAGTAATGTTATTAATAGCACGACAATCGACACACATGCGCCAGGAACCATCTTTCTTAGCAACAAGTAATACCGGAACGGAACAGGGGCTGAGCGACTCACGAATGTAGCCCTTGTCGAGCAGCGCTTGTACCTAGCGTTGAATTTCCTTCGTCTCCTCCGGGTTGGTGCGGTACGGTGCGCGGTTCGGAAGCGGTGCACCCGGAACGAGATCAATCTGGTGCTCAATGCCTCGAAGCGGGGGAAGGCCTGGCGGCAAGTCCTTCGGAAAAACATCCGCGTACTCCTGCAAAAGGTGAGTAACTCCATGGGGAATATCCGAAGGTGGTGCATCATCAAGTGAAACAAGCAAGCCAGCGCACATGAGAGCATAGCAGCAGGGTGACTGTGACGCAAGTAGCTCATCAAAATCAGATCTGGTGGCCAGCAAAACAGTAGCACGCAACTTAATTTCAGAATTAGCAGAAGGTGCCGGAGTGGGTGCATGCTGAGGTTTTAATTTAGCAGCGCGAGCAATATCATCTTTAACAATTTGTTCAGGCGTCATGGGATGAATGATGATTTTCTGGCCTTTACTCATGAGAGAATAATGATTTGAACGACCATGATACAAGCTATCAGTATCATATTGCCAAGGTCTACCAAGTAACAACGAACATGCTTCCATAGGTATAACATCGCAGGCCACAAAATCAGAGTAAGTGCCTATGGAAAAAGGAATGCGTACCGACTGTGTGACCCTGATCTTGCCACCATCATTAAGCCACTGAATGTGATACGAGTTCGGATGCTTACGAGTGGGCAGGGACAACTTCTTGACCATCACGGTGCTTGCCAAGTTGTTGCAGCTGCCACTGTCGATGATGATTCGAATGGAACGATCCTGAACAACGCCCTTCGTGTGGAATAATGTGTGATGCTGGTTCTTCTCGGGCGTGGCAACCTGCGTACTCAAAACACGCTGGGCCACAAGACTTTCGTAGCCCGCCTGGGTTGACGTGAACCTCCTCCCTAGCTGCATGGTCAGTGGAAAGCAGGGTATGTGTAGGTTCATCTGAATCACTAGCGGAGGAGTACTCACCATTATCACGAATGATCAGGGTGCGCTTGCTAGGGCAGTCCCGAAAGACATGTCCAAAACCTTTGCAGCGGTGGCACAAGATGTCGCGCGTACGGCCAGTCGAAGTAGTAGAGCCAGTGGCCGTAGGTGCTGTGGACGTCGTCGCGCGGTCGCGGCCAGGTACAGGTGCCGGTGTCGGTGCCGATGTAGGCGCAGGGGCAGCAGGGGTGGCGCTAGAGGAAGAGCGACGTCCTGCAAAAGGGTTAGAATAGGTCTTCGAGCGGAGCCCCTGCACTTGTCGTTCAGCTTTACAAGCAAATTCAAACTGAGTGGTGATATTATCATAGTTCGTAAAATCGAGGATATCCTGAATATCGCGGTTCAAACGACCACGAAAGCGTGCCATGGCTGTGTCGTCCGACTCAACGAGGCCGCTGCGAATCATACCTTTTTGCAGCTCCTGGTAATAAGTCTCCACAGACTGTTGGCCTTGTTGGAAGCACTGCATTTTGTTAAGCAAATCGCGAGCATAATATGATGGCACAAATCTATGTCGCATAGTAGTTTTTAATTGTGTCCAGTTGGTCGGAAGGTTAGCAGGATTTTTTTTGCTTAAACTCACGCCACCAGAGCAGGGCAAACTCTTGGAATTCGCTAATAGCAGCCTTAACTTGCGAAGTAGCAGGAATATCATGGCATGCAAATTTCTGATCGACCTCTAGTTCCCAATCAAGATATGCAGCAGGATCATATTTGCCAGTAAAAGGTGGAATCTTGAATTTAATTTTAGCAAAGGAATCATGCTGACGGGGAATACGACGGGCACGAGGAAACAAGGCACGACGGTGAAACTTAGCACAATGGCAGTATCGTAAATAGTACAGTAGATTTCCCCGAAAAGGCACTAGTAGGAATCACAGTTCATTTAGATTTTCTTTTTTTTCCTATTTTTTTGATATTTTTCTCACAACTAGGAGCACTAGAATAGGAACCACAGCAAGTTTCAACTAAAACAGAGATCGGATGTGGTCTACAGAAAATCAAACGTGTTTGCCGGAAAGGGTCCAAACACAGTAATCAATTTTTTTAATTATGCTCCCGATTTTTTTTGAATTTTTTGAGAAACCACACTGACCTTTGGCGGTGTGGGGAGGCCTGTATCGGAGTTGGGAATCTGCTATAAAAATCTAAGACAAAACGGAGTTACGAGCGAAAAGTTATGCCCGTTTTACCGAAGGTACCTCAAGTTAGGGTTTCGGCGGCACAACTCGACAGCGAACGTAGCGGTGGAATCTGGTGGGGTGGGGGGTGTGCTTGGTGGGTTGCGCGTTGGAACTGGTGGGGGGTTTGCTATATGGAAGGCTCGTTGGATCTAGTGGGGGGTGTCGGTCTGATGTTGCGCAGGGGAAACTAGGGTTTGATGGTGGCGGTGAAACGGCGATGGCGGCGTATGAGATAACTCTGATCAGCAACAAAATGAACACGTGAAGCACACAAATTCAACAATGCAAATTATCGAATGAAAGTGCGCGGCTCAAAAGGTGCTGGGATAAAGGTCTAAACCTGAATATGTATATGGTTTTGTGGACGATAGGAGAGTGAAAACACTCGATAAACTCACCCCGATCAACCTGGAATCCTGATACCACTTGATAGAGGCGGAGTGCCCGATCTTTCGGTGAGTGGAGGTAATTTTGACTTGGGCGGAAGTAGACCCTCACGATCCGACTACGACGAGTGAACTCGAGGCGCCAATGCAATCGCTGAACCAACTCCCTGTGGTTACCGAACTTGCGGATGTAAGGTCGGCCTGATCACGAAGATTAATCCCTATTTGCAATCGAAGAACAAACATGAACAAGAGGCGAGCAATCTTAATATCACTCGAAGGTGGAGTCTCGAATTACAGAGGTCAGCGCGTATTTGCGTGTGATCCGTTTAGCAGAGGCTAATCGTAAAACAAAACTCAAGTTGCAAATGAAAACAATAGTCTAACTAAATAGAGGGGGCGCAGCCCCTGACGGCTACAGGAGGGGGCGCCCTAGGGTTGGGAAACACTAGGCGCCACTAGCTAGGCCGCCACAACCACGGGCCTCCAAGTGGGCTGGTCATCTATTCTCCTGGGCCTTCATTCTTCAGTACCATGATGTAGTTCAACTCTCTTGCGCGAGCCCGCGTAATCGGCCCAAGTGGAGGGAGCTCCTGGGCCTCTGGCGCTGGAGGGGGAGGCGCCTGATCTTCTGGCACCGTGTCTGCTGTCGTCGTACTCGAAGTGTAGTCGATGCCCGCATCACTCATGCTCAATCTTGTCAAAAGCTTTCTCAAAGTCCAGCTTGACAAGAACAATTTCCCTCCGAGATTTATGGCAAATATGCAAAAATTGAAATGTCCAAGCCAAGCAATCTTGTATTGTACGCCCTTGAATGAAACCATATTGGTTGGCGTGGACCACTCGGGGAATAACCTGTTGTAGCCTATTTGCCAGTAACTTTGTCAAGAACTTGATTGAGTAATTTAACAGAGAGATAGGCCGATAATCATTCACATTCTGAGGGCAGTCTTTTTTTTTGTATTAGTGTGATATATGATCCATTGATGCTTATCAAATCAATCTCACCATCGACAAAGTCATTGCACAGTCTAATGACATCATCCTTAATTATATTCCAACAATTCTTGAAGAATGCACCATTAAACCCATCAGGACGAGGGGCATGATCACTTGGCATTTCCTTTAGAACCGCTAAGATTTCTTCCATTGAAAAAGGTTCATCTAGCTCTGGTATATCAACAGTGTGAAGGAGAGAGGCCACGCCATAGGCAATTCCAGTGAACTTTGTCAGTCCCAATCTCTGTTTATATGATAACCAGAGGGCTTGAGCCTTCTGATCATGTTCAATCACTATGGATCCATCCTCTAGAGTGATGCTTGTGATGTACTTTTTCCTATAGGAATACGTGGCCATGGCCTGAAAAAGACTAGTGTTCTCATTTCCAAATTTGACCCATCTGTTGGTATTCCTTTGCTTCCAATATATTCTCTTCGCTTCCAGAAGATTACTCAAATGCAATTTAACAAGACATCTGAAAGTGCTCTCTGGACGACTTAGAGGTCTTTGATCTTCCAGACCATCAAGAAGGGCAACGACAAAATTGCAGTTGTTAATGAGTTTGCCCAGCCTTGAGAGCTCTCTACTCCAAGCCTTAAGACCAGCACACACTTGTTTGAATTTAGCAGACAATGTTTGAGTAGCATTTGCATAATATGGTGTTGTGTTCCAATGCAATTCAACAATCCGATGAAAGTCCAGAAAACCCAACCAATAATTTTCAAATCCGAACAAAGATGAGCTAGGAATATGCGTACCCACAGAAATGACAAAAGGATTGTGATTAGATATGGGCCTGCCAATTACCTTAACCTTTGTATCTGGATATGTCAAAGCCCGTGAAGAGGATGTAAATACACAATCCAATTTCTCCAGTAAGGGAGAATCCTGCATATTGCTCCAGGAAAATTGCCTACTGTTGATGGTCGTTAAAACCATTCGGTGACCGTCAACATTTCGGGAGAAACAAGGGTTTCATGCCATGTTCCATACATAAAATGTTTATTACTAACAAATTCCACAAGTTTTGGATGATTTGTGCCTGCAGGGACATAGTGGTGAAATTTCACCCAAATTGGGCTCAGACCCAGGCCGACCGGCCTCCCCTAGGCCGGTCGTCCTGGCCCTGGCACATTTGGGTGTCAAACTTCGTCCATGCAGAGGAAACACAATGAAGATGACCAGGGACGTTGATTCCAACGTCGGTTTGATCAAGGGACCCGAAAGGCCTAGGATGCTTTGTACAAGGATTGAAGGGCCCACCTACCTAACTTACCGGCCGTAACCACTAGAGAAGCACACTTAACTGTCATTGGGACGTGATCATGGCCGTCCAGAGCGAAGGCGGTGGCCAGAGGCGCCAGGTGGAGGCCAATCGGCCTCCCCTAGGCCGGCCGGCCTCCCCTCGGCTCCAATGGCCCACCTCATTCTCTCAAGGGACGGTCATGACGGTTAGGAGGTGGGGCCAGCTGCAACCAACGTCCAAAGGCTATATAAAGGCCCCTCCTCTACACTACACACCACTACACATTACTCCGCTTGAAGTTTAGGAGCTCTTCCATTTTTCCCTTTTCTTAGTCTAGGATTAGAGTTGGGAGTAGAGTCGAGTCGAGCTAGTTCCAGAGTTCCTCAGAGTTCTGGTAAAGCTCTTGTATCCTTTCCTTCGTTTGAAGAGTTTAATATATATATATATCTTCTATCTTCAGAGCATTTATAAGCTTATCTTTATTTACCTTCCCTTTTTGGGTTGTTTCCTAGAGTTTTAGGTCTAGAGTGTAGTTTAGCTCTATCGGGATTTATCTTGCGGGTTTTCTAGTCTCGACCAAGGCCGTAAGACGCCTTGAAAGGACGGGGTTTTCTTCTGAAGGTACCCAGAGGAAATCCTAACATTAAGTGCAGACGTGGTGTCTGACTTAGTGTTAGCTAGGAAGTGTGTTGCACCCCATGGAACTGATGTGGTAGGCGGCAGGTGGTGACAGCCCTGTCCGTCCTTTGTAGTCCACCACGTTTGGGTGTAGTCATAACAGTAGTTGCTGGGCCTGGGGGAACCCCTCTCTCATCCCAGTCTGAGTTCCCCCCGCTGCAGTCGTCGAAGCAAGCTCTGTTCCCGATATCTAAGCTAGGTTCTGGGTTTAAGGTTATAGTGGCTTAGCTCTGAGTAGAAAGCCTAGTAAGTCTGGTCTCTCCCAGCGTCTTTCCTTTTCTATAGATTTGAGGCTCCTGTGTGTGTGTCGCTGGTCGTTCAGACCTTCTATTCGGTCATTCATTTGACCATTATCCTACACTTAGGTGTATTTATCCCCCTGAGATTAGTGAGTGTTTATTTCTGGAAAGATCTATCTCATTATTCATCAATTCTCTTTAACCAAGGCTCCCCTGCGGAAATATAAATACGATACCCTGGGTTTCCCCAAGGTGAAATGCTACACCGATATATTCTGTGCGCTTGCAGAATCTCTTTCTAAGAAGGACATTATAAATCGAGTACCTTCTTACGTTGATTTAAGAATTGACGTTAAGAAGTGCCAACACCTACCTTGAAATTCAATTTCAGCCAGGTCTAGGTGCATAATGAGGTCATTGAAAAGTAGCATACCATTCACATTAGCCCTTGGCCTATTACGATTCTCAGGTGATCTTATTAAATTAAAATCACCATCTAGAATCCAATCCTCTATCTGACTGGTGTCAAAATTGTAGAGCCAATTGATGAAGTCAACTTTATCGGTGCAAGGGCCATAAATGTTTGATAAGTGAAAGATTTTCCCAGAAAAACAACATTGAAACCGAACTGTGACCGCATAAGAATTTGATTGAATGAGCATGCCATCATACCAGCCCGAGTTCCAGATAACAATCGATCCACCCGAAGCACCAACCGAGGGGAAGTACTCAAACTTATCCAGATGCCGAGGACAGAATTTTCTAATGTAACCCCGATCAAAAGAATTCATTTTAGTCTCCTGAAGGCATACCAGAGACGCATTTGATTCACTAATCTTATCTCTTAGTGCATCCCATTCCTGCTGGGAGTTCAAACCTCTAATATTCCAAACTAGGAAATTCATGGTTCTATTCATAGATAAACATGAGAGAAAGAGGAACTGGATATCTATCATGCAAAGCATAAAGATATGGGGAAAAATTATTCGAAAAAAGGACGCAATCAAAGTCATAATAACAATAGGAAAGATTTGAGGGTACCACAACCATAGATAGAAGAAGTTGGAATAGTTCAACACCACTAAGCAGACACTGCAGGTACGAGGTTTCTAAGACTAACAAGCCAAGTTTTCATCACAAAAGTCATAGCCAGAACCAACCCCATAACTAAAGCACAGAGACTAGACCTATTACACATTGGAATCAGCCTCATCCTCATCAAGCTCCAGAAGAGCTGCAGTAGATACAACTCCAGGCTGCATCTGAAGGTACCCCATCGCCATGCCCTAAATGTTCCGAATGGAGAGATGTGGGGCAACCTCCTGTGTATCTCCAACTCCATGACCAACATAGATTGAGGGATTTGCAATGCCAGCATCAGCACTGTCATTGTTGATGAAGCCCTCCGGCTGGCTCAACCTCGCACTGTGTCTTAGAAAGGCCACATCAAGAGGCTCCCTCATCATCCGACGGCGACACTTGCGTGAAGAGGGAGTGGATGGAGGGGGGGCTCTGTTTGGCATGTTTAGAATCCGACCAAGTATTTATAGATGGATTTGTAGAACGATTAAAAAACCTAAAGTATTCTTCATTTGACTAATCCCAGTAAATGTCAAATTTATTCTATTTATATGTGCGCTTCCTAAATTATAACATTAATGCATTTGATGCAACAATTAAAAATATTAGTTTTCCTTTTAAGGGTTTGTAGTTGGTCTTCTTCATTGTCTTGTTCACATTTTGTTCTTTTTAGGTTCATTTATGAGGAAAAGTGGTCATGCGAACTATACAACACACGTGCTATGTTAAAAAAACTAGTAAATCACGCTAGGCACTTATCCAATAGCAACTGCTCTTAACTTGGCACCACCATTAATTTACCGGAAGATAGATATACAGCTTTCTCATCTTGTCTCCACTAGCAACACACATGAAGACCAACCTAGCTTTTGTCGTTTGTGTTCTTTTCGGTCTCAATGCATTCACCGCTCTACCAAAAATTCCCTCTTTTCGTACTCAACTCTAGTTTAGTAGTTTCCACAGCCAGGGGCGGGCCTGCACCTAGGGCCACTAGGGCCGTGGCCCTAGTCGCAGCCCAAAAAGTCCAAGTACCTCTCTTTATTTTTGGCCCAAAATAAACTGACCAAGTCCATCAGACATCCAACGCTCCTCCCTTCCGGTCCATCTCTGTCAGTCCGCCTTCACGAGAGTGCTCCCCGACTCCCGTATCGCGCCGCCGCCCGCCTCGCGTCGCGGCGCTACCTGGTACTGCTAGCCGCCATGTGCCTGCTCCCCTCTAGCCCTCCTTGAAGGCCACCCCTAACCCATACGCATCATTGGCTTCCACATTGCATGAGGCCACAAGGGCACAGCGGCGGCGGCCAGCCGGCACCATCAGTAGCAGCCGGTGGCGTGGCGCCCCTCCCCTCCTCGGTGCAAGAGGAATTCTCCGTCTGATGTATTTCTTTTCTCCCTAATTCCTAGTCCCTAATTTCTTTCAGTGTTTCAGTTCATCAATTGGATTGAAAATTGAGCCACCTATGTTGTATTTTGTACTGAGTTGTTATAAGCCGCAAAATTATGTGGGACAAGACTTTGGCATCTTATTTTCCACAATTCAATGAAGATGAAGTCAATGAATCCCCTTATGATCTTTCTAACCTTCGGACTCAACTTGGTAATTTTATTTCTGATGTGAGAGCTGATCCGATCCTTCTTCCACAAATTGTGTGGACTTTGGTACTTTTTTTGTCAAAATGGTTGAGACAAATGGTAGAAAGGTCTTCTCGGCTATGAAAATCATCAAACCTGATTTTCGGAATAAGATGGGGGATGAGTAGTTGGATTATAGGATCTCCTTAGTTTCTAGCATTTACTAGCCTTTAGCTGCTGATTTTTGGCTCGCTGATTTTGGCCCTAGTCTTCAGCAAAAGCTGGGTCCGCCACTGTCCACAGCACCTCGAGCCTAGAAGAACCTTCTCCTGGGAGCAACTCTGAGAGGCGTACTTGGAGAAGTTCCAAGGGAACTATGATGGCTTTGTCACTTCGGGACACCTCTTTGATGTAAAGTAGGGTCCCATCGAGACGCTATGGAGCTACGTCAAGAGGTTCATACATGTCAAGTGTCAAGCCAGCTGCCTTAGGGAGCAGACCATCACTGATGCCGCCAGGAAGGGGCTCCAGCACTGCCTTCTCCGGTCTAAGCTTTCCCGGTGCAACCACAACATCTGTGTTACCACACCTTTATTAGGTGCTACCGTGTTACCAAACACAGTACCACCTAAACTGATGCATATAAAATTCATTAAAAATATGATGAATAGAGCATATACACATCTATTATCATTGAAAGTTTGAGGTTGAAAAAAATGTGAAAGGAGTTAGAAACGAGAAATGACCACATGGACAATTGCGGGTGTTACTATTCATTTGCAATCCGCAACTATTTATACATTTATTTCTCATTTTTTATCTTATTGTATACATTTTTATTTAACCTCAAGTTTTGCATGATGATAAATATGTATGAGCTGTATCCATTCTTATTCTTAGATAAATATTAGATCCACTGATTTAGATGTTATCGTGTTTCGTAAGACCTGAAGTTGAACCATTAATTTTATTATACAAGTATGCAAATATATTTAAATTTAAGCTAATCGTGCAAGAGTTTTATTCAAAAAAAGTAAAGTATATAAAATATATTTTTCATATAGTTTCTTAAACGGAATTGGTAGCGCCTAAACGTCCGACGTTTGGGGCTAGCGTCGGACGCTGCATCAATGGAGTATGTTGCATGCAATATCACGGAAGTGCAACATCGGAGGCATGTTCCGTGCAACATCAAGACATATTCTACAACATCTAGGTGAAAAACATTGAGACATCGAAACACACCATGAAACACACAAAAATGGTAGCTGCAACGCCACCAAAACACACATGAGGCATCACGAAATCATTGAAACATTGCAACATTTAAAAATATTGAAATAATGGAAACATCACAAAAATCATAGAAAATCACTGTAGAAACATCATAAATTACTGTTGCAACAAAAAAAGAAATAACTGGAACATGCAACCAACTAGATCTTCTCCTCATTGGGCTCGCCACTGGGAATCCATGGCCACAGGGGAGGTGCAGGTCGTCTCCTCACTGCACTTCTCATCGGGAATCCATGGCCATGGAGAGGTGTAGGTTGTCGATTCGATTGTAGGGGAGCTCGAGGGGGTAGGTCCACTGGTCGGCGTGGCTCGCTCTCACCGTGGTGAAGCTCCTCCTGGTGGGCGCTCCCGCAACTTTGTTCGGAGTTGAGCTCCTATGGCCGCCTATGCATGGCACAGTTGAGGGGAGGAGGAGCGGGCGCGGAGCAAGCAGAAAGGGATGGGGCACCCGGAGGAGCAACAGGAGGAGGAATGGGGGAGCATGTGGACGCAAAGGGAGGAGATGAGGGGGGAAGGTGGAGGAAGATGGAGAGCCATGGGAGACATGCGTGGAGAGAGATGGGTAGAAGAAGAAATGGATACGAAAAAGCTGTTGGGCGATCGGTCGCTCTGCAATGCAAGCGTGCGACCAGTCCAACCCACACCCATGCAAGTTGCACAACCATGGCCCACGATCCATGTGTAGTCTTACCACAACAAACATACAATGTGTGACCCCTGTCATAACCCCTGCTAAGGTAGGAGTTATACGTGTACAAATCTAGTCCCAAGAGGCTGGCAAACACATTTATAACATATGGATCATTACAACAAACATACAATGCATGACCCCTGTCATAACCCCTACTAAGGCAGGCGTTATACGTGTACAAATCTAGTCCAAGAGGCTGGTAGACACATTTACAGCAGACATACTTTTGAGTGTTTGAAAGTGACTCCAACTTTTAATGCCACTAGACCCTCCATCCGCACTAGCCCACGACACTCTTGCCGGAAATTTCCAAAATCATGCCCAAGTCCCATTTTCTCAAAAAGATTTTATAATCTCTAAAATCAGCGACCAGTCCAAGTGCTCAATGACCGTGAGTACGGATATTCGAATAGTTTTTACACTCTACATAGGTTGTACACTTTAACCATACTTCATGTTTCACTTTGATGGCGGCGTGTGGCTAGTGCGATTTACACATTTCCGAGATGTGTCGGCAAGCTAATTAACATGACATAGTCATTACATCAGTTGGGCCAGACATATACTACATGACAAGCGGTAGGTCTGACTAGGTTAGCCTCGCATGTGCACTGAGGCGGTAGCATCACCCCGGGGCCAACCGACTTAATAAGCTAAGGTCGGTTCTCATTGTGGCACATATGGTTGCACTATGTTACTTAGACCAAAAGTGTGCCAATTAAGACAAGGCGGATGACTACATATCTCAACCATACTGATTCCATCATACTCCTGATCCGTCTCATCTAAGTAACCATCACCATCATCATCATCATCATCATCATCATCATCATGTTTCAATATCCCTTTTATAATTCAACTCACAACATTTAAAATAACAATCCCCTTTTTCTCATTTGCAAATGATTATATTTGATATACAATAGTGAATAATATTGCATCAAAAAATCCTAAGCATGCTAGTATCATTTATCAAGGTATTCATCTAAATAGAGCAAGTCATGTTTTAGATATTAATCTAAGTTGACAAGGAATAATCGGGGTTATAATCAATAGCAAGGTTGGCCTTTCAATTCGGTATTTAACTACATCAAAGTAGTAAAATATTCCAAGGTTTCATATACAAAATTTATGCACTTTTAAAATAGGCTTCTACGGGTTGTGTTTAAAAATTGGGATAAACGTGATGAAAAGGGAATGGGTTAAGCTTGCCTTAGGACAAAGAGCAGGTGGGTCAACTCATGGTACATGTTTCGTTCTTGGCTCGCAGTATTAGTCTTTGTGCGCGCAATACGTGCCTCGAGCTCCTGCTTGCGGTACTAGCTTCGTATCTCGTAGCACCGGACTCCAAGCTTCTTCTTTACGTTGTTCACGAACTCTCAACGACTACCCCGCGGCACACACAAGCAAACAAGGCATACATAAATACAAACTGAACTCCATGAGTTTGATTGAAGATGAAGGGTTAGATGGTATGCGATGCTTACCAAGAGCACGAAGGGCTCTGTCGGTATTGATGGAGTGAGCGAGCTGGAGTTGGGTTGAGTTGGAGTGGTGGAGGAGCTGTGCGAGTAAGCCCTTTTATCGACAAAAAGGCAAGCAATGGCCGACAACAACGTGACAGGTCTCTGGTGCAAGAACAACGACGACGTTGCCGACACTCACGCATCGAGGCGGCAAAGCCTGCATGAGTGGCAAGATGTGACAGTATTGCAGTGTGGTTTAGCGCCGAAAGGCAGTGAATAGAGATGCGGTCGCGTCGCGGGGTCAAGGTGTCACGATGGTTGCCAATGCGATTCCACGTGTCGTGTGTTCAATAGAAGGAAATGACACCGCGAGAGGCACCAGAGAGTAGAATGTTGGCACGTGGCAAAGGGTGCTGAGTAAGAGCATGTGAAAAGATTTGAAAGAACCAACGAACTAAACCCAAGCCCCCATGATTCTTGTCTGCATTAATTGTTTTAACAAAAGAAACTCCTAAGCTTAAAGATTGGGTTATAACTAAGCTTGAACATGGTTTTTGTGCGTGAGAGCTTTACTGGACAGTTAGCATATTAAATTAAGTCTATTGTGAATTTATCATGATTGGTGGATTAACATAAACATCTAAACACATTATAACCTAAGTAATTTGCTCTACTTTTTAATGGGAAAACAACATTTTACTTAGTTCTAGTATTTTTTTATGCATAAAGGCTCATCTAACAAAGATAAAAACGATTAGTATGGCATGTTTATCATTTTTATTCTATTTACTATGCATTTTACAAGATGCAGCCTGTTTAACTAATTAAACCATTTTCAGAAAACCTGACCACAACTTTTCTTACTCATACCCCACCTACCCACGTGAGTGCACAAAGGATGGCAGGTGGGCGCAAGGGCCATGGACCACTGGAGCAAGCCCAGGAGTCCACACACCGGCCGGACGTGGTCACATCGGAGGCCCGCTAGTTTTGGCCGTCGATTCCACGCTGGAGATGAAGCTCCGATGAGGGGGTGCGCCACTAGAAGGTTTGGTACGAGGATGCAAGCCCGACCATGGGTGACGGTCGCGAAGGAAGGCTGCCGAGCATGGCCGGCGATGTGCCACGATGACTCCGGCCGGCGGTCGGCATGGCACATGGGCCGGTGGTTGTGGAGAAGAGGGGAAATGGGTCCATGAGCATGAGTGATGCACCATGATGCCATTTGTGTGTGTGGCTTGGGTGGATATTGCCATGGCGGCCATGGAGGGCCGGCGGCCTGGGAATCGAGGCGTCATGGGGAGAGGTAGAGTGGTGAGGGAGCTGTGGGCGCGATTGATTGAAGAATGGTGGAAGGAGGACGATGGATTTGGCCCAATGGTTTTCTCTGCTCGGTTCTGAGCAAAGAGAAAAGGAGAAATGGGGGCACAAGGAGGAAAAGGAAGGGAGAGAGTGAAGCTTTCGGTGAGCTGGATAGGGAGCGACAACATTGGATGGCGTGTGGCTTTGGAGCTTGTCTAGCTCATCTCCTTGCTCCAGGTGGCGCACGGCTCCACAGAGAGAATAAGTCGCATACCTCCGTGACACAGGGGGGAGGGAGGGGTTCGAGGCAGCAGAGCACAAGGCGGTAGAGGACAAGGACCGTGTTGCGCGGCTGGGTGACGAGGAGTTGAGGAATAATGGCGAGCAGATAGACGCAAGTGGCTGTACGCGGGCGGTGCGGGTTGCAGCGATGGGCAACATGGCAAGGAAGAAGATGACGTCGTCGTGCCGCTGACGTGCGGGCCCAAGTGAGCAGGAAGGGAGAGAAGGAGAATGGAAGTTGGGTTGCTGCGGCTGGCTTGGGCCGGCCCATGAAGGAAGGGGGAGCTGGCCTGGCAGCCAGGCGGGCTGAAAGAGGAAGATGGGCCGGATAGCTTTTGGTCCAGACTGGATTTGCAATTTAAATGGAATGGTTTTTCAGGAATTTCAAACCAAAGCTCAAATTTAAATTTATTTCAAAATCCTAAAGGACTTCAGCAAATCTAATCAATTTTGAGAAGAGCTTTTCATGCAAATGAAGTTGAGCGTGAAAACTTTGAAATAAAATTTTTAACAACAAGATTTTGAATTTAAATAATTTTTATGTTAGATTTTGGGTTGTTACAACCCTAGCAATACTTCCACTCTCTTTTTCTTCTTCACTTCATATAAAATTATGATAATTTTCAATTAAAGCGTTCATTTTCACTACATTTTGTAATATTATGTTTTTTGGACCCATGTTGGGCATATTTTGGAATATTTTTTTACATTATGGCAACTTACATTTACTTATATATTAGCATTTGCTACATAAATTGTTAAATTGTCTGCACACAAGTTGCTATTGAGTTTGTCCATAATAAGTTGAAACTAAGTATATATCGTAAGTTGTATACATATGGTGAGTCAACTTTAGTATATTCCCGTGATAGCAACTTTATTATATACATTGTAACAACTCCTTTTGATAATGCATTAACTCCTTTGATAATTTCCAGCCTCATATTTACACATAAGTTGCTACGAATAAAAAAGTCATCAAAACATATACAACTGAGATTTAGTTTTGTTTCTCGATGTGTCGGTGAATTATGCTGACAAGGTCCTCGAGGGGGTACCCCGAGAGGAGGGTTTAGGGAGAAGTCATCGAGAATCAAGAATCAAAGGTGACGAGGGACTATTTAGACAGGTTCAGGCCGCAATATATGTAATACCCTACGTCCGGTTTGGTGTATCTTGTATTAATTGGTGTTTTTTGAGGAGGGTCCCTGTCTCCTCTTATATATGCCGGAGGATAGGGTTACATGGAAACCATATAGGAACGGGAGACTTTTGCAAGTTTATCTCTAAATTCGTAATACAACATATTCTATCTGTAGGAGAATAGGATTGTGTCTAATTGATGGATTGTATTTCATTGAGGCCTCGACCGGTATATATAGGAGTACATGACTTGAGGGGTAAGGCAACCCTATCGGATACACATGGCAGTCTATGATACGTATATCTAAACTACCAAATATACTCTAACACTCCCCCGCAGTCACAGCGGGAGCACTGCAGACAGTGAGACTGTAGAAGAAGCCGAAGGTAGGGGCCGACGGACTGACACCCCCCACAGACAAAACGTCGGTGCGGTGAGGACGCTGCGACTAGGAGAACCGGCGAGTAACTCATGCGGATGATAGCCCTTTGTGCCGATGTCGAGGTAGCCGAGTTGGAGGGCGAGGAGCCATGGTCGAGGATGAAGTGCGTAGAGTAGCCGTGGTCGACGCAGAGCTGTCGAGGTTGCCGAAGACGAGGTAGCCGCATATGAAGTCGCGGGCGCACGAGGAGGCGCCATGGTGATGGCGTAACGGAGAAGACGCCGAAGACGAAGATGGCGACACATCAAGGCAGTCGAAGAGGAGGGAAGATGCCGAAGTCGACGCAGTCAGGGCCATCGGGCGATACACCCACGGGTTTGCCAGGCCCATGAACGTCTCGGGGACGAAGACACGCACCAGTGTTGCCAATACCACACGTGTGAGGGAGAGTGCACAACCAGGCGCCCTCGTCTGAGAGACCAGCAGAAAAGGCCTCCAAGGCGGTCGCAGGCGCAGAAGAACGGTGGGGTAGAAGATGCCGATGCAGCCCGTAGTTGCTGGAGTAGACGAACGGGGTAGATAAGACGGCGACTCTGGCGACGAGGTTGTGCTAGAGGAAGCAAGGAGGGAAACCAAGATTGTTCAGCACAAGGCCGAATGATCTGAGTGACACGGCGGCGGTGCTCGAAGAAGACGGCGAAGAACTCAGTTAACTTGATGAAGACCATACGCGTAAGACGCGCACTGACGTAGTTGAAGATGAAGGTCGATGACGTAGTCGACGACAGTGAAGATGCAACGGCGATGGAGACCATGGGTGGCACCGCTACAGCCCGACGTGATGACGCTGCGGTAGCCTTCCGTACTCGGGAAGCGCAGTACAAAGACGGACGTCATGGGAGCCGGGTGGATCACACACGTCGGCTGATCAGACCGAAGAAGCGCGAGGCGAGGCTACGATGGACAAAGTCGATGGAGGCATCCCGATCAGTGCAAGCGATGACGAGCCGACGAAGGACGACCAGCGGAGGCGACGAGGTGGGCAGCAAAGACGGGCATACCCTAGGACACTGCCCATATCGCCATGCCGCACATTCGAAGGCGAGGAAGAGGCCGGCGAGGTCGATGCCGACGTCGAGGTAGAGGCGCGAGGTCAACAAGCGGTGGGCGACGCAATCCCGAATCATTGATCGGGCAAAAAGAAAAGACACCCAGAGCAGCATCTCGTGTAGCACCTCCTGGTGCACGTAGCAGAACCCCTGAAACTCTCTTTCCCTTCTTCTATGCAACACAGCCACACAACCACATGAGAGAGAAAGACAGAGGAGGTGAGAGGGTGCTAGCGACGGCGATGGAGTGGTGGGGCGGATCCGGCCAGGGAGGCTAGAGGTGCCTAGGCCGGTGGCTCCCCGCCAGGAGGCAGCGGCGGATTCCGTCGTGGGGGCGGCTCCTGCTAAGAGGCAGCAGAGACGGATCCTGCATAGACGAGCGGATCCCCGCCAGGGCGACGACAGATCCGCATGAGCGGTGGCGGGGCCTGCCGGGGAGTCGCCTCCCGCTAGAGATAGCGGCGGAAGATCCCACCGGGAGGAGAGGCGGTGATGGAGGGACCGCCAGGAATCCGTCGACGTGGAGGTCCTACTGCCACCACGACAGCGCGGCCGTAGCAAGAGCGCCGCAGGAGGACCGCACCTGCCACCACGACAGTGCAGGTCAGGGTCGTCGACGACGGCTTCCATGGCGAAGGGTGAGGTACACGGCGAGCTGCTGCTACTGGACACCTATGGGGGCGACAGATTAGGGAATCTGCCACGGGAGGTGAAGAGGGCGCTGCCCCCTACGGAGATCGATCTCCCCGGGGGGCGCGACGCGAAAGCTGAGAGGTGGCTAGGGTTTATCTCTAGGGATCAAAACCTAAGCTCGTGATACCATGTAGGAGAATAGGATTGTGTCTAATTGATGGATTGTATTGCATTGAGGCCTCGGCCGGTATATATAGGAGTACATGACTAGGGGGGTAAGGCAACCCCACGGGATACACATGGCAGTCTACGATACGTAAACTACCAAATATACTCTAACACTAACCGACTAGGACTAATCCTTGCCTTGACCGTCAAGTCTTGTATATGGGCTGGCCCATACGGCAGCCTGCCAGGGTTGTTTAGTCCATTAGGACTCTACACCGTCAAGCCCTTGAGCACCTTATCTCCTGAAGGACAGCGTTGTTGCGAATACAGGGTTCTTTGAAGCTTGTCACGGTTCTTTGGAAATTCGCAACCAGGCTGTGCAAAAGGTAATAAAGTGATCTTTAATTTATCTGAAGATCGTATTGGTGCGCACCGAATACGTGCGCCCAATTGAGCAGCCCTCGAGCCTTGTTTATCTTTGAAGAAGATAATTGAGGGCCTTTCGAAGTCCGAATATGAAGAGAATCGATTTCCCAAAGGAATCCGAGTTCTTTTGGAACTCTTTTGAATTTATCAATTTGAACCAAAAATTTCAGAAAAATATTTCCTGAAAATATTCCTGCAGCCCCAAGCCTAAATTTGAACGAATTCAAATATAGGATCAAGGAAGGACCAAAAACAAAAAGCACCGAAGTAACGATTCAAAAAGGCAATATAAACCATTCGCCTCCCCTGTTTCTGCACATGCAACTTTGCGAAATAGATCTAGGGTTAGCAATAGTTATTCTGTGAGCAATCCTAGAACAGCACACACGCAAGCCCACAATCCGCAATCCCATCCACACCAAGTCCCAGTGAATCAAGATGGCCGGTGGAGAAGGATCTAGCCAAAGTAAGAGTACGAAGAGGAAAGCCGAGGCGATGAAGGGAATCGCCACAGTCGAAGAGAAATCGCCAAGCAATGCTGAAGAAATCCAAGGACTAGAGGATCCAATCAGCGACTGTCTGACAAGCATGTTGAAGGAGAAGCACATCAGTAATCTACAAGCCGATGGACTCATAGCGGCACAGGAAATCGGCCGTTGGCAATGTGCATACCAGCACGAGTATCCAACAGAAGAAGCCGAAGAAATCGTTGTGTGGAAAGCCTTTTATGAGGTTGGTTTCGGTATGCCAACTTGTGATTTCTTTCGCCGCATCTTGAGTTTCTATGGGGTAGAGCTCTGCCATTTGACCCCCAACTCCATCCTGAATATCTCTGTCTTTAGCCACCTGTGTGAGGCATTCCTTGGAATAGATCGACACTATGTTTTGTTCCGCCACATTTTCCGAGTGAAGCTATCAAGTGGTCCATCTCAAGTAGTGGGGAAAGTAATCATACAGCTTCGGCAAGGGATGAAGCCTCTCTACTTGGATTACACAACCAAGGAAAGTTTGAAGGATTGGCACAAAGAGTGGTTTTACGCCTGGAACCATCAACCACAACTGCCAGGTCGCATAGGCAATCCACCAGAGGTGAAGCCACATTGGTGTGATCCGATTGAAGTGAATCAAGCTATGCAAATACCAGAGCTGTTGAACATGATCCGAGATCTAAAGGAACAAAGATTGACTGGTGCTGGCGTATTCATGTCATTCTTGAAGCGCAAAGTCCAACCTTGCAAACAATCCAGGGTACTCGTATGCTGGGGAAACAGACCCTTGAAGGAATGGTGTAGAGGCCTTTCCAGAGAAAAGGGCACTACAACTTGTGAAGAAATACATGTCTGGGGTGAATGAAGACTTCCCAGAGATTATGGAAGTATCAGTCGCCACCATGACGCCAGAGTTAACCAACACACTAGACTTGTTCGTGTATTAATTTACTCAATATCAACTCTGACCTTATGTTGTTTTAATACTTGCAGTACGAAGCCAGACACTCGTTGTATGTCAGCCTACCACCGTTGGACCCGATGAATACCGATGAGGCCTCAGTCATAGCCTGTTGCGTGGATCCAACCATCAGTGCGCAGGTTGGTATAAGAAATCCTAGCTTTCACCTTTCAAGAACGAGTATAGCTGAGGTAACTGATGATATGTCTCGATCATTGGAGGATAAGGATGATGAAGAACCCTGTAAGAAAACAGGACAATCATCTACTGGTAAAGGTGGAGGATTGAAGAGAATGGCCGCAGAGCCAAGTGCGCCTGTGCCCAAGAAGCCAAGGATGCTGCTGAAGCCTCGGGCAAGAATCATTCCCGAGCCGAAGAAAAAAGTATCACCAAAATTGAAAGTCCAGCCAGTGCCAGGGTGACCATAGGGAGCATCTCGGGCCAAGAACCTAGCACAGCCCGCCAACCATTGACAGCAGCGGAAATAATCCATAATATATTCAACCCAGTGTCTTCACCATTAATGGAGGACAAAGCCAAGCAAAGTGGCGAACAAGACTACTGAGGTGGCATCAAGCTTGACAGCTGGTGGTCATGAAGCAACTGCTGAAATCGGGGAGCAAACTCCCATTGTGACAGATGTCCCAACCCAAGAGGCAAGGGAAGAAAGGCCTTGAACCGAATCATCCAAGGAGCCAACTGCTGTAGAGCAAGGAGAAGAGGCAGGGTTTACCCTGGGCGAGCTAGAGATCCCGATGCGCCCGACCATCGTGTAAGTAATTTGAAATCCATTTATGAAACTGCACAATGTTGATATGTCTATGATAATGAACACCTCATGCCAATGGAAATCCTTGTGTGTAGGGTTGAAACGATCCCTATCGCTGCCAAATCCACAGGCGCCGCTCAAGAAGAACCCAGGATGAAGTCCCAGGCGACCGAAGAAGTCATAACCAAGGCAACCCAGCCCGAAATTTCACCAGAGCAAACTAGAGCAACCATGGTAGATCCTAATGCGGATGTGCTAGCAGACATTGAACACCTTGTGATGCAGGCCGTCATTGAAGAAATCGAGATGCAGCGAGGTGCGCAAAATATCAATGAGCCCCCGAGGAACCTGGAAGCTTCAACATCTATGCGGATGAAGTCTGTTGTTGGGGCAGAGTGCTCGAGGGTACAACAAATTGAAGAAACAACCCAGGAAGACATCGAGCACATCCCCCGCATGCCACCACCAGGTGAAGCAGACGAATAAACTGGCGGTTTCCGCATCAGCAACTATGATCCAGTTGCAAATCCCAATCCTCAAGCCTTCGACTACATCCTCGATACAGACGAAGATGATGGATATATCGAGCGGGGATTGTATCACGTAGAAAAAACAGTAGCATACTTCAAGGTATGATGTAAAACTCAAAACTCTCTACACTCTTGAACCATGGTTATTGACAACAGTTCCATGTAGGTTGTTGGTGAGGCATCGCGTCAGAAGACCGATTATATCCGAAAAATCATGCTGATGCATGCCAAGACAGAGCGTCTCCAAAAGGAGCTGGATAAGGAACGCGCCGACCGGCACACCCAAGAAGTTGAAGATGCCAACCTAATCCGGACGTTGCATGGACGAGTGAAGGAGTTGTCATCAGAGAGGTATGACTTGGAGAAGAAACTGACCTCGACGCAGACAGAGCTCAAAGGTACCCTGAGACTATTTTCATCTTGTTCGTGTGGTCGTTAGCCAATTCTTAAAAACAACTCTTCTACTTCACATTGACCAGGGGTGCAACAACAATTGACAACAACCCAGAGCAAGCTGACGGACTGGTCGAACTTGGCTAATCGCCGTGAGCAATCTTTGAAACTCATCTCCACGGAGCATGAAAAGCTGAAGCAAGAACTGAAGACCACCGTGCAGCAGTGCAAAGATGCCGACGAGTAGTTAATTCAAGTTATAGAACTGCAGAAGAAAGCCGCCAAGGATCTAGAAGAGGCTCGCGATGACAATAAGAATCTATTAGAAGAGCTGGAGGCGTTGCGCGAGAGTCTTGCCAGCAAGAAGGGTCTGGATTAGAAACTGCAAGAGGCCTCGAAGAAGTTGTCAGAGATGGAAGAAACTGTCCCACAGATGAAGAGCTCTAATGGCGACTTAGCGGAGGCCACTAAGCGCATCATGCTGTTGGAGAAAGTTGCCAATCCGTTGGTTAGAGCCTTGGTTCCCAAAGACCCTGCAGTACCACAATCATTCCTGGACCGATTGAAGGTAGTACCTCGTCAACTTAAGGCGTTTATAAGAGATCCTCTAAAGCCTTCCTTGGCCATGCAATTGCGGTGATTAAGTCAAGGTACCCTGAAGTAGATATCGCCAAGTGTGTAGAAGGCGCAGAGCCGAACTGCATTGAAGAAGACTTTGGGGCCTTGAAGAAAGAAGCCGAGCCAATTGCCAAGACAATTGCTCAGAGTTTAAAATTGTAGGCTACTATCTGTAATAGAACAAATAGTTGTGTAATAAGTAGTACTACGATACTTGGTATGTACTGCAGATGTCAAATATATATAAAATTATATGTGATGAAGTAAAAATCCTAGGATTTCGAAGAATCAGTGGGGTTGTCCCTGCAAAATGCGAGACTTAGCCAAAAAAGAAAGCATTATTAGCATCTTATTGACTTGGAAAAACAACCCTGTCAAGGACCCGAGGGAACCCATGGAGATTTTGATGGCAGTTGCTGTTTTTGTAAAAGTACCCTATATAAAGGTACAAGGGAACAGACTGTTATAGGCCTAAAAAAAGAACCCAGTAAGACCCTTGGGGCGATAGCTTAAAGCCAAAAATAGCCTTTGAATCAAAGGTAATGCAGGAACAAATCCGTAAGAGGCCCCGAAGGAACCCGGATGGTCCTGAGTAAGAAGCCCCACACATAAAACATGAAGAGATAAATCGGTAGTAGCTTCGAAAGAACCCGGATAATCCTTCAGAAATGTAATTGACACAAGATGTATGAATCGTGACGATCCAAAATAGAGTAGAAGAAGACGAATAATAATTCTTATTTATTGAAGATACAATGGGCTATCAAAACAGCGATACACCGAAGAATTTATGCGTAGAATTTACGTAAATGTTCTATATTCTAAGGATTTGGCAATTTCACACCATCTTCCGTTTGAAGTCGATATGTGTCGGGCTTGAGTACTTTGGAGACGATGAAGGGGCCATCCCATGGTGAGGTGAGCTTGGAGTGTCCTGTCGAATTCTAGATGCGCCGCAATACCAGATCACCAATCTGGAATGATCTATGCTGCACATGTTTATCATGAAAGCGACTGATGTCACCATGGAGGGAGATGACGCCATAGGGTCCTTGCATCTTGAGTACCAGGTATGTATAGTGCGGGGTAGCCATAAATTTGGCCATCACTGGACGCCCGAGGATGGCGTGGTATGAAGTTTCGAAGTCTGCGACCTCGAACTTGATGAACTCGGTCCGGTAGTGAAATGAACCGGATTTTCCATTCTAAAAACCCGACTCCCTGTACCCTTGTGGTAGTCCCTGGATCAGTAGCTACCACGTACAGAACTCGAAACAGTCGAATAACAATTCCAAACCATCGATAAAACATCACAGAGTTAACAAGTTATTACATTCCCAATACAGGATTCAAATTATTCGTCACGCAGGGCTAAACATGCAAAGTAAAGGTAACTAGCGCTAGGAAGTCTGATGGCAGATCACCATCTTCATGTCTCCTCCACAGGCTGGCTTGAGTGTAGACCGTCGCCTAGTCGTACCAGCAGTCGAAGTTGGAATCGAACTCCGCCTCATCTCCAGGATAGTCACTCTCTGTTCCCAAGGAATGGAACAGGCACACGTCACCAACTGAATGCAACTTTAAGTAGACTAACAGACTAATGGTATAACAATAATGTCAAAGGCAAGGAAGTAGGTTTGGGGTTTTCCTATGCAAGCGGCATAACACAAAAGTATAAATATATCTTCACCCCACCAAAACCCATATTTCTATCCCCGGGCGAGTCCCCTCATATGACGGGTTCCCGGTGGCATCCTCCGCAACACACACCTCTGTCTCTCGGCAATGCACAACATCTTTCCTGGCATCTCAAGAGGGATAACCGGATCCCAAGGCAGGCGGAGCACAACCTACCTCTCCCCGGCTACCCCTACGCCCTCACACTCTCACCTATGGGGGAAGAGAAGCAGATCCCAAAACAATGGCCGACCGGCTGAAGTATCACTGCGCTATCCATGACCAAGATCACGGCTATACGTATAGATCATAACACTCTACAAAGGTTGTACACCTGTACCCAACCCGGGCTGCGACTGGGGATCAACCAGTCGAGACGCAGCCCACAACTACTAAACCTCCTAGCAAGAATGGCACCCTCCTGGTCTCCTAGGTCTGGATGCCTCCGCACGTAGACGTTGGCCCCAAGGAAATGTGAAAGCATACCACTAGAGCTGCCCATCGGGGGTGTAAGGCACATGCACTCACCCCTCACACATACACAAACTGTGATCTCCTACATTCGGGTGCTACCTTAACTAGGCTAGACGTTATCTCAGGCAAGTTGGCGTGTACGGTACAGTGAACACAGATCAGTCAACAAGGATTGAGGTGCCAGTACGGGAGGCAGTCTTCTTTCCTCACCCTCTCAAGTAACCTCCTACACCTGGCTCCATGTCAAAAGTACCACTAGGGGGTCCAACCCCCCCTAGGGTATCCCTAGGGGGCCATCTCCCCTAGGGTCCACAAGGTGACCCAGAAGTCACCCAACCCCCGATATAAGATTGGGTTGTTATTACCCGCACCGGCAAGGACCCAGTAGGATCAAAATCACCATACACCTTCCCATTTTTATCCCCACACATACGCCAAGAGTATCTACCACATATCCCGCACATAAGCAAGCATAGCATCTCATCATCATCATATAACAAGGTACGATATGATAAGCAGTAGGTAACAAGTCATACGATAAGTAAACAGGCTATGCAAGGTTCACAGCTCAAGCAACCCATGCAAGCATAGCGTATCTAGTAAGCAATGCCTATAGGTAATCAAAGAAACAGTCGGGCATGAACCTGAGTGAGTGGGGTAGTCATACGACTCGGTGAAGTGGTCCTCCTCGGTCAGTGCTTCTCCAGTGGCGGCTCCTGTTCGTAGAACATTATAAGTCTAGGGGCCTATTTGCAAATAAGAGCCAAATGGAACACCAAGGAAGACCCAAATAGCTTCAATTGCATTTTTAACGCGTTACTCATGATTTTAGAAAATTATAGAAATTGATTTCACATTTTTTCTAAATTAGTAATGAATTTTCTAAGTTTAAAACATTTTCTAAAAATATTAAACGTATTTTGGGAAAAGAGAAATCCAAAAATTACCACAGCACGACACGTGGCCCGCTGACGTCAGCACAGGGACCACCGGATGATGACGTCAGCGGTGGGCCCTGCTGACGTCATCGTTGACTTGTCAAGGGTCGGTGGCCCTCACACGGCAGCGCGTGGGCCCCAGAAGTCAGTGGGGGGCGGTCTCCGACAGGTGGGCCCCCGCGGTCAGGTCAGCTTGGCTCGCTTGGCTCGGCCCATGGGCCAAATCCGGCATGGGACGAGATGCAGCCCAGGCCTGCTTGGCCTAGCACGAGGCGCGGCTCGGGGATCCGCTGCGGCAGCGCGGCGATCCCGTGCGGCCAGCGCCCGCACAGCCAACTGTGCGTGAACGGTGCAGCGGCCGTGTGCGTGCCTGCCAGGTGTTGGGCGAAATGCCGCAACGGCATGACTGAACGCCGGCACGCACGCGCGCGACGCCTTCCCGAGCATGTGCTCCTTGTGGACGTGCGTGCGTGTGCGTGTTCGCGAGCACAAGCTAGCGCAACGTGCACGAGTGTGTGTGCGGGCGTGGCAAGGCGACGCGGCACAGCGGTCGGAACAGCTCTCCGTGACGGCGAACTCGCGGGGCTGCAGCATCCCACGCCCGCAGTCGCGTCCAAGGCCAAAAGGCACTTCCTTGAGGCTCCTGCAAGCGGCACGATGGCCGGACAAAGGGGAAAAGGGGTCCTACAGCGGCGGCGTTCTACGGCTTGGCTCACGACGACCCGCCGGAGCGAAACAAGGGGAAAAGGTTTCCTTTTGGCTCACCTAGGGCTTGAAGGTGAGGGAGGCGTTGCAGGGCGTGCTCGGAGCAGTGGAGTTAGGCAGCAGGCCGACTTGGTGAAGGGGTTCGCCGTGGCGCGTCGTCTTTGTCTCTGGCGGCGGCGTAGTTGACGTCGGGGTACGGCTCGGGGTGGCGCAGGTGTCGTCCCTCCTCTGTGAGCTCCGGCTTGGCCAGGCAGCGGCAAGGCTCCTCCTTGCCACGGCTCCCTTCTTCTTCTCCCCCCTCTTCCTTCTCCCCCCCTCTTCTTCTCCTTCTCCGGTGGCGGCGGGTGGAAGGTGAAAATCCCCAAATTGGCGGCTAGGGTCACAATTGGGGTGGCTAGGGCTTATATAGGGTAGAGACTAGGGTTTGAGGGTGCTCGTGTGGTGGTAGGTAGGGTGAGCGGTGAGGATCCTTGGCGTCCGCATCGGTGGACACGCGGCGGGCATCCAAGGGGCATCGGCTAGGGTTTTGCGTGAGATGGTGGCTGTGGGGCCTGCGGGGAGAGGGCAATCGAGCGAAAGTGGGCTTCTAGAGGGCTCCCACGACACGGCTGGGAGAGAGCAGGAGGGCGGCCGGCGGCAGGGTCATGTGAATTGCGTGACCCTATCGGGAGGTAGGGGAAAAGGCTGACGAGTGGGGCCGGCTCGTCAGCAGGTGAGGGCAGGCAACCGGTGCGCGCATGAAGGAGAATGGTGCCGACTGGTGGGGTCGGCCTGTCAGCGGGTGAGAGGTGAAAAACGAGGGCGTGCGCGTGGTTGCAACGGGGCGATGGCGCCGACAGGTGGGCCCCACGTAGCAGAGAGAGAGAGAGCGCGCTGGGCCTGGTGGGCCGCGGCGCGAGGGAGAGAGGAAAGAGAGAGAGAGAACTGGGCTGGGCTAAGGTGCCGGCCGAGTTAGATGAGTTAGGGCCCAAAATTAGTCTTAGGTTTAGAATTTGAATTTAAATTCAAATTCGAACCCCACACAAAGATCCAAATAAAATCCTAGGAAATCCCAAAAGCCACTCTAGTATTTAAATAGACCTTAGGCAATAATTTATCTTTTTCTAGGAATTTTTAGGGAGAGAAATGAAGACATCCTTAAGTGAAAACCAAGTTTTTCAATTGCAACAAAAAATTTCAAAATTATCTCTTTTCAAAATTAGTGGACTGTTACAGACTCCCCCCCTCAAAAGAATCTCGTCCTCGAGATTTAAGAACTAACCTCGGTCTCGAAGAGATACGGGTACATCTCCTTCATCTCGGCCTTTTTCTCCCAAGTAGCTTCTCGTTCGGTGTGATTACTCCACAGCACCTTGCATATCGGAATGCTTGTCCTTCTGGTCCCTTTTGTTGCTCGGTCCAAGATCTTCACTGGGTGCTCTAGGTACTCCAGGTCTCTTGCAGATCTAGCACATCTGTCGGGACTTGTTCCTCCGGAACTCTCAAACATTTTCTCAGCTGAGATACATGAAACACTTGATGCACTCCTGCAAGCTCCTGGGGTAGCTTGAGCTGGTATGACGAACCTCGGTGCATGTTTCCCTTTTACATGAAACCTCTTCGTGCTTCTGAGTGGTGAAACCTTGAGGTAGACGTAGTCTCCAACCTCAAAGGCTAACTCTCGTCTCCTCTTGTCTGCGTAGCTCTTCTGTCGAGTCTGGGCTATCTTGAGGTTCTCTCGGATCTTGGCCACATTCTCTTCAGCTTGCTTGACCATATCTGGACCAAAGATGATCCGCTTTCCAGTCTCGGACCACATCAAGGGTGTTCTGCACTTCCTCCCGTAGAGAGCCTCAAAAGGCGACATCTGCAAACTCTCCTGATAGCTGTTGTTGTAGGAGAACTCAGCATACGGTAGGCTTTTCTCCCAGTCCGACCCGTAGGTCAACACACAGGCTCTCAACAGGTCCTCCAGAATTTGGTTCACTCTTTCTGTCTGTCCATCTGTCTATGGATGATAAGCTGAGCTATACTTTAAGTCGGTTCCCAATGCCATGTTCAAGCTCTGCCAGAACCTAGAGGTGAACTCCGACCCTCGGTCCGACACTATGCGCTTGGGCGCACCATGGAGCCTCAAGATGTGCTCCACATAGAGCTCAGCTAGCTGTTCCACCTGGTGTTTCTCCTTGATAGGTATGGAGTGGGCCACCTTGGTCAAACGGTCAACAATGACCCATATGGCGTTCTCGCCTCGCTGTGAGCGCGGCAAACCAACCACGAAATCCATGCCGATCTCATCCCATTTCCACACGGGAATCTCCAGGGGCTGTAGCAGCCCTGCTGGCCTTTGATGCTTGGCCTTAATCCTCTTGCAAGTGTCACATTGGGCTACATACGTGGCTAAGTCTCCCCTCATGTTCTTCCACCAGAACCGATCTTTCAGATCCTGATACATCTTGGTGCTGCCGGGGTGTATAGAGTATCTTGAGTGGTGCACCTCCTTCAAGATCGTTTCTCGGATCTCCTTGTCTCGGGGTACACAGATGCGATCCGCAAGCCAAACTGTGCCTTCCTCATCTAACCGGTAGTCGGCCATCTTGCCTTCAGCTCAGTCTCAGGATTTTCTTGATCTCGGGACAGTTCCTCTGCGCTTGCTTGATTCGGTCCTTCAGATCATACTTCACCCTCAGCTCGTGAAGCTGGCCTTTCTCTACGATTTCAAGCTTCATCTCCAATAGTTCCTCATACAGCTCGGGCTGGCTCTCCTTTACCATAAGGTTGTTGCAATAAACCTTGCATCTCAGAGCATCTGCCACTACGTTGGCCTTGCCCGGGTGGTACTGTAAGTTCACATCATAATCCTTGATCAACTCTAACCATCTTTGCTGCCTCATATTTAGCTCCGACTGCGTGAAGACATACTTTAAGCTTTTGTGGTCGGTGTAGATGTCACACTTGTTGCCGATCAGATAGTGCCTCCATATCTTCAATGCATGAATCACTGCTGCTAGTTCCAGATCATGGGTAGGGTAGTTTTGCTCGTGCTTCCATAGCCGGCGGGAAGCGTATGCCACAACCTTGCCTCCCTGCATCAAAACGCACCCAAGTCCCTGTCTCGAGGCGTCACAGTAGATCAAGAAGTCCTTCTGAATATCTGGTAGGGTCAGCACTGGTGTGGTGGTCAGGCGGGTTTTGAGCTCTTGGAAGCATGCTTCACATTTCTCGGACCACTCGAAAGGTGCATCTTTCTTGAGTAACTCGGTGATTGGCTTGGCAATCTTCGAGAAGTTCTCGATAAATCTCTAATAGTATCCGGCCAAGCCTAACAAACTTCGGATCTCCGAAACATTCTTCGGTCGCTGCCACTCAGATACCGCCTGAATCTTCTCGGGGTCAACAGCAACCCCTTTGGCGGACAGCACGTGGCCTAGGAATGCCACCTTCTCCAACCAGAACTCGCACTTGCTGAACTTGGCATACAACTGGTTCTGCCTCAGCTTCTCTAACACGACCCTCAGATGTTCCTCGTGCTCTTCCTCCGTCTCCGAGAAGACAAGAATTTCATCAATGAAAACCACGACCAACTTGTCCAGCTCGTCCATGAAGACCTTTTCATCATATTCTTGAAGTAGGCAGGGGCATTGGTTAGGCCAAAAGGTACAACAGTGAACTCAAAAAGGCCATACCTCATGGTAAAAGTCATCTTGGGAATATCCTCCGGTCTGATCTTCATCTGGTAATACCCCGACTGTAGATCAATCTTGCTGAAAAACTTGGCCTTCCTCAGCTGATCGAGTAAGTCATCAATCCTCGGCAATGGGTACTTGTTCTTGATGGTGACCGCGTTAAGAGCATGGTAATCAACGCAAATCCTCAGAGTGCCATCCTTCTTCTTGACGAACAACACCGGTGATCCCCACGGTGAAGCACTTGGTCAGATATAGCCCTTTTCCTATAGCTCCTTCAACTGCTTCTTCAGCTCTTCTAGCTCAACAGATGACATCCGGTACGGCTGCTGTGCGATGGGTGCCGTACCCGGTACCAGGTCAATCACGAACACCACGTCCCGATCAGGCGGTAGTCCCGGCAACTCCTCTGGGAAAACGTCCGGGAACTCCCGCACCACTGGAACGTCGGCAACGGTCTTCTCCTCCTTCTGCTCATCCTCCTCATCGGCTCTCTCAATCATCGCGTACAACTGTGAGACTTGTGTCGACTTGAGTGGTACTAGCTCAACCTTCCCTCCATCGGGGTGAACTAGGGTGACTAGGCATGGGTCCCAAGCGATCATGCCTTTATGAGCAGCCAACCAATCCATCCCTAGGATCACATCTATACCATCTGACTTCAAGACTGTCAGATTGGCCTAGAACTCGTGACCTCCCATCTTCATAGGAACTCCCTTGCACACTAGGGTGCACCTCAAATCACCTAAGGGTGAGCTGGTGACTATAGGTCGGGCTCGTAACTCAACAGGGAGAGACTGCTTGTCCACAAATTTTGTAGAAACAAAAGATCCAGTAGCCCCAGAATCAAAAAGAACCAAAGCAGGTGTATTGTCAACTAGAAAATCACCAATCACCACGTCGGGCACCTCCTTAGCCTCCTCCTCTGTGAGGTAGTTGAGGCGGCCGCGGACCTCCTGAGTCTGCGCTCTGGCTCGTGTAGGAGTGCCCATCATAGCTGATCCCAGAGTGCGTGCTGGTGTAGCGGTTCCCCTCTTCTCTGGACACTCGAAGGAGCGGTGCCCAGGCTTCCCACGTGCGTTACAAGTGTAGTTCGGCTTCTGTGCGGATGCTGGTCTGTTGAAACCTCCTCCGGGCTGGGCAGTAGAGCTGTTGCTCCGGGCACTGGTGGGGGTAGAGCTGTTCCCACCAAAGCTGCGTCCGAACTGACTGGGTCCCAGACGGAAACCTCCACCCCTCTACGGGTAGCTGGACCCAAACCTCTAAGTAGGCCTGTCGCGGGTCTGGAAATCTGGCTTCCTCTTCCTACCCTTCAGACTGTCCTCCAGGTCGAGCCTCTCATGCTCAATAGCAATGGTGCGGTCGACCATGCTACGGAAACTCCTATGCTCTGAAGTAGCCAGTCCCTGGCGGATCCCACGGTGCAATCCCCTCTTGAACCACAACTGTTTCTGATAATCTGAATGGGTGTCATTTGGGGCATACCTCATCATGCGCAAGAAGTGCTATAGATACTCCTCGACACGTAAAGTTCCCTGTGTCATAGTGCGAAACTCCTGAGCCTTCTGCAGCATCACCTCCTTCGGGATGTGGTGGTCCTAGAAAGCCTTGCAAAACTCATCCCATGTGATAGCAACTAGGTTGGGGTGAGTCTCATAAAAGCTATCCCACCAGGCCCTAGCAGACTCGGTCATCTGGTGTGCGGCGATCGCCACACACGCCTCATCATCGCAGTCAATGAGATCTAGCTTCGACTCGATAACCCTCAGCCAGTCCTCAGCATCCAGCGGGTCAGTGGAGTGGTCGAAAGTAGGTGCCTTGAGATGAATGAATCCCTCAATCTTCTTCTGCAAGTCCACAACTGGAGGCTGGCGGTGTCCCTGCTATCCTGGCTGTCCCTGGAAGACAGCGACCATGTCAGTCATCCGCTCCATCACGCGAGTCTGTCTCTCTAGGATGTTTGCCAAGTTGGGAGCCTGGGGTAGCTGCTCCTGTGCTGGTGGCATGTTTCCCTGTGCTCCATTGCCTGCCACAGGCTGCAGGGCAGGTTCCACCGATCCTCCTCCTGGTCGTTCCTCTGCTTAGCGTTGACCACAGGTGGTGGCGGATCATCGGGAGCAGGTGCGGGGGCAGGTGCTGGCACGGGTGCGGATCGCGGAACCCATCCCCGAGCATGCCTCAGGCCCCGTCCCAAGGGTGCTGCATCCTCCTGGGCGGCTTCCTCGAAGCGCGGAGCAAGTGTGTTGGATCTCCGGATCGACATCTTCTGCACACACGCGCGGTTTGAAGAAAGGAGGGTCAGCGGTTAGCCACACAGTCCGACTAAACGGGGAGTATAACACATATACAAATATTATTAAAAACAAAATAGATTGTCAAGTATATAAATTCTAACAATCACAGGGAATAACCATGAAATTCTAGATAACATCCATTAAGGTCCAAACACACCACACATGGGATACATCAAAGTGGTGCCTCCAGGCTACTCCTAAACCTTGAAGGTCACACGCGTAGCGACTCTACGACGTGGTCACTTACAAAAGATAGGGTTTAACACTACCCACACAAGACTGGACTCCAAACATGACTGACTTGCCGGAATGGGTCCTCGGCTTACAAGATTATTCTAGGTATCTTATAACTCTTACATGGTCCTGAACTCTACTGGTCGATCACCTGATCCCCCTGGGTCTGCGGGGCGCGCTCCAGTGTAGTCTCCTCAAGGTGTACCTCCGATCCTGGTCCCCAGAAGTACCGAAGGAAGGGGTCGTCGCGGCGTGGCTTCTTGGGCGCGGGTGCTGGCTCCTCTTCGTCCTGCTGCTCCCCGTCCTTGTACTCAGAGAGTACTCACGCCTCCAGGTCCCTCAGTCTCCGGGCCTCCTCATGGTGGTACCTAAGCTCCTCCTCGGTGCGAAACAGCTCGGTATCAGTCATGTCCAGATATCCCAAGGTTTCACGCAACTGGTCGCTCTTGCGGTCGAGCTCCTGGATCCGCTCCTCTAGCTCCTTCGCCACCTCGGCGATCCTCTCCTGGTAGGTGACCCTCACAGTAAGATCCAGTGTCTGCAACTGTCTGATCACCTGAGCCTTCTGGTTGTTTGTGGCGGACCACTCCGAAATTATTCCAAGTTAAGTACCCCGGGACCACTAATCGAGTAGTCAGGCACTTAATCCGGAATAAGCTGGAGCGCCGTCGGATTAAACCCGATTAACCACGTACTTTTCTCGATCGAAACAACAGCACGCCCACACGAAGGTGAGTTCCAGAGATTACAACATTCCACAAATTGACATACACAATAGAATCTCAAAGTTATTACAAACCGAGTTCAAATTTAAATCAGAGTATTAAAGTCTTGCAGCGGAATAAAAGTTCACTGCAGCGGAATAGAAACTAACGACGATACTAGTAACACCCTGCTGAAGCCTGCCTGGTGCTACTCCTCCCGATCCTCGGCAGAGGACGGAACCCACTCGATATGCCAGCCAGGGGGAACCTGGGTAGGCCAAGTCAAAGCATTGACGGCCACATCCAACATGGTACCTGTAAATCAATGCCACAAGCAAGGCTGAGTATACTAATACCCAGCAAGGCTTACCCGTCGGGTGAAAACTACATCACCGACATCTAGACAATGAGAGGCTTTTGGCTGGTTGGTTTGTTTGCCAAAAAGCAACTAAGAGTAGGTCCTTGCTTTCATGTTTTAGCATCATATTCTATTAGATTTATCCATTCTAGGTTTGCATCCTCTCTAAGCATACAAGTGGTGCAATACAATTTAATTCATACAACAAGTTTATCAATCTCAAAGTTCCACTTGTTACTCAATGTAGCAAGGCGGTCAAGCAGTCTCATTAACCGCGAGAAGCGGACAGTTCGAACCGAATTTCTGCTACCTGGCCAGGGGAAACCCAACACACACGGATACTCTGCTTGCTATAAAAGGTACAAGCATTTCCCAACCTTTCTCATCGATCCACAATTCGGAACCGGGTCCATTTCCTTAGGATAAAGGTTTACTGCTTCACTCACAGTCTCACGCATATATCCACAAGTGTACGGCAGGGGAAAACAAAGTTTCCAAGGAGAGATGGCTATCGGCCCTAGCTGCTTCAATCTGGTACCGGGCTTACCGACTCCCATATATCGGCATGCATGTGGTACGTTCAAAAACTTGACACACTCACCCACACATTTCGACCTTAAATCAATTATCATACACGGACGGGAGATCAACATCTATCATCCCGCCCGTCAATCCTTATGATTCCAACATAAGTAAAGACAAGCAGTTCCTATGTCTCGCGAGTGACAGGAAATCACTCGACTTGTAACGGACCTAAAGCAATGCCCTATCGATCCTTTCATACTATTGTTGCAAGTCATAGGTACTAGGAAATGTGCAGCTAAGGTATTCAATCAACTCCTTGAAACGTAAATGCACAAGCATAGGAAATTCATAGATGCATAATTGGTAAAGGTTAGGTTATGCTCCGGGGCTTGCCTTCTTGCTCAAGCTGGGGGTTAGCCTCCGGGTTGGTCGATCCTGCACCGGCACCTTCCTCCGGGACTCCTTCCTCGTCAGGGGATGAGGTGGTAGTTGCCGTCCGGGATAGCGCCTTCTACATGAGATGTATAACTTAAGGTGGCTGCCTATTGATTCTAAGATTAAGGTCTTTGAAGGCCATATTCACCTAGACATGCTTAAGTACTACTATTTTCTTCACAAAATAGAGTAGAGGTGTGGAAAAGTTTTATTTGACTTCGATGGTGATTGTGTACATATATAAAAGAATTCTTATTTATTACTCACAAATTAGGGTGCTGTTCTGGAATTTCAGATTCCCTTATTTTATCCTAACTAATTACAAATAGGCTTATTCTTTTATATAAAACATTTTCCACCTAGATTACTTCTCATTTTTGTTCCTCCATTTCTGCGCATCATTTTTATCTATAAACTTTATGACAGCTACTGGAGTATAAGAGCTAAGCTCACTCCAAAATTTAGCTAAATCTGAGCTACACATATTTTATTAAAAATAAATCAATCAGCTGTCTGCAGAAATGAAATAATTTTATATAAAATCGAAAATACATCCAATTCAGAAAATCTTCCTACCAGAGCTAGTCATAAGTATGAGGAGGGCTCTGGCCAAGTGGTGGCTCAAAATAACCCTTGGACAGTCCTCAATAAATTTCTATCCAAAAACACATATTTATTTATTTGCTAGTCTAAACAGAGAAACAATTAAGTTTTGCATTTTTAACAGGTGTGCTAACAAGTTTTTAGTCCTTTGGAGCAAAATGGTGATTTTTCACTGCATAGATTATTTTTAATAATTTCTGGACTACAAAAATACAGGAAACACATTTTAATTCATAACTGAAGTTACACTGCATATTTTTAGGTCCCCTTTGGACACAAGCTGTCCAAAGTCACTACAAACAACATATCCAAAGATCAACCCTAGCGGAGCTCTGGATTTGAAATGGTTCACAAGTTTCAATTTCCACAGTTTGAATTTTAATTCAAAAATGGTTCACCAAAAGTATATACATGCTTAAAGGAGATTGGAGTTTACAATCTCTCGAATCCAGGGAGTATTTTTGTGCATTTTTCAGATTTTTGTACGATTTTTAATGGATTTTACAAGATTCGGGAAAAATTAGATCTAGGGTTAAGAATCTTTTTACGCAGGGAACCCTAGAACTTTCTAAACCTTACGAACAAGTCCCTGGTTTTTGCGCAGAGGACCCTAGAACTAAAAGGGGAACGCGAACGAGTCCTTGGGCTCGTCGGCGTTGTTACGCCGGCGGAACGACGGCGAACTGGGTCGGGGGATGTTGGGCTCACCGCGAGTCGGTTGAGGTAGGGCTCGCGGTCAGAGATGGAGCGGCGCGGCTCGTCGACGTTGAGCGGCGGTGCGGTCTGCTCCGGCGAGGTCGCTGGCGGTCTACGGTGGTCGAGGCGGTGCGCAGAGAGGCTCGTGAGCTTCACGGGATGATGGTGGAGCTCGTCGCGTGGGGTTCTCCTGCTGCGGGGATGGCCGGGGTATAGGGCTCGACGTTGAGGTGGGTTTCTCGGTGTTAATGGCCGAGCGGTGGGGAAAAGTCTCGATTCGCGGCGCGAGGGGCTCGATTCGAGCTGGCGATTGCTCGAGCAGCTAGCGGGGTGAGTGAGCTAACTTCACGCACGGGGGATTGGAAAGGGGTGGAGGGATTCGCGGTTGATTCGAGGTTGCGGCGGGAAAGCTCGAGCTCGGCTCACGGTGTCCCGAGGTGGAAGACGACGGAGCGAGCGCGGGGAAGTGCAAATGGCTAAGTGTGGACTGAGGGGAAAGGTGTGTGAGCGCTCGGTGAAGGGTTTGGAGTGCGCTAGGGGCACTGAGCGGGCTCGGAGGTGTGTGGGCGCGTGCACGGGCCGTCATGTCGCCATTGATGGCGCGGGAGCTCGAGCAGAGCGCGGACGGCTCGATTGGGCGAGGGAGATCGTCGCGTGGGGCAGTGGGAGATCGTCTACAGGGCTCTTGGAGCGTAGCGGGACGGCATCTTCCGCGGGGAGGCGCTGCACGACGCGCGCGCGAGCGCGCGGCCACGGCGACGGCCGACCGCCATGATGGCGCTCCGCGGCGCGAGGCAAAGCGGCTGGACGACGGCGATGCGACGGCTCGGGAGGGGAGGGACAAGTGCTAGGCAACAAGCGCCAACGTCCGCCGCGGCTCGGCCAGCTCGGCGCCGCCTGCGCCGCTCGCCGGCCATGTGGCGGCCGAGCTCCGGCCAACGCAGGGGCGCGCCAGGGGCACTGTTGGCGCCCGTGGAGCTCCGTTCTTCAATTCGAATTTTCTCCAAAAATTTGTACTGAACATGAAAAAGTGTGAAAATGAAAGTTGGAGTTTGGGAGATGGGACACATCTTTCTTTTTGGGGTGAACCTGAAATTTCAAATTTTTCGAGCTCAAACAACCCAATTACAAAAAGGTGCCCAGAATTGAATTTCAAGTTTTCGAGCGACTAAACTGCAAAATTTTCGAAAGTTCCAAACAGTGACTAGGGTTTATTTGTGATGAAAAACAACTTTTACTTTTGGAGATTTTCAAGTTTAGTACAAAAATCTTGAGTTTTCAGTTGGGTGTCAAACAACCCTTGTTTTTGAATTTAAATTTGAATTTTTGGAGGATTTTTGGAATTTCAACCCATAATTCCCTTTTGCATTGGTTTTAAGTGCACTAATAAATATTTTGACATCAGAGATGTCACATTGTTGAGATCCACCAACTCCCTGAGCTCATCCATCAACTCTCGGATCGTCTCGTCGGTGACAGTGCGGTAGGTCTGCAGTTCGAGACGGGCCTTGTGATGAGGACACCACCTACACCACGCGTACACCTACATCGTCTACAATCCAGGCGCCAGAAGATCAGGTGCTAGAAGATCAGGCGCCAGAAGTCCAGGCGCTAGAAGCTCAGGTGTCATCATCACCTGCACCACCATCTGGGCCAGTTACGTGGGCCCGTACACGGGAATTGAACTACATCATGCTATTGAAGAATGAAGGCCCAGAAGACAAGATGCTAGCCCACTAGGGTTGGGCGCCACTAGGGGCATGCACCCCCCCTCTGGGCGCCCTAGGGGCGTGCACCCCCTGGCCGCCAGGGGCATGCGCCCCCCTCTATTCAGACAGACCTCTCTTTTATTTTAGACTCGGGTTTTGTTTTACATCTAGCTTTAGCTACTCTCGAACACGCACAAATACGTGCTGTCCCCGTGATTCAGTATTGTGATTGCTTGCATTATTTTCTTGTTCGTTCTTCGATTGCGTACAGGAAACGATCTTCGTGATCAGGCTGATCTTGCACCAGCAAGGTCGGTAACCATCGGCAGTTGGTTCAGCGATTGCATTGGCGCTTCGGGTTCGCTCGTCGTAGTCAGATCGTGAGGGTCTACTTCCACAAATCGAATTTATCTTCACTCTCCGAAAGATCGGCTACTCCAGCTGTATCAAGTGGTATCAGGATTCCAGGTTGATCAGTGAGTTTATCGAGTGTTTTCCCTTTCCTATAGTCCAAAAAAACCAAAACAAAAATTTATTTTTCAGGTTAGATCATTGTCCCAGCACCCTTTTGAGCCTTGCACTTTCTTTCAATAATTTGCATTGTTGAATTTGTGTGCTTACGCATTTAATTGTTGCTGGTTACATTGTCTATATCCTCAATTTTTTTTCATTTCTCTTTTTCCACACTTCTGCGCCGCCACCAACTTCTGTTCTTGCGCACCATCCCCCTGCTGTGTTTTCTCGTTTGGCACGTTCCAAAAACCAAAAGGAAAGCAAAAGAAAAAAAAAGGAAAGCAAAAAAAAAAAGAAGAGGGAGCAACGAAACGAAACAGAGACACACGCCGCCCTCACCCCTGGATCGCGCGCCCCAAGGCCACGCGCCCCGTGATCGCCTCCATATTTTTTCTCTCTAGTTTGTTGTTTCCTTTGGCAAGTAAAAAAAAAAAGAAAACAAGAAACCCCAAACAGAAGCCACGCGCCACCCTCCACCGATAGCGAGCTCCTGCCGCTCACGCGTCGCGCCTTCCCTCCCCGTGAATCGCGCCCATGCTCACGGAGTCACGGTCTCTCCCCCCTGATTTTCCTCTGTCCAGTATTCATTCGTGGGGAATAAACAAAAAAAACCCACACCCCCACGCGCGATCGCTGTGAAGCGCGCCTCCTGTGTAGCAGTCCGATGTTCCCTGATCGCACCCCCTGCTGCTGGTAGCGCAGAAGGAAACCGACAGGAGTTTCATGGTGATCTCGCTTGGCAGGCTGGTAGCGCAGGACGCCTGGCGTTGGCACCCCTGCTGCTCTTTTTTTTTTCCTCTCTAATTCTTGTTCACCTGTGTCGCTTTGTTCCAGCAGCGTTATTACGTGTTGGCACTATTATTCAACTTTGCATTATTGTTTGATTGTGCCAAGCCTTGAATTGAGTGCAGCCTACCCAGAACTCCACATATTTCTCCGACGAGCAAACCTTGTTTCTCCATACAATCGCTCCCCCAATCTCTCGCTGGTACGATTTGTGGTTACACTTCACCCCTATGCGTTTGGCAAGAACATACAAGAATTTGATAACAGCATTTTAGTGAGTGCCTTGTGAGCTGTCACACCCCTGTTGTCGTCGATTTTGTTCTTGTCTTTGCGCTAACCATGTCAGGAGACAACGACAAGCCGGACGTACAGCTACAGGACCTACGGGCACAAGTGGATGGCCTTGCCGCGGACATGCTGACCATGCATGAACGGCTTGATTCGACGACCACTTCGGCAAACGAGCGATTCGACCAGATCGACCTCACGCTGACGGCAACCAGGAACATGCTCAACACCCTCATGGCACGACTCGATGCTATGAACACTGTGATCACCGAGTTGCAGAGGGATTATGGTGGTGACACAGAGCAGGACGATGGAGATGCTGCTCACCGCCGCGGCTGCCCTTGCCGTGTGGTACGTCCTAATGATTCATTCTCTAAGATTAAATTTAAAAGTCCAACCTTTGATGGCAAATATGACCCTGGTGCCTATCTTGATTGGGAATTGGAGGTAGATCAGAAATTTGCATGCCATGATATTCCTGCTAGTTCTCAAGTTAAAGCTGCTATTAGTGAATTTACTGATTTTGCTTTAATTTGGTGGCGTGAATATAAACAAAAACATCCTGCTAATAGTCCCACCAATTGGATACAATTAAAAACTACTATGCGCCACAGATTTGTGCCTTCATATTATGCTAGAGATTTGCTTAATAAAATGCAGCGTTTCCAACAAGGTCAACAATCTGTTGAGACATATTATCAGGAACTCCAAAAGGGTATGATTCGTTTGATGGGGTTTTCAGGTTCGAAACGGCAGTGCAAGCGGTCTGTTTTCAGTAAAGTTTCAGCACATATTTCAGATCATCGTTCAATTTTTGTAACGGGTAGTTCACGGTCTTTCAGTCACGATTTAATTGAGTTTCAGTGAATTTGCATGCGTGATCGGCCTAGTCGTTCTCACCATCACACGTGCCAATAACTTTGGCTTACGAAGTCAGTGCCGGTGGCTTAGGCAATATTCGTCTCTCCTTATATTAGCTAGCAGAACTTTTCTAACCGTACATCTTACGTAATCGTGGTTAGCGTACCTGTAGAAAATTCCATTCCAGAACAGTATATCGAACCTCCCATGCCAGCACTCACGGAAGCGTCCCCATTCATTACCACCCACTATAGTGGTGGCACCCGAACGTTCAACATTGAATGGGCAATGCTTCATATGTCACCGAGGCAACATATTGACAATTTCATATGCTCATGAAATAGCGTATTGACTTTGTCCCGCCATCATATTTGCATATGATGCCGGGGTACCCTACAGCAATCGCCGTACCTTGCGCCCACCATGCATTCTAGTTTCATACGCCATCACAGCGTATTGACTTTGTGCCGCCACTATATTTTCATATAGTGCCGTGGTACGTTACAGCAATCGCCGTACCTTGCGCCCACCATTGCGAAAAGTAAATGACAGGATGAGATGTGCTGGGAATCAGTATATATAATTAGCCACCTATCATATCGTGATCCCTTAACCCACATAGGCTTTACGTTCTATTTATAATTCTTAGCGGTCCTATGAATAGCATTCCGTCACAAGTGCGCGGCGGGAGCAAAAGGTGACAAGTTTTATTCAAAAATATTTATTTAAGGTCTGTTGCTGTCTCTGGTGCGCATGTTTCGGCTCTGATGCCAGCTGTGGCGGACCACTCCAAAATTATTCCAAGTTAAGTACCCCCGGGCCACAATCAAGTAGCCAGGCACTTAATCCGGAATAAGCTGGAGCGCCGTCGGATTATACCCGATTAACCACGTACTTTTATGATCAAAACAACACGCGCGCCCACACGAAGGTGAGTTCCAGAAATTACAACATTCCACAAATTCATCTTACACAAATAGTGTCAACAAGTTATTACAAACCAAGTTCGACTTTCAAATAAAAGTACGAGTGTCATTGCAGCGGAAACAGTAACTAACGACGATACATAGTAACACCATATTGAAGCCAGCCATGGTGCTACTCCTCCTGATCCTCGGCAGAGGACGGAACCCACTCAACATGCCAGCCAGGTGGAACCTGGGTAGGCCAGGAAACGGAATTCACCGCCTCCTCCAAAACAGTACCTGAAACAAAGTCCACAAGCAAGGCTGAGTATACTAATACTCAGCAAGGCTTACCCGTCGGGTGAAAGCTACATCACCGACTCCTAGACATGAGAGACTTTTGGCTGGTGGGTTTGTTTGCCAGAAAGCAACTAAGAGTGGATCCTTATTTTCAAAATTTTAGCATCAAATTCTAGTAGAGTTAACCATTCTAGATTAGCATCCTTTCTAAGCATACAAGTGGCGCAATACAATTTAGTACATCCAACAAGTTTATCATCCTCAAGTTCCACTTGTTACTCAATGCAGCACAGCGGTCAAGCAGTCTCATTAACCGCGAGAAGCGGACAGTTCGAACCGAATTTTGCTACCTGGCCAGGGGAAACCCAACACACACGGATAATTCTTGCTATAAAAGGTGCAAGCACTTCCCAACCTTTCTCATCGATCCATAATTCGGCGCCGGGTCCATTCCCTTAGGATAAAGGTTTTCCGCTTCACTCACGGCATCACGCATGTATCCACTTGTGTATGGCAAGGGAAACAAATATTTCCATGGAGAGATGGCTATCGGTCCTAGCTGTTTCAATCTGGTACCGGGCTTACCGATTCCCATAGGTCGGCATGTGTGTGGTACGTTCAAAAACTTGACACACAGAACCACACGTTCCGACCTTAACCAATTATCATACACGGACGGGAGATCTACACATACCATCCCGCCCGTTCATCCTTATGATTCCAACATAAGTAAAGACAAGCAACTCCTATATCTCGCGAGTGGCAGGTAATCACTCGACTTGTAACGGTCCTAAAGCATTGCTCTATCGACCCTACCATACTAGTATTTCAAGACATAGGTACTAGAATTATGCAACTAGGGTATTCGAACAATTCCTTGAACGTAAATGCAAAACATAATTAATTCATAGTTGCACAATCTGAAAGTTAGGTTATGCTCCGGGGCTTGCCTTCTTGGGCTACACTGGGGTCAGTCTCCGGTTCGATCACGATCACGTCGGCACCACCTTTGGGAGTCTCCTCTTCGTTGGCGGGGACGAGGTTGTAGATGCCGTCAGCGACAGTGCCTTCTACATGAGATGCATAAATTTTTAAGAGTGGTTGCTGGTTTTTAGCCTAAAGGTTCAGGCTCTTGAAGGCCATATTCACCTAGACATAAAAGATTTATGTTTTTCTCTAAAAGTAAGATAGCGGGTGTGGTGCGGATTTTATATTCTTATGATGGTGATTGTGTACACATATAAAAGCAATACAAAACTTTTATCTCTAAACAAGTGTTTCAGTTCTAAAATTTTGAGACTTCACATGCTTTATTTATATAATTATCAAAAGTGTCCTAATATCTTTCTATCAATTTAAGATACTCTAGTTCCTTCTCATTTTTGTTTCTCTATTTCTGTTTATCCTTTTTCTCCACAAACTTTATGGTGGCTACTGGAGTAATAGGAGCTAGGCTCACTCCAAATTTTAACTAAAACCGAGCTACACAGAATTTATTAAAAATAGCTCAAGTTGCTGCTCAAAGAAACAAGATTAATTCATATAAAATTAAAACTACTCCCAAAAAGAAGATCTCTCTACCAGAGCTAGACATGGGTAAAAGAAAGGCTCTGGCCAAGTGATGACTAAAAATAACACTTGGACAGCCCTCAATAAATTTTTATCCGAAAACCTACTTCTATTTATTTAATGTTCCAAACAGAGTCTAAAATTCAATTTAGCATTTTTCTAACATGACCCAACATATTCCTAGGCCTCTGGAGAAAGGGGATGATTTTTGGCCGTATGAATTATTTTTAGTAAATGCAGAACCGAAATAGAGTAGGCAAAAAGAATAATTCATAACTGGAGTTTCATGCAATATTTTTAGATCTCCTTTGGACACAAGCCTCCTACAGCCTATACAAGCAACATATCCCAAGCTCAGCTACAGAGGAGTTCAGGATTTGAAATGGTGCACAAAACTCTAAAATCACAGTTTGCATTTTAATTCAAAAACTAACCCTCAAAAGTATGTACCTGCAAAAAGGAGATTGGAGTTTAAAATCTCACGAGTCCAGGATGTATTTTGTTGCATTTTTCTGATTTTTCTACAATTTTTAGTGGATTTTACAAAATCTCGGAAATTTGAACTAGACCTTAAGAATCTTTTTACGCCGCGGCCCCTGGATCTTTTGAAACTTCGCAAGCAGGCCCCTGGTTTCTTTCACTGAGAGCCCTGCGAAAAGGAAGAAGATGAAGATATGCCCTTGGGCTCGTCGGCGTCGTTGCGCCGGCCAAACGGCGGTGGGATGGGGTCGGAGAAGTGGGGGAAAAGGACGAGCAGCTCACCGTGAGTCAAATGGTGGTGGTTGGGAGGCCTGAGGAGGCTCGGAGGTGGCCGGCGACGGGAGCATTGGCGGCGCGGCCGCCGCGGCTTCAACTCCGGCGAGGTCAGAGGCTCTCGCTGCGGTTGGAAGGGCTCGTGAGCATCAGTAGGGCATGACGAATATGATGGGATGCTCGGTTGGTGTTGTGGATAGCTCGAAGGTTCGGCTCGACGTGGGGGTGCTTCGGCGGCCGAAAAATGGGGATTTGGGGGAAATCCCGATTTCTCGATGAATGGTCGATGGGAGCTTGAGAGAAGTGGGGGAAAAGGAAGCTGAGGAAATGGACGAGCTCTAGGTACGGCGAATTTGGGAACCGTGGAGAGATGGGGGCGAAATTGCTCCGGCGCTCGAGCTCGGCTCTTGCGGCCAGAGGTGGAAGACGAGGCTCTCGAGCGTGGGAGAAGGGAAATGGCTGGGGCGTGAGCGAAGGCAAGGGCAGAGGTCACTTGGCGATGCAATTGAGCATGCTAGAGCCAGCTGGGGCGGCTAGGGACGCTCGCGTGCATGGCTAGGGCATGCAGGCCGCCATGAGTGCGCCTACGAGCTCGGGCAGCGCGCGCGAAGCTGTTGGGCGAGGGAGATCGTGGCGTGGAGAAGTGGAGATACGCTGCAGAGCCTTGTGGCGCGTAGTAAGCGGGAATCCGTCCGCGGGACAGCTCGACACGGTGCGCGCGGCCACGGCCAGTGGCCGAGCTCTGCTCGCCATCATGGCGCTCCGCGCGGCGTGAGGCCGCCAGGGCGCTGTAGCGCGGGAGAAGACCAGACGGGGTGTCAGGAGCCCGTGTGATGACAAAAGGAACACGCTGCCGCGGCTTGGCCGGCCAGGCAAGGTCGCCGCCGCTCGCCGGCCACGTGGCGGCCGGCCTGCGGCCAGGGCAGAGCGCGCCAGGGCGTCTGTCGGGCGCCCGTGGAGCTCCCAGGTTCAAACGCGTATTTCTCCAAAAATTTGAACTACACTTCAAAAAGTGCAAACACAAAAGTTGGAGTTTGAAATGTGGGACACAACTTTCCTTTTGGGGTGAACCTGAAATTTCAAATATTTCAAGCTCAAACAACCCATTATGAAAAAGCGTTCCGCGGGGTTTTTAGAGTTTTTGAGGGGCTTAACTGCAAAATTTTGAAAAGTGCCCAACAGTGACTAGGCTTTATTTGTGATGACAAACAACTTTTATTTTTGGAGATTTTCAAGTTCAGTACAAACTTTTTGAGATTTCAGTTAGGAGTCAATTTGGCCTAGTTGAAATTTCAATTTCAAAATTTTAAACCACTTAAGTGTGCTTCACTCAAGCTGCCCTTTTAAAAATTTGGTTTTTGTACATTTTTAAAGTCTTAAACATCTGGGATGTTACAAACGCATTCCTAGTACGTAGGTCGCCGCACCCGAGAAGAATCACCGCCACACCCTGTTCCATACAAAGGGTGTTATACAGGAGCGTTCCATTCGCATCATCATCGACACTGGTAGCTGCAACAATTTGGCAAGCACCGTGTTGGTCGAGAAGTTGTCGTTACCCACTCGTCAGCATCCGAATCCATATCATATTCAGTGGCTTAATGATGGTGGTAAGATCAAAATCACACGATGGGTGCGTGTCCCATTTTCCATAGGTTCTTATTCTGATTTTGTGGATTGTGATGTTATACCCATGGAAGCATGTTCTTTGTTACTTGGTAGACCTTGGCAATATGATACTGATAGCTTGCATCATGATCGTTCCAATCATTATTCTCTCATGTTTAAGGGTCAGAAAATAATCATTCATCCCATGACTCCTGAACAAATTGTCAAAGATGATCTTGCTCGCGCCGCTAAAACTACACCGTCACCTACTGCTCATGCTGAAATCAAGTTGAATGCGCCTGTTTTGCTTGCTACACATTCTGATTTTGATGATCTACAAGCTCCTCAGCTCGTGCTATGCCCTCACATGCGCTGGTTTACTTGTTTCACTTGATGATGCACCGCCTTTGGATATTCCTCCTGTGGTTTCTAACCTTTTGCAGGAGTACTCTGATGCTTTTCCAAAGGATTTGCCACCGGGTCTTCCTCCACTTTGTGGCATTGAACACCAGATTGATCTCATTCCCAGCGCACAGCTTCCGATCCGCGCACCATACCGTACAAATCCGGATGAGGCAAAGGAGATTCTGTGACATCCCCGATGTGTAGAACCTTAAAATCTCTTTAAAAACAAGGTTAAAGGGGCAGCATTGGTTGTAGCACAAGTAAATAGATCAAAAATTCGAAATTTGAATTTCAATAAGGCCTTTTTGACACCCAACTGAAATATCAAGAATTTTGTACTAAACTTGAAAATCTCCAAAAATAAAAGTTGTATGTCATAAAAAATAAAGCCTAGTCACTGTTGGGAACTTTTTCAAATATTGCAGTTAAGCCCCTCAAAAACTCGAAAAACCATGCTGAACACCTTTTCAAACATGGCTTGTTTGAGGTTGAAAAATTCAAAATTTCAGGTTCACCCGAAAAAGAAAGTTGTGTCCCACTTTTTAAAATCCAACTTTTGTGTTTGCACCTTTTGAAGTTCAATTCAAATTTTTGGAGATAAACATGTTTGAACCAGGGAGCTCCACGGGCGCTCCGACCTCAGCCCGGTCGTGCTCTGCCCGAGGCCGGCAGCGGCCGCCACGTGGCCGGCGAGCGGTGGTAACCCGGCCAGGCCGGCCAGTGCCGCGGCAGCCGCGCCTCCCTTCCCCACGAGCACTCCAGCGCCCCGACCTGTCACTTCGCGCGCTACAGCGCAGGAGCGAGCCTCGCCACACGGGCGCGCCATCATGGCGAGCCGAGCCCCGCCATTGGCCGCCAGCGTGCACGTCGGGCTGCGCTGCCCCGCGGCTGGATTCCAGCCCGCTACGCGCCAAGCCCCTCTGCGGAGGATCTTCACTCCCCCACGCCACGATCCCCCTCGCCCAACCGCCGGCCAGCGCTTTGCCCGAGCTCTCAGGCCATCAATGGCGCTGCTCAGTCATCCAACCTCCCCGCGCGCGCTTCCGAGGCAGCTCAGCCCTTCCTAGTGTGCCCCAACACTCCACCGAGCGACCTCACACTCTCTCCCAGCCAGCGCCCTGCCATTTCCCTCTCCTCTGAGCTCGCTCCCATCTTCTTCCACCTCCGGCCGCAGTAAATCGAACCCGAGCTCCTGCCGCCGCGAACCAAATCCCCCGTAATCCCCTCCATGGTTTCCCAATCCACCGCACCCGAAGCTTCCTCATTCACCTAGCTAGCCCCTCGAACCATCCCTAGCTCGAATCGAGCAGCCCTCGCCGGGAATCGAAGAAATTCCTCGCCGCTCGGCCGTTCCCGTAGCGAGCTCCACCTCCACGTCCAGCTCTATCTTCCGGCCATCCTCATCGCCGTTGAGCCCCACGACGAGCTCCGCCTACTCCCGGTGAAGCTCACACGCCCTTCCGCGCCTCGCCTCGACCCCCGCAGCCGGCTACCGATGTCGCCGGAGCTCGCTGCTCCGCCGCTCACCGTCGACGAGCCATGCCGTTTCGCCACCGTCCTCGAGACCTACCCCAAACGACTCGCGGTGAGCCCCTCGTTGTTTCCCCAACTTCCCCCACGCCGGTTCGCCGTCTCCTCGCCGGAATCCGGTCGCCAGCGAGCGTAGGACCTAGATGCGTTCCCCATTTTAGTTCTAGGAACCTTCGTGTAAGTTTCAGGGATATGTTTGAAAGGTTTTAAAAGTTCTAGGGTCTCCGGCGTAAAAGAGATTCTTAAACCTAGATCCATATTTCTGATATTTTGTAAAATCCACTAAAAATCATAGAAAAATCCGAAAAATGCATAAAAATACTCCCTGGACTCGTGAGGCTGTAAACTCCAATCTCATTTTTGCATGTATATACTTTTGAGGAGTAGTTTTTGAATTAAAATTCAAACTGTGATTTTAGAGTTTTGTGCACCATTTCAAATCCTTAACTCTTCTGTAGCTGAGCTTTGGATATGTTGCTTTTATGGACCGTAGAAGCTTTGTGTCCAAAGGCGACCTAAAAATATGGCCTGTAACTTCAGTTATGATTTATTTTGTGATTTCTCTTCTAGTTCGGTTCTACAATTATTAAAAATAATTCATGCAGCCAAAAATCACCATCTTTCACCAGAGGTCTAGAAACTTGTTGGAACATGTAGTAGAAATGCTAAACTTAATTTTTGACCCTGTTTAGACTAGCAAATAAATAGATGATGGTTTTCGGATAGAAAATTTGTGAGGGCTGACCAAGTGTTATGTTTAGCCACCACTTGGTCAGAGCCTTTCTTTTACTCATATCTAGCTCTGGTAGAGAAATCTTTTTTGGAAGTAGTTTTGATTTTATATGAATTAATCTTGTTTCTTTGAGCAGCAACTTGTACTATTTTTAATAAATTCTGTATAGCTCGGTTTTATCTAAATTTTGGAGTGAGCCTAGCTCTTATACTCCAGTAGCTGTCATAAAGTTTGTGGATAAAAAGGATCAACAGAAACAGAGAAACAAAAATGAGAAGAAACTAGAGTAGATTGAGTTTTATAAAAAGAAGTAGGTCACTTTTAATAATTAATTAAATATGACATGTGGAGTTTTAAAAGTACAGAACTAAAACACTTGCATAGAAATAATGGTTTGTATTGTTTTATATATGTACACAATCACCATCGTAAAACATAAAATTCACGCCACACACACTTTCTCTAATTTGTGAAGAAAAGAATAAACCACTTATATATCAAGGTGAATATGGTCTTCAAGAGCCTTAACCTTTAGACTAAAAACCACCAGCAACTCTTAAAACTTGTGCATCTCATGTAGAAGGCACTCTCGCTGACAGCACCTACAACCTCGTCCCCGCCAACGAAGAGGAGGCTCCCAAAGGTGGTGCTGACGTGATTGTGATTGACCCGGAGTCCGACGCAGGCATAGCCCAAGAAGGCAAGCCCCGGAGCATAACCTAGTTTTAAATTGTGCAACTATGAATTATTTATGCTTGTGCATTTACGTACAAGGAGTTGTTTGAATACCCTAGTTGCATGGTTCTAGTACCATGACTTGAAATACTAGTATGGTAGGGTCGATAGAGCAATGTTTTAGGACCGTTACAAGTTGAGTGATTTCCTGTCACTCGCGAGATATAGGAGTTGCTTGTCTTTACTTATGTTGGAATCATAAGGATGGACGGGCAGGATGGTAGGTGTAGATCTCCCGTTCGTGTATGATAATTGGATTAAGGTTGAAACGTGTGGTTCTGTGTGTCAAGTTTTTGAACGTACCACGCACATGCCGACCTATGGGAATCGGTAAGCCCGGTACCAGATTGAAACAGCTAGGACCAATAGCCATATCTCCTTGGAAATATTTTGTTTCCCTTGCCGTACACAAGTGGATATGTGCGTGATGCCATGAGTGAAGCGGTAAACCTTTATCCTAAGGGAATAGACCCGGCGCCAAATTGTGGATCGATGGGAAAGGTTGGGAAGTGCTTGTACCTTCTATAGCAAGCATTATCCGTGTGTGTTGGGTTTTCCCTGGCCAGGTAGTAAAAATTCGGTTCGAACTGTCCGCTTCTCGCGGTTAATGAGACTGCTTGACTGCTGTGCTGCATTGAGTAATAAGTGGAACAATGAGGATGATGAACTTGTTGTATGTACTAAATTGTATTGCACCACTTGTATGCTTAGAGAGGATGCTAATCTAGAATGGTTAACACTATTAGAATTTGATGCTAAAATCATGAAAGTAAGGATCCACTCTTAGTTGCTTTCTGGCAAACAAACCCACCAGCCAAAAGCCTCTCATGTCTAGAAGTCGGTGAAGTAGTTTTCACCCGGCGGGTAAGCCTCGCTGAGTATTAGTATACTCAGCCTTGCTTGTGGCATTTATTTCAGGTACTGCTTTGGAAGAGGCGGTGAATTCCGTCCCCTGGCCTGCCTAGGTTCCACCTGGCTGGCATGTCGAGTGGGTTCCGTCCTCTGCCGAGGATTGGGAGGAGTAGCACCATGGCCGACTTCATTATGGTGTTACTATACATCTTCGTTAGTTATTTCCGCTGTGCTGAACTCTCGTACTTTTATTTGAAATTCGAACTTGGTTTGTAATAACTTGATGATACTATTTTGTAAGTTGAATCTATGGAATGTTGTAATTTCTGGGACTCACCTTCGTGTGGGCGCGCGTGTTGTTTCGATCGTGAAAAGTACGTGGTTAATCGGGTATAGTCCGACGGCGCTCCAACTTATTCCGGATTAAGTGCCTGACTACTTGATTAGTGGTCAGTGGGTACTTAACTTGGAATAATTTTGGAGTGGTCTGCCACAGCTGATATTAGAGTCGAAACATGCGCACCAGAGAGAGCAACAGACCCTAAAAAAATACTTTTGTAATAAAACTTGCCAACTTTTGCTTCCGCCGCGCACTTTTGATGGAATGCTATCCATAGGACCGCTAAGGATTTTGTACAGAACGTGAAGCCTATGTGGGTTAAGGGATCACGATATGACAGGTGGCTAATTTTATGTTACACTGACTTCCAGCAAATTTTTATTCTGTCATTTACTTTTCGCAATGGTGGGCGCAAGGTACGGCGATTGCTGTAACGTACCACGGCACTATATAAAAATATAGTGGTGGCACATAGTCAATACGCTATTGGATGACGTATGAAACTAGAATAGCATGGTGGAGGCAAGGTACGGTGATTGTTGTAGCGTACCACGGCATCATATGCAAATATGATGGCGGCACAAAGTCAATACGCTATTTCATGAGCGTATGAAATTGTATGAAGCATTGCCCGTTCAATGTTAACATTCGGGTGCCACCATAATAGTTGGTGGTAATGAATGGGGACACTTCCGTGAGTGCTGGCATGGGAGGTTCATTATAATTGCTCTAGAATGGAATTTTCTGCAGGTACGCTAACCACGATTCCGTAAGTTGAACGGTTAGAAAAGTTCGGCTAGTTAATATAAGGAGAGACGAATATTGCCTAGCCACCGGTACTGACTTCGTAGGCCAAAAGTTATTGGCACGTGTGTTGGTGAGAACGAATAGGCCGCTCGTGGATTGCAATTCGCTTAAACTCTATTAAATCATGTTGTATGATCATTGAACTACCCGTTACAAAGTTTGAATTATAACCGAAAATTGTGCTGAAACTCTACTGAAAACAGATCTGCTTGCACTGTCGTTTCGAGCTTGAAAAGCCCATCAAACGAAAAAGTGTCCAATATGAAAGTTGTCTCAAATGTTTTCTAGTTTGTGCTGTGGAAATTTCAACAATTTTGGTTTAGTAAATTAAGAGTTATGCTTAAAATGGTAACCCCGTGTCTGCTGGAATTTCCTGGGAACAATGAGATAGAAATTGAATTTTTGCACCTTCTTAACGACTGTTTTTGCTCAAAACATCAACATGAAACTTGTTCGAAATTACTTAAAAAACGTTCTGGCCACGGTTGGGAATTTTTGGGTTTGTAGACTTTGAGTTTTACCATTTTTACTACACTGTCCAGAATCTATTTTTATTTCTTTAGCGCTAACTGGTTCTCACACTTGACCTTTTTTTCAGATGGACGGCCACGCTGACCTTGCTAGCTACCCCAATGATGTCTCTTTCTCAGACTGCCTTGGATGGGAGGGTTTCCCTAGCATCTTTTGGTCCGTGTTGCAGGCACTGGACTACCCCAACCCGCCACAATATGAGAGAACCGTCCTCCGTGACCGTGGTGTGACACGATGCAGAGTGCGTCTGGTGGTGCACCGCCACCCACCATGTCGAAGCTCTCCCACATGGAGTGTGGAAGTCTATGGGCATCATATGGAGACCACTTGTGAGATGGCTGCTCTCAATGGGATCAGCTCTTTCTGTGCCCAGAACCAGGACCTTGTGGAGCACCAGCTCCTTGGACTGTTTCCACCGGTCCAGCCTGACAACGCTCATTGGATGAGGTGTTATCTCAGCTCACCTCTGAGGGTGGCAGAGAATCCCGTTGCTGCAGCCGCACTCTTGATGAGATGGATCAGGGCTTATCACCGGCTGCAGGCACTGCTGGGGCGGTCACAAAATGAAGCACTTAACCTTGCTATTGACATGTCTGCTCGTGCCCGTGACCTTGGGATAGAGAGAACCTCTTTATCCATAGAGGTGAGTACCAGGGACGCCATGATTGCTGACTTGGAGAGGCAGCTGACCGACCTCCAGTTAGAGCACAATAATGCCAACAATGAGCTAATTCATGTGAGGGATGAGCTAGAGAACATGCAGACCGACTTGGAGCATGCCAATGCTATGCTAGCTGCCCATGATGCTCAGCACCTTCTCAACGAGGCTGGAGAAAATGAAGGAGAAGCCCCTGATTCAGATATGGACACCGAGGATGACATGCCAGCTCTTCCCGCTCCACCGTCTCCCATGGGCAGCCAAGCTACTAACTAACAACCTAGACGACTTCTAGGAGCTTCGGTAGCAAGTTACTCCTCCGCGTAGCCTAAATTTTGGTTTCATGATGTAATAGGCTAGTTGGAGTTGAGTTTCCTTTAAGCTTTCGAACATGTAATCCAATTGGCATGGGATGTGTGAGCCAAAACTTGTGAGGGTTGTAATGTTTGTGTTGAAAACTTTCTGCAGCCACTCTTGTTTTATTTATTGACATGTGTTCCTTTCACTTATGGGCTATGACTTGAACGACAAAGTTGTCTGGAATTTGTCAAACAAAACACTCACCAAAATTCAACTCCATTGGTAAAGCGAATTAAAAATGGCAACCAAAACACTACAGCTCGGCCTTCTGTAAAACAGCAAAAACAGAGAACTGGAAATTGAATTTTTTGGCCTAGTTCTAACCCGATTTTGGTTCTGAGCCAAACACGAAAGTTGAAGAGTATAAAATTTTCAAGCTACTGACCGAATTGGAGCATCTAACTCGACTTCTACTGGAGGATATAATATGTTATCCTTATGCAGTAAACTTCATTACATTGCCACGTTCTATCTTGTCATTAATTTATGCAAGCTTATGGATTGTGGCTAATACAAGTACCTACTGAAGATGGCTATCACTCGCAGTGGTCACGATGCTAGCGGGTCTAACGCTAACCAGCAAGGGCCAGAAGGGCAACAGCCACCACCACCTCCGCCACCGCAAGAACCCCCAACGTGGCAGCAGTTATATGCCGCCCAAACGAAGATCCTCCGTAATCTGCAGCACCAACAACAGATGATGCAGCAGCAGATGCAGCAACAGCAAGGTGGCCATCGTGCCCCTCCACCTCAAGTGGCCCGGTACGAGGACTTCTTGGCTACCCACCCTCCGGTGTTCTCCAGAGCCGAGGAGCCCATGGAAGCTGATGCATGGATTCGGGCCATCGAATCCAAGTTCTCCATCTTGGCTACGCCTTGCACTCCAAACCGCAAGGTGGTCTTTGCGGCACAGCAGCTCCGTGGCACAACTCTCCTGTGGTGGGAGAACTATCTGGCTCTTCAGGAGGAGAACCATGTCATCGAGTGGAAGGAGTTCAAGACTGCCTTCAAAGCCCACCATATCCCTGCTGGATTGGTAGAGAGGAAATTGAATGAGTTCCTAGCTCTGACTCAGGGAACCCGCACTGTGCTTCAGTACTCGCAGGCTTTCAATGGTCTGTGTCCTTATGCGGGTCACCATGCTGTCTCAGACGACAAGAAGAAGGAGAGGTTCCGTCGTGGCCTCAATACCAAGCTTAAGGCCCAACTGACCACTACACGGGTTGCCACATATGGTGAACTTGTGAACATTGCCATCGCCCAAGAAGATGCCAACATGGTCCACAAGGCCGAAAAGAAAATGAAGGCTCCCGCGGGACCTTCGGGTAGGCAACCTCAGAGGTTCAGCTTGGTTCCCCCGGCTGCACCGCAGGGGCCGCCAAGGGTGCCTCAGGGAGGACGTTGGGTTGCCAGGCCACCACAGCAGGGTGCGCCTCGTTTCCCTCCACCGCCGCAGCAGCCACAGGCGCCGAGGCAAAACGTGCAGCAGCCACTTCATCCTGGAGGTGGCTACCAATGCTTCAAGTGTGGCAGCAACAACCATTTCATCAAGGACTGCCCACAGAACAAACCTCAGAACCAGCGTCCTGGGAATCAATAGAACAAGGGCAAGCAGCAGCGAGTCCAAGTCAGGCAGGGAAGGCTCAACTATACCCCCCAAGCTAACCTACCTGAGGGAGCACCAGACATGACTGGTACTTTCCCTATCCACAACCAACCTGCTGTGATATTGTTTGATTCTGGGGCAACACATAGTTTTATAAGCACAAGGTTTAATGCAAAATGTGGGTTAAAATCATATCACACCAAATCAGCATATGTGATATCAACAGCGGGAGGTAAAATAGCATCCAACCAAGTCACTCGAAAAGTACCAATCAAGCTGGGTAGTAAAGTTTTCCCTACTGATCTAATTCTGCTTGGATTGGAAGGAATTGATATTGTTTTGGGGGCAAATTGGATGACTGTTGACGGTCGTTAAAACCTTTCGGTGATCGTCAACATTTCGGGAGAAACAAGGGTTTCATGCCATGTTCCATACATAAAATGTTTATTACTAACAAATTCCACAAGTTTTGGATGATTTGTGCCTGCAGGGAATTAGTGGTGAAATTTCACCCAAATTGGGCTCAGACCCAGGCCGACCGGCCTGGCCCTGGCATATTTGGGTGTCAAACTTCGTCCATGCAGCGGAAACACAATGAAGATGATCAGGGACGTTGATTCCAACGTCGGTTTGATCAAGGGACCCGAAATGCCTAGGATGCTTTGTACAAGGATTGAAGAGCCCACCTACCTAACTTACCGGCCGTAACCGCCAGAGAAGCACACTTAACCGTCATTGGGACGTGATCATGGCCGTCCAGAGCGAAGGCGGTGGCCAGAGGCGCCAGGCGGAGGTCGATCGGCCTCCCCTAGGCTGGCCGGCCTCCCCTCGGCTCCAATGGCGCACTTCCTTCTCTCAAGGGACGGTTATGACGGTTAGGAGGTGGGGCCAAATGCAACCGACGTCCAAAGGCTATATAAAGGCCCCTACACTACACACACTACACACACTACACACCACTACACATTACTCCACTTGAAGTTTAGGAGCTCTTCCATTTTTCCCTTTTCTTAGTCTAGGATTAGAGTTGGGAGTAGAGTCGAGTCGAGCTAGTTCTGGAGTTCCTCGGAGTTCTGGTAAAGCACTTGTATCCTTTCCTTCGTTTGAAGAGTTTAATATATATATATCTTATATCTTCACAGCATTTATAAGCTTATCTTTATTTACCTTCCCTTTTTGGGTTGTTTCCTATAGTTTTAGGTCTAGAGTGTAGTTTAGTACTATCGGGATTTATCTTGCGGGTTTTCTAGTCTCGACCAAGGCCGTAAGACGTCTTGGAAGGACGGGGTTTTCTTCTAAAGGTACCCAGAGGAAATTCTAACATTAAGTGCAGACGTGGTGTCTCACTTAGTGTTAGCTAGGAAGTGTGTTGCACCCCACGGAACTGATGTGGTAGGCGGCAGGTGGTGATAGCCCTGTCCATCCTTTGTAGTCCACCACGTTCGGGTGTATTCATAACAGTAGTTGCTGGGCCTGGGGGAACCCCTGTCTTATCCCAGTCTGAGTTCCCCCCGCTGCAGTCGTCGAAGCAAGCTCTGTTCCCGATATCTAAGCTAGGTTCTGGGTTTAAGGTTATAGTGGCTTAGCTCTGAGTAGAAAGCCTAGTAAGTCTGGTCTGTCCCAGCGTCTTTCCTTTTCTATAGATTTGAGGCTCCTGTGTGTGTGTCGCTGGTCGTTCAGACCTTCTATTCGGTCATTCATTTGACCATTATCCTACACTTAGGTGTATTTATCCCCCTGAGATTAGTGAGTGTTTATTTCTGGAAAGATCTATCTCATTATTCATCAATTCTATTTAACCAAGGCTTCCCTACGGAAATATAAATACGATACCTTGGGTTTCCCCAAGGTGAAATGCTATACTGATATATTCTGTGCGCTTGCAGAATATCTTTCTAAGAGCGACATTATAAATCGAGTACCTTCTTATGTTGATTTAAGAATTGACGTTAAGAAGTGCCAACAAGCATTTCTGGCGCCGTTGCCGTTGATGCAATTGGCTAAAGACATTGTTGAATTATTTGATAATCTTTACAAATTTATCACCACTAACCTTAGAGAACTTACCCCTGCAAACTCTCGTCTGTTTTTGATGTGTTTCGTAGGCTAGTGCATGACTGGTTTCAACCTACCATCAAACTTTGATCCGAATCCAGAACACATTGGGAGAGTTGTGAGGAAAAGAATTGTTCCACCTCAGATTTCACTCAGCTCAAACACCTTGTTCGAATCTTCATCCGACTCCGAGTCGTCGTATTCATCAACTCCAGAATCACCTGAGACTATGGCTGCCCCAAGGAAGACACTCCGTGAGTATTCTGCCCCGTCAAGCAACAACTTTCCGGGACTAGATGCTCAAGGTGAAGCTGAAGGAGGATTTGAGTTGAGGTCGGGCCTTGTTAACATGGTCCAGGCCAGTCCTTTCTGCGGAAAGGCTGTTGAGGATGCTCACGCTCACCTCAGGAACTTCCTGGAGGTGTGCAGCACAATCAATCCCAATGGCACACAGATCAATACCATCCGTTTGAAGCTATTCCCTTTCTCCTTGCTTGGCAAGGCGAAAGAGTGGTTCTACACCAACAAAGCAAGCTTTGAGAATACCTGGCAGAAATGTGCCGACGCATTCCTGACCAAGTTCTTTCCGATGGGCAAGACCAACGCCCTCCGAGGACAAATCATAGGATTCCAGCAGCATGACAGTGAGTTAGTACCAGAAGCTTGGGAGAGACTGCAAGAATATGTTACAGCTTGTCCCCATCATGGCATGGAAGAGTGGTTGATTGCTCAAAACTTCTTCCATGGCCTCACCCGTCGATCGCAAGAGTACCTGGATGCAGCAGCGGGAGGAGCCTTCCTTGCGCTGGATGTACCAGCTGCTAAGGCGCTTATCGAAAAGATCGCCACTCACCAGAGTTGGACGAGTGAGAGACATGCTTCACGCACCAAAGGTGTACACCAGATCGACTCCATTGACATGCTCGCTGCGAAGATGGACCCTACTTCTGAAGAAAATGGAATCTCCTGAAAAGGAGATGAATCAGATCATTGACGCACGAATGACATGCGAGACGTGCGGTGAATCCGGACACTCGGGCAGCAGTTGCTCGACGACCCAGGAGGAGGCCTGTTTGATCGGAAACGGTGGAAACTTCAACAACTCAGGCTTCCGTCCTCAGCAAGGTTGGAATTCCAAGCCCAACCTCCTCTTCGGCCAACAATCAGGTAATCCTCCTAATAACAGCTTTCAGCCGTCCCTTAAGGATATTTGGTACGGCCAGAAACAAATTAACGAAAGCATTAGCAAGAAATTCCTTGCTACTGACAAAGTTATGGAGTTTCTGGCTACCCAAATAGACGGGTTTAACTCTGTTATTAAGAACCATCTGAGTTTTAACAAAATGATTGAAACTCAAGTAGCTCAGCTGGCTGCATCTTGTCCTAACCCTAACATGGGGAAACTGCCCGGGCAACCGGAGGTTCCCATTAAGGAGAATGTTAGTGCGGTGACCACGCGGACTGGAAAGTCCACGTGGGATCCATCTTTTCCCCAGGGTGCAGGTATGCAGCGAAGGGTTGAAGAAGGAGATTGAAGAGGAGGCCGACAAAGATGCCATCCTAGCTGATCAAGGGGAGAATGAGGCCCCGCAAGCCTTGGGCACGACCCGTGACCCGAACTACCTCCCGTTCCCTGAACGGAAGAGAAAGCCAGTGGCCGACGAACAATTCGGAAAATTCATCGAGGTAATCAGGAAGGTCTATATCAATATACCTCTCCTGGATGCTTTGCAGGTCCCGACATATGCAAATATATCAAGGATATCCTTGGTAACAAGAGGACCCTGCCAACCACTGAGACGATGCCAACTCACCGAGGCATGTAAGCTTAGCTATACTCAGCCCCAATTTCCCCAAGAAGAAGGATCCCGGATGTCCCATGATCTCCTGCTCAATAGGCGGCCAAGAGTTTGATCACGCCTTATGTGACTTGGGGGCCAGCATCAGCGTGATGCCCAAGGTAGTCTTTGACAATCTCAAGCAAATCACACTGGTCTCTACACCCATGTGCTTGCAGCAAGCGGACCAATCAGTTCGTTACCCCGCTGGAGTAGCGGAGAATGTCCTGGTGAAGATCCGAGACTCATTCATCCTAGTGGATTTCGTCGTCCTTGATATGGAGATAGACGCCAAGAGCTCTCTCATTCTCGGGAGACCATTCTTGAGCACTGCTAATGCCAACATCGATGTTGGCGCTGGGAATATTCAGCTCAAGCTCAATGGGGCAATAGAGGAGTTTACTTTCCTTCCGAAGGAAGAGCTGCCCAACAAGTCAACATGGTCAGTGAGGTCACACCGAAACAGCCGGTCCAGAACATGTGTTTCAAGGAGCTTGTGAGTGTGGTGGAGACACTTATCCTTCGAGAGAAGAAGACGCATGATCGCTATCATGCACAGCGGAGGATATCAAGAAAGAAAATACTAGATCAACTATCAGAGAAAGAGAGGAAGGTTGACACAAAGCCCGCCAGACGAGGAAGATCTGACAGACCAAAGCCATAAGGACCCGAAGAATACTTCGGAGCGTCCTGCTCAGGATGGATAATCTGAGCCCTCGCCATAAGGTATGTGGTATTTATCCATGCATTTTTGCATTTGCATATAGAATAGGTCTCCTTCCTAATTTTAATTTCCAAATCAGCATGTCATGTTTAATTTTTCACAACTCATGTTTTAAATTTTAGCATTGCATATATATACAAAAAAAATTCGGCCATCTCTATGGCCGCTGGCCCCACCTAGGCGGCCAGCCCCACCTGTCATTGCCTTGGTCAAATTTACATACAGGGAGAATAGAATATCGTGCACAGAGCACCACGACGAGACCGGGCACCGACGGCGCCGGTGGCAGGCCGGTCGCCCCATCATGGCCGGTCGGCCGCCCTCCGCCGCTCGTTTCCCGTCACCACCCGCCGATGCTCGTCCTTCAGCGCGTAGTGCCCCGACGACCAAGCTCCGCCGCTCGTTGTGCAAGCAGCAGGGCCGGCCGGCCCCACCTAGGCCGGTCGGCCTCCCCCGTCGCCGCTCTATAAAAGACGAGCGCCAGAACTCTCAGCTCGGCACCCCCTGTGCAGGTAAGCATGAGTTCCACCAAAGTTTATCTTCTTCCCCCCTGTTTAAGCCTCCAAAGCCCCAAGTTAGAAAAAAAATCCCAAGTCTAGCTCAAGAAAATTCTGCCCAATATTTCTTGCCTCTTGAGCTAAGGTTCCGCTGATCAAGAAACGATTTGTGGAGGTCGTCCCTGCAAGAAACGACTAACCTTTTTGTGGCGAGTAATTTCCACAAGAACAGCTTGACTCGTTGTGGTGATTAACCTCCCACAAGAACGACTGAACTTTTGTTGTGGTTAACCTTCGGGTATTTGCTAGCACTAACATTTTTGTAGGAATCATGATGCGAAGGGCGAAAGAGAGGGTGCAGGAAGTAAAGCGGAGGTTCGGCTCATTCGAGTTCCAGGCATTCCCATGGTTCCCAGGACTCCCGGTGTCCCAAGACACCATGTCTGTTGACACGCTCAACATGACATGGCATCTCAGGGAACCGAGGGATACTGAGGTGCCAAGGGACCGTCTCCGTATCCGAATCATGACCCGGATTGAGGCATATCATTCCGAGGTCTGATGAGGAACTGGAACTCATCAACCAGTTGAAAACCCAAAGCTTCAGCCACGCCAAGTACATAGACGCCACGCTGCTGATCAAGACAGGACTGCTTCGTGACATGGAACGCGCATTCGGCAATGCCGGGTGGCGGACTTCTAACCCCGTCCATGAAACAGGTTCGCATTTCTTGACTATGGAATTTCTGATGGAGTTTGCGAGTTGAGTTTCTCCACGGAGACAAAGGTGCATTTCGCTTTTCAATGAGGGAGTATTGCTATTCCCCGAAGCAACTCAGTGATGCTCTCTGGTTTTAGCAAGCGATGCATCATTGATCCGGATTCTTTTGGTGACTGGCCACCGCTACAATCGTGACCCAATGGTGGGCGCTGCTCACAAATGAGCCGCTCAGTGGTAAATACAGCATCACCTCAATTCATAACCCTACTCTTCGTTTTCTCGCCAAGTGGATTGCTATGGTGGTTCACCCTCGTTCCGATTTGCGTCTCTGTCTTGCACCTGACATGGAGTTGCCTTTATGCTATGGTCAACAAAATTCGGTTTTCTCCGATTTTGAGCATGCTCGATGTGTGGCAAAGGCTTATTACTACCCGCGCCACCATTGACATCATCTCATTGGTTACTCGCATCGCCACTAGTGTCGGTGCGATGAAAAATGCACAAGTCGAATTTTTACCCATCGATGCAGAAACCTATCAGACTTGCATTGGCATAGGCCACTTTTGTTCAGGGGCATTTAATGCCGGGAAGGGCCAGAGTATAAGCTTTTCATTCAAGACCCCGGCTATATATCGAGGAGGTCGAGCTTCCATGCATGCCCGAACCTCGCGTTAAAGTCGGTAAAAAGAGCTTAACCCTGTAGCTTAGACGGAGACGGAAGGAACCCCCTCACCGCAGTGTCGCCGGACACCATGACACGCAGAAGGAGAGCCCTTCACGACAGTGAAGCAGGGCCATCATCAGCAGCAGACACGTCCACCGAGCCGCAACCGCAGCCTCAGCAGAACCCTACGGCCCACATGAGCTTCAACGAGACCTTCGATTATTTCCAAGGTATGAATCTTGGGCCGCAGGTGGGACCATCGCCGTCCGCAAGGTACAATTACGAGAACTCGATCGCCCGAGACATCTCGCAAATCCGGTACCCAGCTGGACACGATGAGCCAGCAGCAGCAGGAGATCAGCGACAACCTCACGCACAACACTGACCTCACGTAGCAGACCTGGGGGATTGCCAACCTCCCAGCAGCATGATCTCTACGGCTTCTTCGAGCACATGCACTTCGACCCCCAACCAGAACTACTACCACTGAGCTTCATCGAAGCTTGGGGGAGTATGCATGTGCAGTACCAAGGTGAGTCCTCTGCCCCTCGTTCCAGTCGTTCCAGTTCCAGTCGTTCCAGTCAGTGAGAAGTACCATGCCTGCCATGCCATAATAAAATAGAGATTTTATCTTCTATAAAAAAAATAATAAATAAGAAGGCTCCTGACATATATGTTGTGGAATCTGTATGAATCCTCTTTCTTTGGGAGTGATTGAAAAGTTGCTCTGTTTATGCTCTCCAAATGCCTCGTTCATAATCTGTTACTATCTAGTACTTGAGTCTTTTTGGCATTTGAGCTTGTCCTAATCATTTTGTGGAGGCATAGGATAAAGCAACTTGTTCATAGTCTATGCTGTTGATAGCTTTGATATGGTTTGCTTCGAGTTCAACTGCATGCTTATTAAGGACCTCTCGGAAGTCTTTATAAAAATTTTAAATTGGTGAATCTTCCCTGATGGGTTGAAATAGAATCCTATCCAGAGCTAAACAGTTGAATTTAAAAAGCCATATACGCATCAGGTTATGCTATTTCGTGTTACTTTGAGTCTTGCCGAGTGGTGAGTTCGCTTGAAGAGGGTACTTGTTATTTACCGATCTTCTCCTTTGCATACCCATTTCATTGCTAGCCTCAAAAGTGTTTGGCATGTCCGGTCGCCCATTCCGGGTCCGATGTCCACCGCCAACACATCCCCCCACAAAAAAAAATCAGCCAAAAATCTCCACTGTGAACCTCATTCATTACTAAGGTCATCATACATTCACACAATCAATCTCTCTGTGAGCAGAAAAGAGAAAAAAGTAATGAGTGAGCCATCCTCTTATGAGAAAAGAAAAGAAATTATGAAGAAAAAGAAAAAGAGTGAAAGAGAGTCAAGACTCCAACTGTGAGCATCTCATGAAAAATATGAAGGAAAAAAGAGAGAGAAATAAAAAGAGTGATGATGATCTTCCATGTGTGAGTCCATTCTCTCCGCTCTTCCCTGAAAATTACCAAATTCCAAAGATCGGGATTTGATGAGTACCACTCTTGTGAACCACTCTTTCGGTCGGCAACAAAGGTAGCCAAGGTATGCACATCGCCTCTCCTAAAAACCTTAGTCCATAAAGCCCTGAAACAAAATGAAAAGAGAGAGTGAGTGGGCAAGAGTGAGATTACACCTTGAGTGCTGAGAGTCCACCAGGGAAAGATTAACCATTTGCTTTTGTGAAAAAAAATTATCTCCGAGAATGACCTGAACAGCTGCAGGGAGCACCTCTAAAAAGGACCGTTCAGGCTCTCAACGCCCAAGACGAAGAACTACCGCTAAGCCCAAGAGAAGAAAGGTATGCATACATATACATAGACACACTTATCTCAATCTACCTATGGATAGTATTTTGTCTTTATGAGCAGGGTATTTGTTGGGCATAAACATTGACGCAACTCCTGACCCTCCGTCTTGAGTTTTTGCCTTGCTCGAGGAGGAGCAAGTGTCTAAGCTTGGGGGGCGTGTTTGACGTCGATAAAACCATTCGGTGAC